>CM061046.1:67784688-68327188 GCA_030762985.1 Adelphocoris suturalis | reverse complement strand
TTGCGGAGAAGTATGGAGATAACTAAAAACTCTAACTGGGTTTTTTCCTCCACCTTCATCAGTAAGATGGAAATTTCAAAAAAAATTCAAATCGAATTTAGGTGAAGGGTGTAATTGAAGCCTACATAAATATCAGTAGGAAACTTCAGCTCGTACTCGACAATGACTTTCGTGGATAAATCCACCTGCAAATCTCATTCTCGAAGCGTCCGAGTAATTAATCCCAAGAATAGGTACTTTTTCTTTGAAAACTGAAAATACGTGAAACAACGGGACGACAGGAACAGAATAAGAACGGGAATAATGTGCTTTTCAGCAGCCTCCATAATCGCGTAGTCACAGCTGCAAGCAGCCTAATTTAACCTTCATCTAGGCGTGCCCCTTGTCACATTTGTAGGTGCACCCCGGCAATCTACAAATCTACAGTTCACCAGTTTTTAGATCAGTTTTATGTTTTTTTCCTCCATCGGCATTTTTTTAAGCCTGGAATTGTTTGTACTTTCATGAATGATTCATCAAAGATATCAACTTAATCATTATAAACTCGCAAAATAATTTTTTTTTCAACTTTGACGCAAACAAAATTTGAGCGAAATTACGAAAATGGACTAACGAAACGGTAGTTCCATGACCAAACTGACTAGCATTGCCTTTGTGCTGAACAATAGGTGTCCCAAATATAAAAATTGTATTTTTGAAAGTATAATTTCGGTAGATGATTTCCAAAGGCTAATGGAAATGATGAATAGATAATACAGTAAAAATTGAATTATAATAAAAATTGAAAAGTAATGATGCCAATAAAAAATGAGCTTTTTAGTATAAAGGTAATAACGTGAAAATAAAATTAACTTGTGCTTAGGGATAATAATAGCAATCACAAGCAAAACGATAGATATTCTATAGTGAGTTTGGTAAAAATCAATCCATCTTGAAATTGACAATAGTTACGAGTAGGCTTAGGGTGGAATAAAATTAGAAAAATACGAAAATTGATAAAAATAAAAAACAGAATATTAAACAGGCATACTTACCAATTTTAATAGTGAGAGAATAAATGAAATAATCTAACATGATTATTGATCAGATGTCTTGCTTCATGTCATACATCGTTTCGTATTACGTCAAAAACATAGACAGACAGATAATGATACGAAGCCAAAAATGTCCGAGAAGGCCAAAAACATGGATCACTAGTAGGAATTTTGATGTTGGAGGAGAAATAGAAGAATTTTATTTCACAAAAGTTCACACTAATATTCAGTTACTTTGGAAGAATCGTTTGCAATATAAACAAATAAATGCATTAATACATACTGATTTGGTCAATAACAAGAATATGAATGGGCGAAAAAATTATATTTATATAAATAGAAATAGAATACTCTATGTTTCTAAAAATGGTCGATGAAAAGGCGAACTTTTGAGAACGCGCCCGGCTATCTGCTATCAAACAGATAAATTCGGACTTTGCGAGGTGCTAAGCACTAGTCACTCGGAAAAAATCAACTTTGTTCGTTGACGACCGAAAAAATGCCTTATTGTGGAAGACATCCATCATCTTCGCTTTTCACGAACATTTCAGATGATGTTTGCACGTTTAAAAAAAAAAAAAAAAAAAAAAAATCCAGTAATCTGCCGGGGCGTCCAGGAGAAGTTTAAAATTCAAAATTTTAGGACTGATGATGCATATATTAGAAGCTAATACAAACCAAGTTATGATGTAACATTATGGCAAAAAAAAAAAAAAAAAGATTTCCCCCAGATTTTTTGCTACAATTTTTTTTAAACTGTAAATAATATTTGGAGACAAAATAACTCCGGGATTGGGTACAGCCGAGCTACTTGATTTGGTAGAACCAGACTTATACTTGATTTGCTAACCGAGAGGAATTAAGATGAATGAGGTACCTGACGAGAGATATTGTTGTTTTCTGCTTTGAATCGAGTTATTCATGATCTAAAGTCCCCCTTTGTCTCCTTGGTGCTGATTGATATTTACGGAAAGGTTTGTGAATCATTGAAGACCCATGCATGACTTTTTACAAAAATTCGATAAAATCCGGTCCAATAGGTTGGGAGGAAAGATTCGTTTAAAAGAATTAATCGACACTACACTACATTAATAGTGTTAACGGTCGAAATGAAGTCGCGATCACAAGATTCGGGTAAGCACCGTTGATCACCTGCTCATTTCCGAATTCGTAAATTCGGGTTCTCGCTTCGGTGTTCAATATTTAAATTTTGATTGGAATATGTCTTATCGCTGGGGGGAATTAGAAAATTCTTTCCTTCAAAATGTTACACGAAATTTCTATTCCTTTCAAGTTCGATCGATCCGTACAACTGGTTGGAAGACTGGGTTATTGACCAAGCCATTATTCATAGTGTAAAGCCTCTCATCAAGTTTTACAGTTCTATAAGCAGTTAGCTATTTTTACCTTCCAGTCGATGAAAGGCTATATAGTCTACCATCGAGGGTTAATTGAAATGAAACTATGTTGAATTTCAAGTAAATAAAAAAAGTCTCAATCGCATAGCATAACCAGATGAGTGAATTATATAGATTTTGTTGCGATTTAAAAATGGAAAAAGTGATAGCTTTCTAATTTATAACATACTAAGTATTTCTAAATGGTAAAATCTGCTATAAAATCAAATTTTAGTGTTTTAGCTCTCACAACTTATGTAGGTACATTTATCTACATATGAAAAATTAAGAAATCCAAGAAAAGTTCAGAATGTTCAAAACGGATAAGACGGAAAAAATGCCAAGCTTCTGCTGAAGCTCAATTTTTTTTTCTCGAAAATTCGATAAAATGAATAAGAAAATTTTACGGAGTAGTTTGGGAGAAGATTTTTGTAGCTTATGGAGCGGATATAGAGAGTATTACATTCCCCTCGCTGCGGTTTAGTAATAATTAAAACCACTAGTAGTAATTATTAGTTAATAATATAATTAATAATAACTAATATAATTAATAATATTAGTAGTAAATAATAAATAATTGAAACTATGTTATTTGATGAGTTACATGATAGCGCCACAATTTTTGTTAACAGGATTCTTCAGTAGGGTTTGAAGAAAGAATGAAGTCGTTTTAGGTGGGTATAGGTTTCATCAATGAGCTACTTACTTAAGTAATAAATAAATATCACAAGAAGAAGGTTTGTTGTGATTAAATTGCTTCATAAATCAACGTTCACTCTCGTACTTCACTAACATAGTATATTATTTACAGAAACAATAGTATCTAATTCACTCATTATTGCTCTAAAAGTATAGTGAATATAAATACACAACTACTCATCTAATAATATCAGTACCGTTATTGTCCTATATACTGTAACTCAATAAAGTTTCTACGTTTAAATGAAAACGTATCAAATGAATATTTTAATGACGCAATCCGAAAATAAGTAAATTATACCGAAGGAATACCTCCTTATGGGCTTTAAAGAGGAACGGCGAGCTATAAATGTGATTTATGTCTCAACATACACCCTGGTTATCACGTTTACAGAGGCTTCAGACATTTTGGAAAATGAATAATGTGGTGGTGGAATATAAGTGTACTTTACCGGGATTTACGAGCCATAGCTTATTATGTGCTATGGTGCTCAGTAAAATAGTCGTTCCATTAGTTTTTCAACTAATTATTATTACTTCCCTCCGCTCGAAGAGCTTACCGCGAGAGTTATATAATCGGCCAGCCAATTTTGTTCGTACCTCATGCACGTAGATCTGGAAACAAGCTGAAATTATTTCTCACACACCAGAATATATGTATCCTTGAGTAGGTATACATACTTATCTGACTGTACCTGTTGAAGAGCATCAAATACCCAGAAATGAAGTATTTTTTAGTTCAGGGTTTGGTTTACACTAGCTTAAAGTAAAATAATTGAGTGATGAGTGAAATCATTATTGAAATCAATAAACCAAAACCAGGTAGTGAAAAAAGTAGTGAAGACTGATTTCAAAGGGGTTCCATTTCCCACAGATCCATTTTCATACTATGAACGTATTACAGCTTCATTAAAGGTCAGATTATCTTAAAGCTCCATTTGCAATATTTTGCGGTTCTCTAAAAACAGATCTTTAAACCTCCCTCATCAAAATTTGGTATTTAACCTTTCAGGATTTGTACAATCCAAAATCCAAGAAAAATGAAATCCACCTGCCCGTTGTCTACTACTCAGGCGATAGCTTCCGAACTTGTAGACCGATGGCCACGAACTTAGTATGCAATTCAGTGATTATTGTTTCATAAGGTTCAGAATTCCGTGATGTCCGAATCGAAGTCCTTGAAGGGGTCGGAAGCTACTATGAATTTTGAAAAATGTGCTGGTATTTTGCCACTTCTGCCTTAAACCTTCAGAGTAGAATGTCCGTTTATATTTTGTAAATGATCATAATTAGTTCTTCAAACTGTGTAAAATGACAAAAAGGAAACTGTCTTCTACGAACATCGTCAGTGTAAATAACAATAAATCAAATGCTTATATGAAATTTTACTAAACGTTCCAAAAGCACTCTCAAAATATTTTGGGAAATATTATTAAAATAAGATGTATACACGTAACAAAATATAGTATGCTGGCAATTATTGCTTTAAATATGAATCCATGTAAACTGAAAATAATTAAACTATATATTATATAGTATTTAGCATAACTAAAATAACTCATCCAGTAGAATTCTCACAAACTTTGATGATGGAAAAATTTCCATCACAAAAACAATACGTTCCCTAGTTGAACCAATTTCGATCATAAAACATCATCAGTTGTTCTTGTTTGTCAATGTTATTGATTCGGCTGTAACATTTAAACTCATTTGATTGATTAATGTAGCATAAGGTTCAGAATTCCGAGATGTTCAAATCGAAGTCCTTGAAGGGGTCGGAAGCTACTATGAATTTTGAAAAATGTGCTGGTATTTTGCCACTTCTGCCTTAAACCTTCAGAGTAGAATGTCCGTTAATATTTTGTAAATGATCATAATTAGTTCTTCAAACTGTGTAAAATGACAAAAAGGAAACTGTCTTCTACGAGCATCGTATTTAGTCGTTAGTGTAAATAACAATAAATCAAATGTTTATATGAAATTTTACTAAACGTTCCAAAAGCACTCCCACAATATTGGGAAATATTATTAGAATAAGATGTATACACGTTACAAAATACAGTATGCTGGCAATTATTGCTTTAAATATGAATCCATGTACAAACTGAAAATTAAATTACATAGTATTTAGCAAAACTAAAATAACTCATCCAGTAGAATTCTAGCAAACTTTGATGATGGAAAAATTTTCTGTTTCCACCAAAACAATACGTTCTATAGTTGAACCAATTTCGAACATATCACATCATCAGTTGTTTTTGTTTGCCAATGTTATTGATTCGGCTGTAACATTTAAACTCATTATTTTGGTTCATGAAGAAGATATTTTCGTAAAATCCAGGACTCAATACCAGGAACGGGATCCATTTCGAACGTCAACCAGTATTTGTATGTACGAGGCAAGCCATAATAACGGAGTTTACCGATCCCTCGGTCTTTCGAATTTATTATTTCAGCCCTTCACTCCCGTTATATTCATTCGTCCATTTGTATCTGATCACACGATAACACAAACCAAACACAATGGGTACCTATTGTACTTGAAAATAGAAAAGAAGAAGGAAGAAGAAAAACCTGAATGTACGAGTATACCAATAAATTGCACTCAGGATGTGCTAGAGAATCGCCGTCATGAATTATGCACACCGTTCTCAAACTTCACTAATAGAAGTTCACAACAGCTCAGTACCGCCGAAGAAAGAATACGGGAGTAGAAGAACGACGACGTTTTTTGAAGAAAAAATTAATAAAAAGTGGGAAGGTCGTACCGAAGAATGAAATTCCCAGTTCTCTATGTAAGCGGACACGAAGTTGTCTTCCCTCCGAACTCGGCAGTCCCCACGACCCTTTCCTTCCTCAGTATTTCTTGTCCTCATTTTCCCTATTTACCTCTTTCTCTTCTTTCTTTTTCACCAACTTCTTTTTTGATTATTCTCCCGACCCTCCGGTCTTACAGGTCCCTGAGGAAGTTCCCCGACCCCTTCCGCCATATTCGTGACCCACTGCGGCCCCTCTCTCATGTTTTGACAAGGCAACTGCGCTCCAGGGACACTCCAGTGCCGCCCTCCGTTATTCCCTGACCGCCAAACCTCATGCCCGGGTTCCGGAAACCCCTCGATTCGGTTGTTGGAGCTATCGGAGAGACCTTGACTCTATATTCAGATTCCTTGGAATAATACTAACTTGTCCCATAAGTTTTAACTTCAATCTAATACCAGTTGTACAGTCAAAAATTGTCTGTGAGCTGCCACTTGGCCAAGACGGAATTAGCTTGATGTTTCACAGACAGAGGCAAAATACACACAAAATAATTCTGAAGTTCGAGAATCAAAATTTTTCAAATCTCACGTTACTCATACATTGTATTCATTTTAGCAATGGAGTACGAATCATGCTGTCTTACCAAGCTGTCCAACCAGCTGTCACCTTTTCCAAACCAGGTGTCCAAACAGACAGACAGTCACGGAACCAAAATTGATCAGCTCTTAAGCGCAAAAAGCAAGTGGAAAATCACATCAGTATTTGAATAAGCTCTAATGATTTTCCATTCATAAAACTGATCGGGTACGGGAGATTTTAGTAAAAATCTAAAAAAACTCAGTTTAAAAAAATCTTAATTATATTAAAAAAAAAAAAAAAAAACTCGGCGCTCCGCGCCTCGCCAGGGGGCAAGCCCCCTGGACCCCCGGTTACCTCTATTTACATACTTCGGACGAAATTATTGAAACACAGAATGTGTTTGCGTTGTCGCGCAACCAAGTGACAACCAAACAAGCGTCATTGTTTACTATTCATTTATAACATCAATTTATATAGTTATAGTATGAAACTACGAAAAAAAAAAAAACGAAATAAATTCGTGATAAATCAAGAGCGATTTATCAAGTAAATGTCCTAAAGAGGCTACATACGAAATTACAGCTTCCTAGAGTGTAAAGTATAGAAATTAGCTTTAAAAGCCACTCATCTGATCCGGACCCTGGACATCGTCAAGTAAATGTCCTAAAGAGGCTACATACGAAATTACAGCTTCCTAGAATGTAAAGCATAGAAATTAGCTTTAAGAGCCACACATCTGATCCGGACCCTGAGCATCGTCAAGTAAATGTCCTAAAGAGGCTACATACGAAATTACAGCTTCCTAGAGTGTAAAGCATAGAAATTAGCTTTAAGAGCCACACATCTGATCCGGACCCTGAGCATCGTCAAGTAAATGTCCTAAAGAGGCTACAAACGAAATTACAGCTTCCTAGAGTGTAAAGTATAGAAATTACCTATTCAAATTATTTAACCTCCGCTTCACAAATCAAACCGTTTTCGTAATACTCAGATCACCTGCTATGAATCAAATCATCGAAACACAAGCTCAATGAAATCATCAGAAATTAACAAGCGGTTGCAATCATGTTCACAATATCAATTATTGAGAATGATCACCTGTGTGTAAACAATTATTTATATAACCATGCTCATAACTCAGTTTGTTGGACACGCACTTCGCAGTAGTTAACATAATATTGTTGGGTAAATCGAGAGCTTTCGAACGAATGGTCAACGAATTTTGTGGGATGAAAAACGACGAAGTACCATATCCCTAGCAACGACTCGGTTGTACGTGAAAATCATCCGTCACACATTTCGTTACCATCCCGCGTTCCATTTTCGGCTAGTTAGTCCATGGCTAAAACACATTCTGTGTTAAAAAAACGGACGGTAGACCTACGGTTCTACAGTCACATAATTTAATAATGATTAATTTTACACATTATGGTTACTTAGCAATATTAGTTTATAACTGAGCGTAATAAATCAGCTTTCCTTTACACTACAGAGGCTTAGGGATTATGAGACGCTGTGATAAAATGAGAGCATTCCAAAAAGTGGCGAACGATTTTCCTGCTATAAAAACTAAGGGAGTTACACTTCCCTAGTAAAGCATTGGTTGTACGTGAAAATCAATAGAAAACCCCACCGTGACGTGACGGAAACAAATAGAAACGTCCTGTTAATCATTGAATTATTTAATGATAAAACGGTGTTTTTTAGGTTTTAAAACTGGGAAAAGCAACCGTACATCTAGAAAGGAGGCCCAAACAGGCTTAAAAGAGAGAGATATTGAGAGAGAGAGAGAGAGAGAAAGAGAGAGAGGGGGGGGGGGAATTAACCAGCAAGGTCTGAAACGCAAAAAGCAAGTAAAAATTTTGATTTCGGAGGGCAACAATTTTTTCAACTATAACTCATCTTGAACTAAAACTCCTCAATTCAATTTTAATTTCCACTCTTAGTTCATCGTAAATTTCAGGATCGTCATCGGCCTATATGTAGTGTTTTCGTCGGCCGTCTGAAGGTCAATTTTTTTTTAAATTCGATTTTGGAATCTACGTACTTATCTGGGAAAAGAAAATAGAAATTTTGAGAGGGCTATAATTTTATTCTGTCAGTGCATACATTTACCTACCGTACATTAGTACACCTATTTACCTTAGATGGCTAATTACTTGTGTGACCAGGCTCCATGGCTCCAACAATTTTCACCAGCTCATATCTATCTAGTGAAAACAACACATCAAAAAGCTACCACGCCAAATCGGTTTATTAAGTTTCCCTTGATTTTACCAATTTAAAATAGATTCAATAGATAAAAAAAAAAAAAAAAAAAAAAAAAAAAAAACGGATTCATCATGATTGGTGATTTTTTCACTATACTATTTTCCATGTCATTGTTGTGATTTAGTTTTGACTTTATCACTCGTTTTATCACTCTCTATAGTTTTTTTTTTTGCTTTCTCACTACCGAAGGTAGGAAAGCTTTGTATTCGTAAAAGAAGCCGAAAATAAATTGTTTCTCCTCTAAAATCAAAATTCTCGCTTGACTTTTGCGTTTCAGACTCTGCTGATCAATTATGGTTCTGGGTCTGTCTGTCTAATGTCTGTTTGCCAGTGCCAAATCCTTGTCACGACCATGAACTATACTGTTTTAGTCCGATTTGTACGAACTTTCAGAATTATCGTTGGAACAATAAGTTCGTGTGCGCACGCACAAACCTTAGTTTTTTATAACGTCGATTTCTTACGATCATTCGGTCCGATTTGGTTCAAACTGGGAGGGTAGTTGGGTATGAGTTTCGGAGATGTGCCCTATGGATTGCATCACGATCGGTAGACTAAAAAACAATGCCGCATGCGCGAAATTGAAGTTGGTTGACATATGTAAGACTCCAAAACCAATAGATCGGTTTTGATGAAATTTTCATCACACAAAGCAATACTGCCCACCCTACTTGGCAGAAGTTTTTCTAAGAATACCATGTTCCATGAAACCTGATAATATTTTAATGCTGTCAATCGATCCGTTAATATGATCATAAACATGTTTCATTGATCTATTTAGCATTACAATACTAAGAACAATCCATGTTTTGTTGTTTCTTTATTGTCTACCTCATCCTATAAATAGGTCACGAGAAATAACGAAGGATATCGGAGCATGATTCCCCGTCCTTTCTGTTCCATATCCGATGTCGAAAATGGATCCGGGTGTATTGAAACAGTCTTCGCTTCGTCTGGCTCGCCGCCCCAGGGCTCCGTTCTCTCTGCTATCGTGTACTATGGTATACAAGACAATGACTCCAATTATCTGAGGTCGTTCTCTTAGCCTTGTTTAACCTCGTCTCTCTGACATTCTGTTTCATGATGTGAGACATCACTATTGAATTCTGCCTCGTAAAAGGGTAGAATCACGACTGTGAACAATGGTCTAACCAAGTCTGCATATCCACAGTAGATAAAGGGAACTGTGTCTTCACGTTGGTTTGCAAACGTAGTTTCCATGATCTGCTGATGCAGTTCTAGAAATTATCCAAAATTCTCAACGCCCCTTTCTCTGGACGACAATTAGAAAAACAAGTCTAAAACTGCTGCAGGTTGATAACGTCCATATTGTTCTTAACGGGGATGAATACAATAATTTACTTAATCTTTAAGAACTAAAAACCACAAAATCTATATCAATGGTTGCATGATTGCTGATTCGGATTAAAATAAAGAAATTTTTCAAAGAATGTGATTTTAAATTTATTGGAGCCATTTCAATAGCTTCATTCTCAACGAAAATTTGCTAAAATTGAAATAAGTAGATTGTCTTTTCTTCTCTTATACTTATTTCTGAGTCCGTCAGCGTACATCCTCAAGGGTTAAATCGTTAAAAAAAAAAAATATATATATATATATATAAAATAAAACACCTCAATGCGTGTATCACATTCCACAGAAAAAATTGAAAAGTAGAGAAACTGATGATGTGATTTAGAATGGAAATCCTTCACAATAAGTTAATATTGAGAATGTATAATGAGCAACCTTCGAAGTGGGAATTTGAAAGTAGCGGATTTGATGTTGGTTTCCCTGATTAGGGAAATTCTAGTTCACAACTATACTAAAGATTTCGTTGTCTCGCCGTCGACTTCAATGTTTTCGTTTAAGCCTACAGAGGTTCAGTGCTTAGGTTTATTGGCCTTATATGGTCCAGAAAGAATCGAAACTTGATGATTGTAAAACCAGGATTATGACAAAAATCCTAATCAAGGTGGCCATTAGCAAAATACAAAGTCTTTTCCACTAGTTATCTCTAGTTCCTTGATACAAACGCACTTGGCTATCGCTCATACCAATTCTCTTATGAATGCTTAATACTTACCAACTCAGTGTTGAGATAAGTTGTACGTTTCTTGACTAGATCTTTATTTGTTGTAATTATAAATTAATGTAATATGTTTCTTAGTCTTCTCATTCATCTTCGTAAACGTGACATGACTAAAGCATTAAAAAATGCATGCACAATTTACCCATCATTCCAGAATGTTACAGTATAACTGCTTACCTATCACCATCAACTCCTGTGAGACCATTTTGGTACTGAACGAAGGAGCGTCCGTCGTGACCTCGCAGCTGATGTTCCCCGAAAGGTTGAATCCGACTTGCTGAAGGACCACTTGACTAGCGTTTGACATGGAGACCTGGAACAAGAACGGAAGGTCTCTAATCACTTCAGCGGTTCGGAGAATAATTTAATCAGAAGCGATGACCCGGTGGGAATGGGGCAGACAGATCTTCCTCAAGGATCCCTAACCGCCCCTTTGGCCCTAAGCGGACCATAGGAATTAATGGAAATGGAAATTAACTTTGTAAAGGATCTTGAATCAACATTCTGGAGAACAGATACATGCTGAATTTAGTATTTTAGGCAAGTGAAATGCAGCATAGAAGTTATAATGAGTGTTGTTTTACTTCGTTTAGCTCCAATTATAGTTAACTAGTTCAACGCCACTGAGTGAATCATCAAACACCCCGCTCGTATAATGTTAAACATCTTCAGCGGAATGGATTATGTCACCATCCGCTTTACAAGTGTTTATTTATCCATCTGATTTGCCGACGTAGTCTCCAGAAGAGCACAAATGTCTCTGATTAAGAAGCATTTAGAAAATATTAGATATTATAAGGATTGTGATAAGATTTGCAAAAATATTTAAACATTGTTGCCACATATTAAATTATCATTTCGTACCAGTGTCCTAACATGTACAAACTTCACGGCGGCATTCTACACATTTATTTATTTTTCGTATTGTATGATAATTATATGTATCCAAATTATATAGATAGTAGAATCTTACAAATTACAACTTCAAATTTGCGTTAGAGGTATTCGTGGTTCTTCAACTACTGTGTTTCAGGTGAAAAACAGTCAAATATTAACTAGTAAGAAAAAAAAAAAAAAAAAAAAAACTGACAGCTTCAAAAACTATGTTTTTAAGGTTCATCACGGCTCGACACTAAAAGCATCTAAGAGCATTTAGTGATGAAATTGAATTTTTAACTTATATGCAAACTTATTGCTTATTGCTTTCTCTAGTAACTTTTCCAACTCATATGCACGAATATGGTGCTCTCAGTATGGAGAAAACAGTAGCTGGATTGGAGAAAAGACATTTAATTATTACATTATTTTAGACATTATTTTTGGCTTCCTGGCGTCAAATATGACTCATCAGATGAAGGCGGCTGGTGAAGATCTAGCGAAAGTTGAAAAGGAGTTGTCTAAGCTTCGACGAGAGTTTTCACATTTAGTTAAACGTCTTTTAAGGTTGGGTAAATTTACTGGAAACAAAGTATGCCCCATCAGAGTTGTTTTTGATAGCCCTTCGACCGCTACTAGCTTTTAGATTGCGAACCAGTCCTCTCTGACGCGCTCCTTTACTTCCACCTCAGATAAAACTCCTTATCAGCTCACTTACTTGAGTAAACTTCGTAGCATAGTGAATCAGCGCATTGGGGCCGGCGAACACTCAATCTCATTACAAAGTACATGGCTGGAGTATCTCCTATTGTTAATTCCTCCGACTGTACCCACTCATCAGAAATCGGTCTTATATATATATATATACTCGGCGCTTCGCGCCTCGCGGGGGGCTTCGCCCCCCTGGACCCCCGTAATCTATACTCGGCGCTTTGCGCCTCGCCGGATCTTTTCTCTTTTCTACTGCGTAGAAAACGAGGATAATTTGCTATGCAATTCTTAGCCTGAATCAACTTAGTTTTGGAATGTAGCCAGGTACGTAAGGAGAGGGAAATTGGTAGCTTGAAATGTGAACATTTATCACATAAATCAAGCGCTTTCCAACGAGTGGCGAACGATTTTTGTGCGATGAAAACTGCGGAAGTTTCATTCCCCTAACAACGGCTGGGTTGTACGTGAAAAACACTGAAATTGTGACACAATCTATAGCAACTACTCAACTACTCGGTTGTACGTGAAAATCATCGTTCATTTCGTTACGGACATTACAAAAAAAATTATTGGGGGTCGGCCTAAGAATTGCATAGCAATTAATATATACCTATATATCTTTTATATACAGGGTGTCCCATCTAAACGGGCCCATCGGGAAATTACAGCCTTACGGTGCGAGCTATCGAAACATTGAACTGGACCTTTTTTATAGTATTTCAAATCAGCTTCACGATGCGGAAGTCTGATTTCTATTTTTCCATGTTTTAGGGTCTCAAATCATTGATAGAAACTTACGGTTTCCTCTTGACCCCCCTTTTTTATTGCTTTTTCCGATTCTAGGTTGAATTTGGAACAGAAAATGCCTCCATGAAATTTTCTTTTTGGGGCTTCATTTCTGAGTTATTCCACTTTTTGCGAAATACAGAAAATCGCCGATTTCTTTCAGACATTACCAACACTTTCTTACTATTTTTATCTCAATTTTTCAGATGTTCACCACACTTGTGAAATCAGCATTAAACTATCTACCATCAGACCCCAGTGTCCATAATCAACAATCACCATCAGGGGGATGGCATTACACTTGAACCGTTCGCAATTTAAAAAAAGTTTTCCAAATCGTCGTTTGAAAAAAAAAAAAAAAAAAAAAAAAAAAAAAACCCCTCAAACTGTTCAGTACTATTACTCATTTATTAGAAGAACGTATGAGACGCCGTATTCTGGACTAATGTAAGGTTCTTTAAATAATAAAGATCATAGTGTAGACTGAACAATAAGTATCAAGAAGCTGAGAAACTCAGAAACGAAGCCCCAAAAAGAAAATTTCATTGAGGCATTTTCTGTTCCAAATTCAACCTAAAATTGGAAAAAGCAATAAAAAAGGGGGGTCAAGAGGAAACCGTAAGTTTCTATCAATGATTTGAGACCCTAAGACATCTATATCTATAAAAGAGGATGTATGTATGTATGTATGTTGCCTATAGACTCCGAAACCGCTCGACAGATTGTAATGAAACTTTCAGGTATTATTAGGCATGATTCAAGGATTGTTCCTGTAAAGTTTGGTGCAAATCCGTTCAAAGGGCTCTGACCCAGAGGGCATAAAAGGGTGCAGTGTCAGGTTTTAGAAATTTATTTAACTACCCAAGCCATGACCGAAGGCAGAGTGAGGCCGAGGGTGAGGCCAAAGGATGAGGAGGAGGATGAGGGAGGATGATGAGGAGGAGGATGAGGGAGGAGGAGGAGGAGGGAGGAGGATGAGGGAGGAGGAGGAGGGAGGAGGAGGAGAATGAGGGAGGGGAGGAGGGAGGAGGATGAGGGGGGGGGGAGGAGGAGGAGGAGGGAGGAGGAGGAGGAGAAGGGAGGAGGAGGATACTATTGAACGTCTGCATAAAATGACAACGAATCCAGGGTCATTGTAGACACCAAAGGCAGAAACCAAAGGCTAAGCTTCCGTCCATCAAATCACCTCTTAATAACAGTTTAAAATTACGATCAATAAACAAATTTAATTTGGGCGCAGCAACGCTCGCGGGGGGAACGCTAGTTAAAAAATAAAAATCGGACTTCCGCATCGTGAAGCTGAGTTGAAATACTATAAAAAAGGTCCAGTTCAATTTTCCGATAGCTCGCACCGTAAGGCTGTAATTTCCCGATGGGCCCGTTTAGATGGGACACCCTGTATATATATCTTATATATATATATATATATATATATATATCTTATATATATATATAAGATAACGGGTTGTTTCCAAGAAAAAGATACGACCAGAATGTGCGAGGCTTCAACACATAGCGTACTAGTTTTTGTTACCAGTCTTCCCCCATAACATTCGATGTATTAGCTCAAAAAAAAGCTCACTGAAAATACCGACACCATTGTACTTGGTCTTCTGTACTTAATTGAGTTTGTCAAAAAACACTTCGCGGTTGGCACGCTGGTTGACATCATGACACTAGGGGATCTTGCGAAGGCGTTCAATATTGTATCACATAAACACCTTTTGTCATTGTGAGAGCGTTAAGAATTTTCGGGGTCTTCCAACATTGGCTTAGTTACCTTAGCGGGAGGAAGCTGCGGTTAAGATTGATGAGCGTGGTCTCTGAGCCTTTTACAGTTTCTTCAGTCCATCGTTAAGCCGGCTTGAAATTGATGTACGGTGTCGGTGAGATCCTAAAAGATGTAAATTAGTTGGTTTTTTCTAATGTTCTCTTAATATTCTTTCCATTACTTCTGCTGCAGACAGTGAAAAGCTTCAATCGGCGCTGGATTCTCTACTTACATGGAGTTCTTCAAATAACATTTCCCTCACACCAACCAAGTGCTCTGTAATAACGATCAGTCTACCACAGAAACTATACCATCATTCATACGCTATCAATGACAACATACAGGGAAGGCGTGAGGGTGTTCGTGACCTGGTATACTGGTTGATCACCGTTCAACTTTCGCCGACGATATCGAAATGATTTCAGGCCGTGCCATACGTGGGTGGTGGTTTTTGAAGAGGGATACCAGCGACGTTACCAACCTTCATGCTACAGTTTTTCTGTACAAGGCCTCAATCTTCCCATACTAAACTGCTGCGATATAATATGGTCGCCATTATATGTCACCTATTAGAACCATATGGAGAGGATTCAACGTCAATTCGACCGATACCTGGCGTGTAGACTCCATATTCTAGAGGACAACATTGGCTAAACTGCTATTATGTCGACATATGATCACAAACATGACGTTCTCACATCGCCTGATCAATGGTGTAATGCAGTGTCCTTCGTGACTTACCGGGATATCTTTCCAAGTTTCTTAGTACCTCAGTTGCTCCCCATAGACTTTCTATGTACCTTTTGTTGATCTTTACCATCTGCAATACATATTACCTCGCACAGCAAACGCCATCATGGAGGAATATGAAGAAATTGATTTCTTTTAATCTTAATTGCCGATCCTAAAGTGCACTGTGTAGTAGGAAAGTGATTTATCTCAATCGTTCTCGCTTAAAATAGCCAGTGCTATTACAGGTATTCTTTCAAGTACTTCGTGTGGAACTTCATTCGTTTTTTATATTAAAGTGCTTTTCTTTTCAAATGAAATATTGTTATTTTTCATTTTTAGCAGTGCCAAGCAAAATTAATTTCTACCATTCGATGTAAATATGTAATTGGCAGCTTCTCACGGTTAGTATAAATAAATAAATATATCACCGAAAATATTGATTTCGCTCAGTTTTTGAAACAATTTGCATACTTTTACACAGTCAGTTTTTATTTAGAAAATGACTGTAAAACTTAAAAGCTGAAAGAAATAGTGTCATGATAGCTTCCTACTTTCTAAATATAGCTCGGAAAGAACATTTCAGAGGTTTGAATAGAATAAATTTACCTTCGATAGTGCCAAAATAATAATAATAATTTTTAGGTAACTTCACCAATCATAAAGATTTCGCTTCAAAATGGTTATTTTTTCCTTATAAACCTTATTTTTTCAAGTTTCTACTATTTGATAGGCGAATCAAAACTGCGAATCAAAATCCTCTTCCGTCTCGACGAATAAGCGAGTGATCAAATAGTACAGCAACATTCTTCTGTAGAATGTTGAAGGGCTGCAGCGGTAGCGCATGCAAGCCTACTCTGCACCCCCCCCCCCTCCCACTCCTTTAACACACCGTGTCCCTTCCTGCGCACTCAACTCTAGCATTGTGCGAACCCTGTGAACCATTCATCTAATGTAATGTCCCGGCTCCAACCCTTAGCAAGAGGCTCGGGCCTCGCTTGCACATTACTCTCATCTTCTGCAGTGCTTGGAAAGGGCTAATCCATTCTACCTACAACTACGCTAATCGTCGACCGGGTGAATTTCTCGAATGACAAAGTAAGTTGGAACTACTTGACAAATTAGGATAAAGAGAATAAAAAAATAAAAATAAAATTTGAGCATAAAAAAGTTGATAATAATAAAAAACTAGATGAGATAAAAACAAGCTTCTTCTATTACACCTATTATGGCAGAAGAAGAATGGGGCGTACCAGCATCGGTTTGGTTTGAAAGAAAATGACCTACATGATTGCTCGGAACGAGTTCCACAAACCTGGGATCACCTTGTTTTCTGTTGCCCTATGTTTGAAGCTGAGAGAGCAAGATTGATTAGGAAAGTTATATTGTGTGCGTCTGGATTTCCAGTGTCTTATGAAGTGTTGGTGCAAAAACATCTGGAAGACTTTTTAATTTTTATTAACTCCATGGACTTCTCTTTATTGTGAAGCATTATTAATACCTTGATAAGTGTTTGAAATTATATTAATGCACTTGGAACCGGTATGTTCTTGAGTTATTTGTAAGTATGTACTTACTGTATTAGCAATGAAGTATATGTTTTGTAATTCAACGCCTGTAATCATAGTTGGGAGCAGGCGGAATAAAATCCCTGGCTTAAAGATTACTTAGGCCAGGAAAAAAAAAAAAAAAAAAAAAAAACACTAGATGGTTTCTGACAGTACAGCTGTTCCAATTTCTATACTATATTAAATTTTCAAGAACTCTAGAAGGTTTTCTAAGACTATTTGCTGCGAGTCTAGCCCAATCAGACAAGAGAGACTCTGAAGCTGAATTGATTTTACTGAGCCCAAGGTGACAAATTCTTACTAAAAATGAATTTGAAATGTGGAGTGACCCGAACAAGCGGTTTGATTGGGTTTGGAATTTTGTGAATGGTGGCCATTGGGCTATAGAAGTCGTTATTCAGTTCTCAAAATCAAGTACGATCATGTCTTCAAGATCCCCTTCACGTATTTATTTTAAGCCTTCAGAGCGCGACCATGTTTGTGACTCATTTCATATTCAGGGTGATTTTCGCACCGGTGGCGGCGGGCGCGCTTCCGAATGTCACATGAGGAGGCGTGCTTTTGAATATAACATGGGCGGGCTCGGGTGGCCCTGGAATCCGCCCATTATTTGGTGTTTTAACTGCCGGAGTAAGACCATGAAACTATGGAAAAAGTACTATAAAATGTGTTAACAAAAAAAGTAGTAGTGCCAGTGGTCATTTGGATGTTAGTAAGTAACTATTTTTTGCAGTATGGCTAGATAAATACTCGAAGGCTTTACCTAGGATCACATTTAGGAAAGCCTGGGGGCTACGGTCATTCAAGTTGTAACTTTGATACGGAAAAGACCAATGAAACCAGAATTAAAAAATATTACATAAATATAATTTGGCACAGATTTACTAATATTAAAAATCTTTTGTGAGAAAAATTAAGATTTCTATTCATTATACGGAGAATTTTTGATGAACGCTGATCAAATTCAACCCGGTCTGTCTTCTCCCATTGTGTTTCTGAGCCAGGTGCTTACCCTCCAAGAGAACTTAAGGCTCGTTCAACAGTACCAGCTGTGGTGGACAGGAAAACACTTAAAATCAAGATTGCGTGTTTTGTTGTTGGGAAAAATATATTAGCCGGTTCCAGAAATACAGCCACTTCAAGTTAATTTAATTCGTCTCCGGATATTTTGTTCCTTTCCCACAGATTATACCACACATCCAATGATGCGGAGATATTTCTAAAGTCATAAAACGCCTTGAAAGACTTTGATTTTTTTCCAACTCTTTGGAAGCATTTTTTTTGCCAGTATGATGGATGAAGATGAGATATAGCAAAAGCAGTTGTTTTTTTCTGAGGAAATTTAACATTCAAGGATGAAGTTATCGACTCAAGAGGGATCATCAACGACCGTCTCCAGTAGGTATTTAATTGCATTATCTGCTGATGGATTACTTCTGTGTATTTGCATTCAAGCGGTTCGAGGCATTGAGAACTCAACTCTAAGTTTCACTGCGATGTGATGATTTTTTAAAGCAATTCAACAGAAACATGCTCAACTTTATGTAGATCTTTCGTTATGACATCAAGGATTTGATTAACATGTTTTTCTTACCATAATAAAATCCATGTTTTTACCTAGCAGAACGTTCATAATGGGTTCAAAAATTGCAGAGTATTTTGCAATCATGACTAAACTTCAAATGAAAAGTAGTTTAGTAACAGCCGAGTGCTCTTGACTAGCAGATTTGCTTCTAGCATAGTTTCCTTCGATCGAGAGACGTTCTTGTGCATTGACGATTTCGTAGAAGCTGTTTGAACATTGTCCAATGTATTTTTACCACCTAGTCTCACAAAGTCTTGATAGAGCGACAGCCTAGCTCCTGCGGGCTGGAGACTCTCTAAAGAATGATATTGTCTCCTTAACCGTTGCAATTTTATTTTTTATTTCTGGTAGTTTGCTTGCGCCGTTGACCACAAAGTGTTAGTCAGTAGCTTGAAATCAAGCTTTATTGTACTTTTTCTATAGAATGGCGTGCACACCACCTTATTTTCTAGCCATCAAAGAACAACCGTCAAATCCAAATCCAAGACAAATCTCTGATACAAGTTCGTGACATACTAAAAATCTCTCAACCACTCTAGCGATTGAAAAGGCATCTTAAGGTTTTCGTCCAACGTTGCCTACAAATTTCTCTCTTTTTTCTTGACTCTCATCGTAAAACCGCAATCCGATAGAATGCTGTTCTTTTCCAGCGATATCTGCTGTTTCATCGGCCATAATAGCTTAAGCTTTTGAATCTAAACAATCTTCGATAATTCTTTTTTCGACAACTACACCACATAATGTTATAATCCTATTTCGAATTTTTGGTGGTGTGCAGACTGCATTTTTTAAAATCATCACTACTGTAAATTCTAAAATTTAAAGGTCAAAGAAAACCCCCTCATCTGTTTCCATTCCCCTAAGCTGCAAATCATGAGTTCCACAAAGAATGATACAAGAAATAATGTATGGCAATATTTTTTGTTAACTCGAATTATCTTCTGGTGACTACTTTGCAACTAGACAACAGCTGGAACATTTTCGAGGAAAGATTTTGTAGCAGCGATTGAAGTTATGAGTAGTAACTACCGTGCATTCTACAATCTTCATGTATACTTTCAACTTCACATATGGTCTCTTCATGTATTACCCTAAAACTTCTTTAACAGTACCCACGATTTGGAGGAAATAGAACGCAGTGCATACAATGAACACCTTTCAAACGACTTGAGTACACCAGACAAGGAAAGAAAGTATTGACCCAACCAGTGGAGATTAAACTTTATTTTCAAATGGGTGGAATTGAAACCTAAATTGTAATTTGCTGGTTCAACTGAGGGATTTTAAAGTTTCTTTTTTCTAGTGGAAAGTTAAGGGCGTGACCAATATGTCATTTTCATGGTAGCTATCATATTCTCCAATCGTTGTTGTAATAGTAAAGGTCCTAGGAACGGCTAAGAATAGAAGTGAAGACCCTTGGCCTTATTCCATGATCGACTTCGACTCCAATGGTTCCTTCAGTTTAGATCTGGCTTCATCAACATCATTGCTACCACAATAACCCGTAGTATACAAAATTAAACTGTTAGCAAGTCTCCACCCCCCCCATCTGTCCAATCAATAAATGAATTAAAAAGCATCTTTAATAAAAATTTCAAATACTAAATAAAATAATAAATTTTAGGCGTAAGCATAATGCTTACAGGAATGAAATTTATATACTACTTTATGTGACCTAGGCCGAGCCCACAATCTAAATTTAATTGAAATCGGACAGGTTTTTGAGTTTTGGTCGTTGCAAGGATTCCGATTCCGTACACACCAAGGACACTGATTCACAAAATTTTCCTGACGTATGAAATGCACGCAGGTTGTGAGAATTTTGAAATCCTAACACAAAACTGTTTTGCCCCCCCAGGATCAACTTTGGTAGACTTGAAGACAACACACACGAGAAAAACGATTAATAAAATCCATAAAATCACACACATAAAATTTACACTGTATTCGAGGAAAGAAATGTCCTTGGAAAAAAAAAACCCTCATTGCCAACCACTTTCTACTTAACTTACCTTCTTTTTGGAACCCTTTCCTTAAATATATTATATGTTGTTAATCTCACCCTCACTGTTCACTAAATGTGAACAAGAAACTACTGAACGATTTATTGACTCACATTGTAAACATGATTAGTGAAAGTAAATCATAAAATATTAATCAAACTTGCGCACGGAGCTCTCTAAATCATTTTTGAAGGTTTCCTCTTTCCTCATTGGCCACCGCGCTGTACCTACATGGGATCGTTCTACAAGGTTCCCCTTCTGAAAAGTTACCGTCGTTGTAGAATTTTCCAAAACGAATTTCCCCAAAGAACATTGACAAAAATTTAATTTAATTACATTCATACAATTTTACTTCTGAAATTCGCTGTTCTGCACGAGAAATATAATGTTCCCCGTAATTTATAACTTACGGGGATGTTGGTTTACAAAAAATATCATGGGTTAAACTAATCAATAAAGTATAAGAGGGGTGTGACGGCTAAGTTAAAACATTCACGTGTATTAAAGGGTGGTTTTTACTCCCTCGATTATTATAGCCACGACTGGAGGTGCGGTGGACCCATTCCCATGTTTCTGACGGGAACCGTCACTCTCCTTTCCTAAACACAAATACTTTTTGGAGGAATAAGTACTTTGAATGCGGACGGGAAGTTGTATAAATGTTTAAATCCAAGGTTTTTCAGCTGCAAAACCTGCACGCTAATTGGCTATAATAGTTTTGCTGGTAGAGCACCTAGAACTTTGGTGAACTGATACATTAGCATTAATTAGGATTAATAAAACAAGTTTAGTCCTAAGCACTAAATCTTAACAGAACATAGGACATGTTCCTTGGGAGAACAGGACAGAATTTAGATCACTTAGATGCTTAGGAAAGAGCCCAACATTTCAATATTCCCAGAGTCTCCCTATCAAATTTGAACTTCCGAGTTTCTTTCCCGTTAAATAGTGGTTGCAATCATGTTTACAAAATTAACTTAGAAGGATCACTTGTATGTAGACAACCTCGTTCATACCTCAGATTTTTCGCCACTCATTGCGCAGTGATAAACATAATACTGTTAGGTAAATCAAGAGCATTCCAACAAATGGCGAACAATTTTTGTACGATGATCAATGCCACAGATACAGTTCCTTACCAACTCTTGGTTGTAAGCGATAATCATTAGAAAATAGGAGCGAATCGCACTATATGTCGCGTAACGGTAATTTCGTCTCATTTTTGGCCAGGGTATGATGGCAAAAACATGTTCCATGTTGAAAGTAACACTTTTCGGTAACGGTAACACCTTTTGGTAACAGTACCTAACACTTTTCGGTAATGGCAACAATTTTTGGTAACGGTAACACTTTTCAGTAACGGTAACACTTTTCGATTCTATGCACCAAAGCAAAGACATAAAATGTCTAAAAGGGTCCCTTCAGAGGCCATAAACACAACTTTTGTGTCGTTGTTTTGCACTTGCTACTGACTGGAGCGCAGAGAGAAAAGAATAATGGGAAGTGGATGAGACCTTGTGAGCTAGGATTACCAGGGCTAGAGGTGCATGCTACCCCGCTTGAGTTACGAATTTAATGAAAAATTATCAACGGCTGACCTGTGGTGTAATCAAACTTTCGTGCGACTGGAAATAATTTTGAATCCCCTAGTCGATTTCTTATTGCTTCTTTTTACTTTGTTCTTGTATACTTGTTTTAAACTATTCCTTGAATTCTTGTCTAGTTCGTTTCACAACCTATATCCTTCACATACCCGAGGCGACGGTGTCCAAGGTCTCTTTCTATCCTACATTCGAGCGCAACGGTGTCCGCAGACTCCTGCCTAACACTTATCCACTCACGTATCTATCTGGATTTTTCTTTCAAAATGCCTGACAATCGTCGATTATGTCCAAGATTCGAGCTCTAAGCGACGTAAATAGACGATACACTCTCTTTCTACGATTTACACAGTTCTAAGGGAGCCCTAAAATTACAGATATTCGAATGCGGTGACATTGCCTAAAACAAATAATGTACTTACCAACGGATTACTTGAAATTTTGAATTTTTCTTCAAAAACAGGAATCTTACATGGAATAATTAATGAAAAGTACCGAGTAAAAATGAAAACCCTTATTTTGGTCAGTTGTCGGTATTTAAATGGAAGTATAAATGTTAGGTATATCAAAGAATGGTTACTAAATGCAGGTTGGCTTAATCGGCAGCTTTTTCATTTCACTCAGGTCATTGGCCTGTTCCTTTGGAGGCGACCATGTCCCAGGATTCCGGCCTCCTCGCCCGTAAGCGACGGTGTCCAAAGACTCCTGCTTACTTTTCCATCTTTCTATCCTGTGAATTAAACCGACGGTGATCACGGAATCTGGAAATTAAGTCAGTTCGCCTGATCACCAAAACTAAAGCGTGAAAAGCATAGGGTATTATTGTTGTTTTATTGTTTAATTTAGGGCAAGCCCAATTCCAAAAAAAAAAAAAAAAATTTACAGGAAATTCAATTGGATTAAGAATAAATTAAATACAGGATAACACAACAAATAATTTGCATGTAGGTTCAGGGCCAATACGGTTCTCAGTAGTCCAGGATCAATACGACCATTTTCACATTTGCGAGACTCACTTAGCAACAGTTCGTACGCAACCACATCCACTTCTTTTGATAAAAATATAAGACCAGAAAGTTTTCACACAAGAAAGTCTTCTCATCTGCTTCCATCTGACAGGTGACGTCATCTGAGAAGCACCTTTAGGAATGTAATCCAGCGTCTTGACGGGACCTTGTGAAGTGTTAATCTGACAAGTGCGGGATGAGAGTGGTTCTTTACATAAGTAGCTATTGAGGTATATATTTGACACTTTTGAATGGTGTATTCGACAAAAAATGGATCAGTCCAGTCAATATATGTTTCTCTTAAAGAAATTAGGGTAAAAAGAAGACCAACGACGAATCTCACTATTCAACCATGGAATTACTATCATCTCAATATCCAAATTATAAATCATTAATTATTGGAGACTACAATCTGCCAGGAGTTGATTGGTCAATAACTCCCGTGCAAAACAATTTATCCACCAAAGTTCAAGCATTGTTGGACACCATGAATTTCCTTTGTTTGCAGCAGTTCAATAAGTTGAAAAATTCTTCAGGTAACACCCTGGATCTTTGCCTGTCAGACTTGGCTGACATGGATTTGAGATGTACAGACCCTATATTAAAGTTGGATGTTTCACACCCTACTTTTGAGTGTCATTTTCAAGTTACCCAGCAGCATGAAGAATTCACATCCCATCAACTTAAGTACAATTTTAAACGTGGAAATTACGTTGCCATGGACAAGTTTCTTTCGGTCGTGAACTGGTCCCCAATTTTAAGCCTGCCAATAGAGGACGCTGTCAATTGTTTTTATGCTATTTTATATACTGCCATTGAAATATTTGTTCCCCAAACTAAACCCTTCTCTCATCCTTATCCTAAGTGGTTTAATATTGAACTTATTAAATTAATCAAGGAAAAGAACTTTGTTCATAGTCAATTTAAGATTTCATTCTGTACTCTTCATTATTTAAGGTTTTCTCAACTACGTGGTGAATGTAAACGCTTGTCCCGTAAACTATATAAGCATTACATTGCAGACATCCAATTGTCATTAAGTGATCATCTAAAAGCCTTTTGGAACCATTTAAATTACACGAATGGTTATTCGCAGTTACCTAGCCAAATGTCTTTGAACGATAGGTGTGTTGGCACTCCAGTAGAAATAGCCCGGCTATTTGCCGACTATTTTTCTTCCGTTTTTGATAAGCCTCTTGACTCCCGTACTCAGCTCCAGAGTAAGGATTTTTTGAGTCTCGGTTCCATTGAGATTTCCTTGTCAATGATACAGGATCAGCTGGCTGCACTTGATGTTAAGAAAGGTCTGGGTCCAGATGGTGTGCCACCTATTCTATTGAAGTCCTGTCAAGCAAGCCTATCCCTTCCTTTGTTAAGAATTTTCAACAAATCATTGAAAGAGGGCATTTTCCCCAGTAAATGGAAAACATCGTTTGTGACCCCAATTTTTAAGAAGGGTGATAGGTCATTTGTTGATCATTATAGACCGGTCTGTTCTTTATCGACGATTCCCAAATTACTGGAAAAACTTATAGTTCAAATCATCTCGCCCTTAGTCACCCCTCACATTACCCAACATCGGCATGGGTTCATTCCAAGACGCTCTACGATCTCTAATTTATTAGTGTTTCAAACATACATTCTTGGTGCTTTTGGCAATGGACACCAGGTCGATTGCGTGTATACCGATTTTTCTGAGGTGTTTGACAAGATCCCTCACTCTATTTTGTTAACTAAATTACATTCGTTTGGGTTTCATGGAGTTTTTCTCCAATGGATCGAGAGCTATTTGTCTGATAGGAAACTGATAATCAAGACTCAAAATATACTATCAGAACCCTTTCTAGCATCTTCTGGGGTCCCCCAAGGTTCCCATTTGGGGCCTTTGTTTTTCATACTTTTTCTCTCCGACCTACTTGAGATACTCCCGGAACGAATACACTTTTTGTTATTTGCTGATGACCTCAAACTATTCTTGGAAATAACCTCAGTGGATGACTGTATTCACCTCCAGCTAGGCATTGATCGGCTCGTTATTTGGTGTAAATCCAACAATTTATCTCTTAATGTTACCAAATGTAGTATTACTACTTTTTCGCGATCTCCTAATACTATTAATTTTGATTACACAATCATGCATAGTAGTCTCTGCCGCAAAATGTCAGTATCTGACTTGGGAGTATTGTGCGATAGCCGTTTATCTTTTAATGAGCATATTGACAATATTTGTAGTCGAGCCATGCGATCATTGGGATGGCTTAAGCGTAATACTCGTGATTTTGATAATATAAAAGCATTAGTTATCCTTTATAATGCTACGGTTCGCCCCCTTCTGGAGTATGGAAGTACGATTTGGTCCCCATACTATCAAGAACATAAAAGGCGTATTGAATCAGTACAACATAAATTTCTCCGCTATATTGCTTTTAAAAAACATATTCGGCAGGATGATGTTGTTTATGATTCACTGATGACCGAGTGTGGTCTTTTATCACTCCAGGATAGACGAGCCGTGGGCGATCTTTTATTTTTGTTCAAATTACATAATTGCAAAATTGACAGCCCCCAGATTTTATCTTATTTTGATTTTCGTACGCCGATCCATCCTACAAGAAGTAATGATTTATTTTCCGTCCCTTTTGTCCCGTATAATTATTTGTTCAATAACCCCCTCTATCGCATGGCTAGACATTATAATTTAATAGCAGCTGAAAATAATTGCCTCGATTTATTTTTCAATAGTTTTTCTGTTTTTAAGAACCACACAATTTCTTATTTTTCTAAATTTTCGACCTAGTAAAAGGTACCTACTATTATTATCTTTTGTGCATCGATTTAATTTTTGTTTCTAACACTTTTTACTCTGTAAAATTTACTTTCTCTCGTTGTCTGTATTTTTTAAATATGTCTGCATTTCTATGTAAGCTTCCTTATTGTATATTGGGCTAACTAGCCCGTAAATAAATAAATAAATAAAATAAAAACGACAATAACTCTCTCACATATGCCGTCTCGTCATCAGTGTACTCAAGTAAAGTAACACAATTGGAGTCTTTTTACAAAAGAAAATCCCTTCAGACAATACCATTATGTCACTACCTAAGAAAGCGTAAGAGAAAGAAAGTAAAAAAGTTGTCATCGCTGGAATAATAGACGCTAATGGGGCCCGGTCCCTAAGCATCCGTGGAGGAGCGCCTGTTTTTAAAACTCAACTTCTTGTTCAACTAGTTTATTATTTCAGTTTTTAGTTCTCTCAACAGCCCGCTGCAGTGCCATTCAATAAAAAAGAACTTCGTCTATTACGGTTTATTCTCTAGACGTACCTATTAATCCCGGATTCGCCTGACCCAGTTATAAGAAGAGATATCTCCACCCTTTTTATATCCAGGATCCGAATTTTCTTTCACCGAGGTCAACGCGAGGGTAGAGGGTGAACCAAGTTTCTTTAAAGTAGGCTGCCTGGGGGTGGGCCCATCGCTGAGCTTTATTACCAAGTTTTGCAGGGAAATGTTCGAAGAAGGGTGAGTGGGCGCTATGGGCTGGCATAATATCCGCTGTCCACACTCAACTACGATTCAATTCACCTAGGTCTTCAAAGTGAGCAGACAACTTTTTTTCCACATTCGGGTCAAGTAGAAGAGTTGATGACTTTTGCACATCTGGCAAAACTAGTGGTGGTGAAACATTAACGGATCCCATCATTAACATTTTAATGTAAAAGTTCTATTCTTCAAATGCATTAATTAGTCGATTACAATTTTCTAAAAATTTAAGATTGAAATATAAAATCTGTTTATACGCAACTGGTTAAAAGAACAATAACAACGCATTCTTCATCGAAATAAATAATTAACTTCATATTAGGTTCAAGGTCTCATGGAACAGTCACACCCAAGCAAGATTTACGTAAACACTATTCGTTAGATGCAAGGTGCCTTCCACGACTCTCTCCTTTTTTCGTATGACTAGAAATATCACTCAGTATGATAAGATTATAATTCTAACTAAAATCCATCTACCTATCAAACACGATCGAATCGATTTACAATAACCACAGTTATTTCATTCAAGATAAGAAAGATGTAGTGACAAAAACAAACAAACGGCCAAATCTCGGTTTTCCAGGCGACCAGGAATTAAGTAGGAAAAGAGCAACTTAGATTGTAGTAGTATTTCAAACTGCATGCGCCTGTACTCGAAATTTATTGAAAATAACTGTTAAAATAACTGTTTACTGTTGAAAATTTAGCGCGACTGACTGCATACCAACATGAAGCTGGAGAACGTCAAGTGGGGAAAAATATCGATGTGTCGGATGTCTCTGCATCCTAGCGGTCTACCGTTCTCAAACAATCCCATTTGTACAATCAAAACGCACAGAACCATTCGACTGTCACCACGAAGGAACAGGCAGGCTTGATTTTTAGGTTCATTGTTCAACTCAGGTTCTCATCATTCAGTTTTTCCCCTTATCACATCCATTTACTTCCCTTGGCCATCCAACGTTTTCCACTCTGCAGTTCACTTTTCTTCCTTTGTTCTACATTTCCCTCTGTTTGCTTTTGCCAGTTCGTGAGTACCTTTTTTTCTTTTTCCGTATGCTCCATTTACAAATTTACGTTGCCTCATAAGGATCTGCACCCTATATATGAGAAAAATGTCTCAAAATTTAATCTGGCCTGAAATAAAATATTTAAATGACCAGAAAACACGATACTAATGATAATAATAAAAGGAACTTCTGAGATTCCAAGTAAGTCATAATATAAGATGATATGAACGGCGATGTATTTATAGGAAATAGCTATATTCTGATGAATGTTATTTATATGAGGAATTTTTAGGTTTCAACACTTCAAAAAAATTGCAGAATTTTTTTTTCCTAATCAATGCGCCGTCTTCGTTGTAACAATAAAACAGTCAATTAGGTACTCAAGATAAATATCACAACAATACAAATTTTGCTCGTAAATTGTTGGAGATAAAATATAATTTTTTAGTAGTTAATAATTATCAAATACCTAACAAGGAAATGCTACCTTCATTTTCTCAGTAGACTATTATTATTACAATTTCAATTTCCTACAACATTAGCATTATCTTACACTTAATCAACAACTGTCAGTAATTGGTGAATAAACTTTCCTATTCTGATATATATGCTCTATTATACTGGAAAACCATGAGGAGAAATTATTGTTTACATTGTACGGGCCAAGGACCTGAAACAGTAACAGTTGATTTGGCTATTATTATTATTTGGATTCCTCTATCCCCCTTTTCGTAACTGTTGTAATCAATAATTTTCTCAGAAAAAATGGTTTGAATGTATATTGCATCAACATGTGAACTCGAATTACAGACACGATCATGCCGTAGCTGAATAAGAGCGATAACTCCCAGGTCCGCCACTAGCTTCAAAATTAATTTTGAAAGCCCATGGATAAGTGGATAAAAGTGGTCATAAAAGTTGACCACTGATAACGCTTGTATTCCAGAGCACGTTGGATACCTAACACTACATCAAAGCAATTCTACCGGCCTAATATCCTTTCCTTCCGTCACGCTATGAAATATGCGAACGGAGGAAGCTTTGAGTCTCTCGGGTGTTCACGGATTAGCGATGCTCGGCTGGCATTTCGCCAGAGGAAAGAGGAGGAAAAAACCTCTATTATCTCGCTACGTCGGCAATTTTTTCCCTAATAACTCACATTAGCTCCTTTTGCCCCTAAGTTTCCTCATCGGTCATTTCGGGGCACTAGACCTTGGAAATTAGGGCCGGACTAACGGCCATCGCATTACGACTAATGACGTCACGGGGTATAGCCCGAGGCGCGAGGATGGGCGAGTGATGATGGAGGATACACCTCTCTCACTCACACTAGCCTTTGCTCCTTCCCATTGGTAAAGCCCCAGTACAGCGGTTACGACCGCTATTTAATCATTAGCGATCCGTGTAATGTATGAAGGTTTAACGGAGATGTAGCCCACACTTAGTTTGCTTGAGTGGGATCCGGAAATCCTCGGTTTGTAGATCAATAAACTAATGCTTATATATCGTTGATCTGGAGCTCGGGGCATTTCGTTGGTGCAAAGATAAATGTTAAGGCTCATACACAAGATGCGATTATAATCAACAAGCATATACTAGTAATAAATCCGCTTTCCGTATCTTGTTGCCTCTATCTGAACAGTTAGGTATCACGTTTTATAATACTATTATCTCATAGAGACTTTGAATAGTTAAATTTATATTTTTGGTAACATATTGCTCAGATAAAGTTTAATAACAATAGACTAGAACATTCAAAAATTTATGTACAAAATTATGCTGAAAAATGTACTTGAAATTAATTGAAATTTGCTACAAAAAAGATAAAAATTGCAAAAAAAGCTGAAAATTCAAAACTTTTATTGGAATAGGAGATTATTATTTAGAATAGATTTTTTGCCATAAAATAATAGTTAGCAATATCGTTGCACTCAAAAAGCTCAAATTGCGCAATTTTGCGCATATTCAAGTCAACTTGTGCCACGCACGGGTGAACCAGCTAGTTAATATTAATTTATAATATTAGGTGGATTGGACTGGACGGACCCACTCGATGGCCACCACGCTGTCCTGATCTCACTCGCATGGATTATTACCCGTGGGGAACATTAAAATCCAAAGTGTATGACTTGGGGTAAATTCAAGGGAGCATTTAATCCAGAGAATCCCGGACTGAGCTACAACGAGCTGTAGACAAACGCACAAATTTATGCACCCGCCGAAGAGGGGGCATTTTGAACATTTATTGTGAATATTTTAAATTGATTATCAATTAAATTGCTTAATGTAAGCCGGATATTCATTTTGTTGATTCAACACCTTACGGCTTAAAACTCAGATGGTGAATTAGCCGATACCCCTATTAGTATGCAATCAGGGAGGTCTGAAAGTGTCACCATTTGATTCAGCATAAAAAAATACATTGAATACGATGTCGAACTCAGTTTTACAAGGGGAGTTAATTCCCAGTAAAACAAACCCCAAAAACCATCAATTTTCCCTAGAAATCGTCGTTTTTCTTTACTCAACCTTCTTTTTCTTCCCCTAATTTCACAGTACACATTTTTGTGAATATATGATGAAAAGCTGAAATCTTGGGCCAGTTTTTACATATGAAGTACACAAAAAACAGTACAGAAATGGGGTAATTACAGCTGGTTTAAAAAATTGGAATTTCTCATACTCGTATGAATTTTATGTTCAGGCAGTTTTTTCACTGACTGAATCCTGTCAAAAAATTTGGTTTCGGCATGGGATAGGTCATTAGCCAAAAACCCATTTTGAAATCGGTCCAGTCGTTCTCGACTGAAGGGGCGTCCAAGAGAAATAGGGATTAATGTTTATATAAATATGTAAACCTCTTTAGAGTTTGAAGGAGTGAAGAAGAGATATATGAAAGTAGATACTTATAAATAATAATAAATTATCATTTCATTCGTGAGGTCGAGCTTGCTGACCCTGTTAACACGAATCACAAATAATTTCCGCTCCACTTATTTTTTCCGGCCTAAGCGAAGATTATGAAAACTGTTCATTGGATCGGAAATAACCCTCACGGCGGTCAACAGCTAACAGATCCATTCGTTATCGTCTTTACAGGACATATTATAGATTACCTGTTTTACCAATCCAATTCCCAATTCACTACCGTACTTTATCAATAAAACATACCAGTAAATGATGCATGCATTACAGGGACGTCCCTATGTGTGGGAGTATTCGTGTGAATAGTTCATAGATCGTGATTGTACTGGATATACCCCTCAAAATATAGCCTAACACGCTAATGTAAATGCGTTGCTAGAAACTATTCCCCCCCAGCCTTTATTAAATTTTAATTTACTGAGCGAGGTTGCCTCCAGTAAATACTCATTTATTAAATTACTACCTACTACTACTATTTAATACTGCTTAAAATAATATTTACTATAATACTTATTCATCTTCTCAATACCTACAAGGGATCAAATACTTCAACCTACATAATGAAATAGTGGGGAGGGGGGGGGGGGGAGTCAAAATTGGTTGAGAAAATCATGATTACTCTCATAGTTGTAGGTTACTCTCTTCCGTCATGAAGCTCAAACTTTCCGGGGTTCTTTGCACAACTAGATTTAAATTGGGATCGAACAAATACGGAATCTCGGTTAATCGCTTGAGAATTGTGTCTCGGCAGCGTCGAAAAAGTTTGTCACACAGACAGATACACACACACACACGCGCAAGCACAACTAAAGTGTTACAATCCAGGAATCGCTTCTGAATGCCACAAGTGTTACAATTCAGGAATTGATTCAGTATGCCAAAAAACAGATTTCAATAAAGAACAATTTCGTAAATTTTGATTTTAAAATTTTGGAGCCATTGCAATAGTTTCATTTTCTACAAATGTTCTCTTACTAGAATCACAAAAATCCTCGAGAATTATAGCTTGGGCAACGCTTGAATGAATTAGTAACTACTTCCCTCTCACCATCCCTCCCAACCGCTAATCCGGAATTCCTTAGGTTCGTTGCCTTGAGGTTTATTATTTTTGTATTTGAGAGCCATTCTACGCAGATGATTGGTCCATAGTAATTGAACGTGGTTTATGGTACATTATCAAAAATAACTGCATAGAAGTTGGCACCCATTGAGAAGAAATTAATTAATAAAAATAAAAATTCTGCACTTTACTAGTCCCTCTGAACGCAAAAGCTGATATCGAAGAAGGATAGTACGTGAAAATCGACACAAACATAGGCAATTACCAACAGAAAATTATTGAGATGAAATAAAACACCCTTATACCTACCTACGTTTCACTAGTCCACCTATAGGTGACAAAAGTGATAACAAACTTGATTTCATGAGGAGGGAATTCCGTTGAAATTATATAGTTGATGTGACCGTCGTAGTTTATTTGGCAATTTTGTATTTCCAACGATGACCCTTTGTGTAATCACCCAAGAAAAAAACATTTTTCACCTCAAAATTTGTTGGTTTCCGTTTCAAGATGCGCAGAATGAAAGAACAAAATTTGGATAAAAAATCACGAATTGGGTCTAATTGGGAGTTCTCGACATCGCTTTCGTCAATCAACAAAAAGTAGAATTGAAAGGCTAAAATGTTTAAAACTCGAGAGCTTGAAAACTTGCTAGATTAGTATACATACCGTATGTGTTTTTGTTTGTGAATGACAGAAATCACTTCTACAAACCGAATGAGCCTACCCGGATTGCTGTAGGCTCATGCGCTTGCTCACCCCAAGGGTGTCGATCGGAACTAGTGAGAACACAGTAAAAATCGCCTTATAAGCTATGACGATTGTGTCAGCTGATAAAATTCCATTGTAATTATCAGTTTACAAAAACAATTATTATAAATTTTGGTACCAAAGGACAGTGAAGCATAGTTGGGTTTTTAATTTATCTCAATTAATGATCAGCTAATTGTTGCGTATGTTTGTGCCAAGTATACTTTTATTCTAATGTACTCCTGTTACGTACATAGTGTGTAGGTATTTGATTTAATATTTTTAATTTATCCACGGTAGGTGACTTATATGCAGTAATATTTTAATGTACCTACCATATAGGTAGACTATGTCTAAAAATATCATATACCAGCGAACTGCCTAATTTCGGAGTAATTTTTTCACAGAAGATCACCAGAGCTCATTGGAGTTCGGTGATTCTCAATCACTGAATACATTGCAATCATCTCGAAAGTTTAGCTGCTGAAGCCCAAACTTTACGCTAAGCCTAGAGAAAATAAAATAAACAAAGTGGACTAGGTATGAAGAACACAGAAGAAATTATTAATCAAGTAATCTTTACAAAAACATTACATGAAATGGTAAATATTGCTTTGCCCAGAGAAAACTCTATAGCTCATTGGAAGACATGTTTCTTAACCACCCGAGTTACTTAGGTTAGCCTTTCTATTCTGACCTTTGATAGAAAATATAACATGAACACAAAATAGAGATTTAGCTCATGAATGTGTGTACAGAACTATGCCACTATAAAGTAAATGTTGACAGTTATGGTTGATGTTATTTTTTCCATTTGGAATCGAAAGAATATGGAAATTCTTCATGGGGGCGATTGGAATTGTAAAGCGTTGAACTCGTACCGACGAGGCAGCACCAGCTTTAGCAGGAGCGTCAACGTCAGTAAAACTGTTATACGTTTCACGTCGACTCTCACGGTTTGAATCAACATCGTTAGTGAAAACTGCCATAAATTGTTCTTTCCAACAACTTTATTCCAAGGCCATCGTAATCCTTCTGTAACTAGAGACTTTGAACCTTCGCCATAAATTGTAATGTTTCACCGTTCGCTACTACGTTCTTAACGACAGTTGTTCACCAGTTTGCCAGCTCGCGGTCGAACATCTATAACTCACTGGACCTCCACGTTTCCCTGGCGCACTTGCCTGGCGGTTTCTGCACTGCATTCTCCTACTAGCACAATAGCGCTAGCAAAATATCGAACCTACTGTTTCAAGATAAATGAACGGATTACCCGAGGATACCTACTCGTACAGTTACTATCACCGTTACTAAAATTGAATGAATGTTTATTACCAACCCTCTCGGATAAAAAAATACTACTCAGGAGCAAAAGGGTAGCAATACCAGTTATCCCACCATGAAAAAGTTGATGATCCAGTTAGTTTCCAATGAATGCTTCGAAAACAGGATTATATTTTAATGATTTTTATTTGCACTTTTAAACGAACTGCGAATAAATGTCTAAGTGGTACATAAGCCGAGGCGTTACAAATTCTAGTTTTGATCGTTCCCAGTTGAAGAACCGGTCAATTTTATATTCACGCCAAATCTTATATATATATATATATATATAAAATGATGAAAAAATAAATAAAAACACCCCCGAAGCTTTTGAAAATTCACACCCGGTTTGTACATTTAAACCTCTCCCTTGTTTTAATGTGGGCGAACGGAAGAAAAACGTGACTTGAGTAAAATGTGAAAGAACGTTATTGATGTATATGATAATTTAATGTGTTACCTGCAGACCTTTGGGTCGTACGTTTGTCCTCCCCCCTCCCCCCTCCCCTCTATTTTCAAAACGAGATTTATCCACATCAAACCGTCGTTTTCTAATTTTAAAAATATGATTTGGATTCGTTAGACTCTCCTCTTTCTCATCATTGACATTTGAAACATCCTAAATTAGATTTACAGTATTTAATAGTGGTTTGAAAAAGTTGGCGAGTAGCAATAAAGTTTTTGCCTAGTCAAAAACTTTAGTTCTGCCCCCCTCGGGATTTTATAGGGGTATGAACAAATAACTCTAGCAGGATTGTCAAAAGCGAATTTTACTTGACGCAAACAGATACAACGGAAAACAATATATATCGCACCCGTCCTAGAATCAGGGTACAACTCAAAAATCGCGATTTTTGAGTTAGTTGTGGTTCTGAGAAGTAAAAACGGTCTAGTTTGTCTGTAGAAGGTGGAGATATGTGTAGGGCACTCTAATTTCGCTAGAGAGTGCGTGTGTCTTTCTTCTATGGAGGGAGTAACCAATTCACGTCCTAGGAAGAAAGACACAACTCAGTTGAGTTCACGCAGTCTGTGTCTCGTTTTGAGTTGTTTCCTTTTTGTGTGGACAATTTTAAATTGTGTCTTTCTTTTCTGAACATTTTGGATCCTGACTGGTGAGATTTCAGTATTTGAGTTGGAACAACTCAAAACTTCTTAAAAAATCAACAAAACCGTTCCCCCCACTCCCTTCCCACTGGCAAAAAAACTATTTATTCACCATGGGGCGTTAGAGTAACAATGTAGGAAACAAGTTTCGCAAAGATAAATTACGAGTATGTTCATCGTGTTCCAAAGAACGGGTAGCCAATGGTGTGGAAGGAAAACTTTGAATGCGATTTGTCGAAAATGACAATTTTTGAGTTGTACCCTTATTCTAGGATGGGTGCGATATATTTGTATTCCATTGTATCTATTCACTTGAATTTGGGTTATATCCACCTTTTCTAACATTAGTAAGAAAGACATGAATGTGGGTCGGAGTTGGTTATTCTGACGTGCCTCCTAAGACACTCACGGAGAAGTGTGTGTGAAGATATTGGATCTATTTTTCCAATTAATCTGTTTTCTACCAAAAAGATTGCTAGGATTTTTTATTTTCATTTTTTAGATGCGAGCATCCAGACCACTGAACTATACACATCATTCTGATCTATTTTTCCAATTAATCTATATTTTACCAAAAGGATTGGTTTGGGATGTGTGTTATTTTTGGGATGCGAGCTTGCTCCCATCCAGACCACCAAACTATACACATCATGCAGACATTCAGATCTATTTTTCCAATTAATACAAATTTTACCAAGAGGATTGATTAAAAATATCTTTTATTGTTTTTAAGATGCCAGCATCTCCATCAAGACCACCAAACTATATACATCATTCTGATATACCTACTTTTTTTTTTTAAATATTCTACATTTTACCAAAAGGATTGATTAGGGTTTGTATATATATATTTATTTATTCGAGATGCAAGTATCCAGACCTCCAAATTACAGGAAATCAGGAAAAACAGGAAATCTCCGAGACTTTCCTGAAATTGAACTGGGTCGAGCAACAGATTGCTTGACCCGGACGAGTCCAATAACGCCCACAGTGATTAGTAATTACTATATTATTGCATCTAAACCTCACAACTTTCGATCAAAGTGAGTATGTGTGTCATCAGTCAAACATGTGTTATAGTTTCTGGTTTTTACCGCCGATTAGATAGTGGAGGACAGGATTAAACTTTTTGAGTAGGCAAAAATTTTAGTGCTGCCAGCAAACTTTTTTAAACCACAAATAAATAATGTAAATCTATTGTAGGATGTTTTAAATGTCAACGATTAGAAAGAAGGAACACTAACGATTCCAAATCATATTTTTAAAATTACAAAAACATGATTTGAAATGGAGAAATCTCGTTTCTAAAATGGGGTACTCGTTCATCTATAGACATTTGCTTTTCGACTGTCTGAAGCATACACTTTATATTTTCCGATTAATTGCCTCGAAAGTGTTCTTCATGTGCTTTAATGACTTTATTTTCCTTTTTTTTCAAAAAAGCTTAAATGTCCATGTTTCTTCGTCTTTCAACATTATTTGTGCAACAAATTTAAATTCGTCCCTAAACACTACTTCCTTCCCTCGTTTACTACCTGGTTCATGTGTGAAAGTACTACAATCATCGCGTGAGGCCCGAGAGATAGGAGTGTAAATATACAAAATCGTTCTCGGGTCCTTTCACTTTGATATCGTCACTGAAAGAGCTGAAACTTGGTTGAGTCAATCAATATTCTTCGCTGGGAATGTTTCAACTAATCAATAAGCTGACACGAAGGTTTATTATTTCTGTATTGGATAGCCCTTTTACGCAGAACACTTGTCTATAATTATTGAACGAAGTCTATATATAATACATTAGGTATATAAATATATCTGCTTAGGTGAAGACGCCTACCGAAGAGAAATAAAATACCATTCCTATCCTTTCCTAGTAAGTATTTAACACGAGCCGAATTACCAACTGAAAATAAATTATATAAAATAAATCACCTACCTACGCTCCAGAAGTCTACACTGTCTTTTTCTCTTATTACACTTTTCCAGAATCGATTTTTCATTCTAATACGTTCTGCAGCTACTCCATTCTTTTCGAGCCCTCAGCTATTCCTGTCCAGCCTTATTATAATACTTAATTGGGCTTCTCTCTCCCACCTATGCTGTCCTATGAGAACTCTTTATATTGTCTTCCTCAGTGACTCCTCGACTAGAGGGGCTCACTTGACCTTTTCACTAGTCAAAAAGGGTTCACTAATTCTTACCTGATCTGAGCACCGGCCCGCGCTTTCTCACCGAATTTATGTTTGCGCAAGCGCAGAGTGGAGTAATGATTTTGGAACAACGAAAGCAATAGGAGACAATCTGCATTCTAATCGATAAAATCCTTGAAAATGTCATCAAAATCGGTGTACAATTGTGGAAATTAAGCTTGTTACAAGGATTTGCGGACACACACAACACACACACACAAACAATTTTTTTTCTTTTTACAATTCTCCCCTCAAAGGCAGAGGGGCACACCATTAAACTTAAAACACACACACAGACACACACGCGCGCACGAACATGGAACGAAAGTATTTCCGAACGGTATAACTCAAGAAACGTGAGTGAACATTTTTATTTTTGAGACAAAAAAATAGTTCATTCCTGAAGCTTCCGTTCCTTTTAAGGTAGACTCGGAAGCAAAAGACAAAGGTTCATTATTGAAAATAATAAACCAAAAATATAGATTGTAAATAACTCTTGGTCATTTAGAAAGTGTCAAATATTGGCCATTAGTTGACGCGTAATCATACATTGGAACAAACTGTTGGGACGTAGAAATCGTAGGGCCGGAAACTATTCCCTTTGAATGATTGGCAATTTAACCTGAGATATAAAAATAATAATTAATAATCTAAGCTGAAGTGCCTTTAGATCAATGGTCTATTATTGAACAATAGAGTCGGGCTTTCTTCGAAATCAAAAAAGTTAGAACGCTTTCTTCTTCGCTTTATTTCTGTGGGTGAGGGGCGGGTGGGTGGGTGGGGGGGGGGGGGGGGGGGGGGGCTCTACAATCTAGTTGTGCAGCGATCAGTGGTCGTTTAGAATCGGCGTGATCCAATCGTGATGTCTCATAGTATCGTGACAAACGGCACATCCTGCTGTTTTGGGTGTTGGAGTGATCGCTATTGGTGAGTCCATTTCGATAGTGTTACAAATTTTAAGTAATTGCTGCTTCATTCAATGACACGATCGTACTGCTTGACTGAACTAGTCATTTAGTAGAAGCGCGTTTGGTTGAGTTTGGGCAAATGTTAAAAGTACTTACTTATAAATTACCAACTAGAACCAAACTACTGACATCAACCCTCACTACCTTTCCACAAAAACCCCCATATTTCAGATTAAAAAATATTCTTGATAGGTGGCCCAAAAGAAAGTTCTGACTAATCCAATTTCATTCGTCCGAACATCAGATCACCAGTTTGTTCGGTGATGACCAAATTATTCCATTTAACCACCCCCTCCCCCTTCCCTTTTTTCCCTTACCATAAACACCTCCCTATGGTTGAGTCTAGAAAAAATTTTAATAGCCTGAGATTGATTTCAACGTAATCTAAACATATGCACTCAATCAGATCCCCAGTTTGTTCAGTGATGTCAAAGATACCCCTTTCCAAACCCCTCCCCCAAAAACACTCTTTGGGTCAGAATTGAAAATTTCTAAGCAGCCTGTTATTTAAGTTAGAATAATCCAAACACGTTCGCCCAATCAGATCCCCAGTTCATTCAATGGTGTCCAAGTGACCCCATTTTACCCCTCCCCCTCCCCTAAAACACCCCCTCTGGCTCAAATATAAAAAACCTCAAATATCCTATAATTTAAGTTCGATTGATACTGACATTTCCCCCTACTCATTTCACTTGTCCAATAACCCATATAACCGTAAAAAGCTGACAAACATACGGACAGACAGACAGTCAGAGAGAAATTGAGAACATGGTACCACTCGTCTACAAATAGCATGAAGCGGAAATGAAACGCAAAATTTCATGATTTTAGTCAATGTACAGACAGACATACTTACAATTTTTTAATATCGATTTATGATCATTAAACTAGGTCCACAATTTGAGATCAGTTTGAGTTACAAACCCGTTGGAAAAGATCCATACGATAGTTATTTTTGTAGATGCTGATAGTCAAATTCACACCTTAAACAGGGAACTAGAGAAGCTAATATTATTAATATTTCAACAGTTGGAAAGCTCTAGCAGACATCTGTCGTGCAGGACAATAGAAAAATAATCTTGTGCAACAATCTTTTGGTGGTAATCCCATTCATCACTTTTTATCGTTGAAATGAATTATCTACCGTCCATTAACAAACAAGTTTACCAAGCTAAGCAAAAGTTTCAACTTCCATTTATCAAGTTCCTACCTCAATTTCTAATGTGAATGTGTTTTTCCTGCTTTTTGAAGGCGATCTTTTGGGGAGATCTAAAAGATTTAAAGGAGGACAGATGTCAGACGCAGGGAAAAACCATTAGTTAGGGTTGGCTGTAAGGATATCAGCTATAAGCGAGTTGAAGTTAAGGACTATTTTTCACTGCTTCAAGAATGACTAGGTGGAGGAGAGGAAGGTAGAAGTTCCTGTAGGTACTTTCATGTTTGCGTCCGCGTGAGCGATGGTGATATATCTTGGAGAGACTGGTCTGATATTGTCGTTTGTTTACTCGAAGCCTACCCCGTATCCCGTCATACCCCTTCCACAATGGGGAATGTATCAATCTCGAAAGGAAAGAGTCGACGTCCTCTCTCGCCAAGCCTCTAGGGCACGTTTCTACACGGAAGAAGGCCGCGGCCTTTCGTCGCAGTAAACAAGTGAAGGGTAGCAAGTCATGTGATGTTTGGTGCGGGGCAGGAGAGTGATGGAAGATGCGGATGCGAAAAGAAGATCAATGGATTCAATATTACTTACCACATTTTCTTTCTTACTTTCTTTCTTTCGCCAACGAGTCTACCTAAGATGGTGGAATTATTATATTCACTTTTGACAGAGGAAAAAGTTTTATTTTTTCATAGAATCGGAATTTTCTCTCGAATTTTAAGTTTTGGCCCTTCGTAACTAATCCTGACCTCGCGTATGTTTGTATGTCTCATATCCTGGCCGGAAATCGCAAAACTACCTCCTCCTAACTGTCTAAATTTTATTCTAACTTTATTTACTGCGTTTCACGATAGAATTGCCTTAGTTGTTAAGGTCTTAGTGATCACAGAGACTTTTTTTTTCAATAAAAATTGCATTTTCGGATCAACAAATTTAAAGCTTCGGGGCATTTGACGGTCGCCTCAGAGTGATTCAATTGTGCTGAAATTTGCACAGATTATTTTTTCTGGTCCAGCACAAGATAGGGGGGCGAGACATTGAATATTTAAAAGTTGAAAAATAAGGGACACCCTAATATATATATATATATATATATATATATATATATATATATATATATATATATATATATATATATATATATATATATATATATATATATATATATATATATATATATGTATATATATAAAATATATATTTAAAATATTTGTCTCCTTTCAATAGCTGAATAAAGCAATTGAGAAACTATAAAGAGGTAATTAGCGAGCGACTGTATTCGTGTATGCACACATTTCTCAATGAAAATGCAATATACATGCTCGCCTAATATTTGCGATGAAATCTCTTTATTCTGCGATCACATGGAGTTGAGCAAGTATTTGGATTATGAGACCGAGGCTTTCTGGAAATATAAATGGATTGGGTCCGGCCACTCAAGCAGAGAACCTAGCTCGCTGCGACTAACATATATATATATATATATATATATATATATACCACTTATGTATGGATGTTAAGTCGCTTTCATATCCTACTAACGTTCTAAAGTTCTTGAAACTTCTTTTCAGATAACTCATTGAAAGTAGCAGCAATATTTTTTCAGACTTATCTTTGTGTAAAACACATAGTTTTTGACGTCGATTGGACATTGAGGTGATTGTCTTAACAACTGTTGCTTGAAGGTGGACACCTATAATAATAATATAATTGTGAGCTATCACAGAGACCTGAAAGTTTTTTTCCCCCTTAAGGTTGCCTAAAGTAGACATGGCTGGGTAGTAGAGTGAAAATAAGCAGTTTTAGTCAGTTGCTGACGATTCGCAATTGGAGGTGGATAATTTGAATCAAGACGGTTGTCACAGTAATGTGAAGATTCTTGGCGTTCCTGAGAAGAAGAATGAAAATTGTTTACCAATTGTTACGGCTATATCGAAAGTGATAGATGTTGATTTACCCAGCTGGTGATTGCGCTGATCGTTTGGGTCCACCGAACCATGACTGTTCTAGGAAAATTTTGATAATGTTGAATTTGGGAATAGAAAGAGAAAAATTTGAGCGCGGCGATGAAATTCAAAGACCTAATGGCGCACAACACGAATCCATGTGAATGAAAATGACTGGATACATATCCCAATTGCTACACAGGACTAAGTTACTAGCCAAGGAGTAATGGATGAGATTTGTCTGAGTTAAGGATTATCTGTGTATGTTGGGAAGGGAGAGGGTGAGAGAGCACTCGGGATAAGGAACGATGACGGTTTGTTACGAGTGTTCGTTTGGTATAATTATTGATTGTGATTAACAACTATCCGAAGAATAAATTGGATGAAGGTTTGTCTTTCAAGAAATGTGAAACACTGGATGATGTTGAAATTAGAAACATTAAGGGCCTCACGATTGTTAACGGTTAATTATATCTTGTGAACCATTGCAAACTGGGGCCAAATATCCCTACATTTTTTCCGAGAGAAAAAAATGAGGGGTTTTACCCGCTTGATGACCTCGCAAACGGGCCTCATTTTAAAAAATAACCCAATAGGAATTAAAGAAAACCCGACAGGAAAAAATCCTATCGGTTACTAAAAAAGGGCTTACTTCTATCGGATTTTTACAAGCCGAAATCTATCGGGTATCTATTTTTTTAAAATTAGAATTTCTATCGGTTACCCCAATTTACCAGAATTCTAAAATTGTGGATTTTGAGCACAGGAATTCCCGATAGAATTCCGATCAGGTAATCTCAAGGAACCACCCCTAAAAAGTCCTTCCTTCTATCGTACTTTTTGGTTATTCCTATAGGGTATTTAGGATTCCTATCGGGTTTCAAACATATTTACTATCGGGAAAATTTATATTCCCATTTGATTTTCTATAGGGTATATCTAAATTCCCGTTCTATCGGGTATTTCTAATTATTTTATTGAAAAAGCCGATAACATGGTAGTGAATGTTGAATTTCTATATCCGAACACCCGATTGATTTTTGATCGGGTGATAAATGTGATTCGAGAGATCCGTTTAATTTTCTATTGGATCTAGGCAAAAGCCGATAGAATACTAAAGTACCAGATAAGATTTTAAGTCCGATTGTTTTTAACTTTTACCCGTTTGGAATTTGCATGAATCGATTTTTTTTAAGAAGGCCCGATAGAACGGACACAGCACCATACCCGCTTGGAGTCACCAATCTCGCTGCCTGATAAATTTTGGCGGTTCACCCGTTTGATTATCAAGATTGCATTTTAAAAGACCCGTTTGGGATTAGTCCACTCGATTAAAAAAAAAAAAAAAAAAAAAAAAAAAAAAAAAAAAAAAACTCTCGATACCCGCTTGGTAGCGCGTGTTTTCACGGGTACGAAATTGCATTTTCGGGGAAAGAATTCTGCTGATTTTTATAAATTCTTGACAGTAGATGGGTCTATAATTCCCAAGTTCACCTACGTTCCCTCTTATAAAATGTGGGATTAGTTTGGGACTTATAAATACTTCTGGGAATATAGACGAGGTTAGACCAAGTTTAAAAATGGAAAGAAGTGATGTTTTGAGGAAACTGAAGTACTTTTTACTGAGACTCTGCTGAATCCAGTCCAGCCCAGGCGGTGAGTTACCTTTCATTGAGTTCAATAATAATTCCAGGTCATTCTCAGACATATATGAGAAAGTAAATGTGGTTTTACTTTTGATACTCTATATGGCTGGTTTCGGGTTTGGTGGTTTACAAGGAATTTTGATATAAGCTCTCTACCCAATAGATAGAATAAAGAAGTAAGCGAATCAGAAGCCATTTTTTAGCATCTTTTTTTCAGGAATTCCATGTTTTTTTTCGAATTCGGTAACCAGGGGGCATAAACACCTACTATAGTTTGGAACCATTTAAAGCCAGTTTTTGTAGTACCGCAATTTTTATTTTACGTTGCCTCTGGCGTTATCGATTTCATCAGCATAACATGATTTTTTAGCATTTCTAGTTAATTGTTAATTTCACTTCTTTATTCGGCATTTTCTAGGTATGTTTAGTAACAGCTGACATAGTATTTTCTAATGTCCGTACAAGCCGCTGCGAATTTTACGCCGTCGGAATTTAATATTATAGGGGACCAGTTTGTATCGCTAATTAAGTTTTCAAATTGAACTTGATTTACAATGTTTTTATACAGTTTTTTTATTATTCGTACTAGTGTTTGGTGGAGAAAATATGATTGCAGTGGAGTAATGGTCTGTTATATTACTCTTAATTATTGTGGGTGACAGCTCCAATATTTTTGATTTAGCAGCGATGTGCTTAAAGGCAGTTTTGGAACAGCTTTGACTCTACGCATTTTTAAGAGTAAACTAACAAATTTTGAGGGGTGGGGGGTTAAAATTTGTTTTTCATGGTAGATAACAATGGTTCATTGTTGAAAATAATAATAATCCAAAATAAGAAACATTTTTGTTCTTTCGCTTCCGTCAGAACATAACTTGATGGGCAAAAGTTAGCATACTTTTATCAATCAATGAGGCTTTGGAATAAATCCCTCTCTTTTTTCTTTGGCTAACTCTAATCTTCTCTGCCCGGACCCCAGACGTGATTTTTAGATGGTCGTCAGCTCATAGCAAACGGGAAAACTCCTAAAGATTGAAGGCTGTCGGCTGGAAAACTTGTGTAATCACCCTTGATGTCCAAGGTTCTGCGCCTTCTCTCATTTTTAGCAAAAACTTCTCAAAGAGGCCAAGTTTTTTCCAACTCCAAACCAGTGTCTGTCTGCTTCCACACTCCTCACCCCACTGGAAGGCTCCAAGGATATGAAAAACAGTTCTCATCTTTCTTCAGGATATCTTCTAGGATCTATAATTAGTTTATACTTTCGGCATTTTTTCTTTTAGAGTTGGGGTAATTGAAGGCGAAGGTACACAGAGGAATGAAAATAGGAGTGTACATGTATGTTCCTTATACGTGCAAGCTTATCATTAATTCGTAGCAATGCCGATGTGCTCTGCACGCTTAGGGTTTACAAGTAAAACTTATTTAGTGGTTAAACTATTTCTTTCTCGGTCGATTACAAAGGCTCATTGTTGAAAATAATGAGCCGAAACCCAATTTCATTTTGTACCTCATTCATGAGTGAAACCACTCTGATATTTTAACTTAACTAATGATCCTCGTCTTCTTCTTTCCTTTCATTTTGTGTAATATTACTTATCTCAAAGGAACCATCAGAACTTGCGATTGAAAGTTACCAATAATATCCCAATTTGAAAAGTGATTATACTTTTTCGGACTACCCCCCAATTTCTTGGCTTCATCATTTCATCTTTTATTTCCTCTTTGAGCGAGTTTCCCTTTTATATCAAAACTTGTTGGAGAATGGGGGTCAAAGACCTAATCCATAAAATAATACAGATTTCAATTTTAGTTGAATCGTGGAAGTTTATAGTTTTGATGTCGAGGCGTTAAAACTTCAGTAGGTATACCTCTTGGAGTCTACATTCTGCCCAATATAAACATAGGTAAGATAGTTTACAACATAACAATTACAACATAACGTAGGTACGATGTAATTATTATAGTGAATATTGATTAACATCGGTGAATGTTCACTATTGAAAATATGATAAGTTCGGATTTCGAATAAATACTTGGGAATCTTTTGGAAGCGAGGGGATCGAATGGATTACCTAGCTAGGTTAAGGCAAATAATGGGGGCATGAGAGATGGGTTTCTGGAGATAATTATTAAGCCTCATTTACTAGTCAGGTTTTCTACATGGTTGTTACTAGCGTTTCTCCTCTTTATCGTATTTTTTGTGCGGGGAAAATAACTCGAATTCGGCAAATTTTCCAATGAAAACATTGCCAATTGTTTCAGTGAGAAAGAACTATTTTTTAAAAGTTATTGATTGGGCATTCGTACGTCATGCATCAATAAAGAAAACGGAAGTTGATACGTTTTTATTAAATTTAATTTATTTTATTAAATGGGTTTCCAAAACTTTGTTGATAGTGAAATTTATTTTATATCATGCATCAAGCTATGTGATTTTAGGTTTAGGTGTTACAAAAAATACCAAAGTCAAAATTGTGAAGTTTCTATCGTTTTCTTTTTTTGATTAAAAATTAAATTTTTTCAGTTTATGAGGATCAAATTAATACTGATAGATTCTAGATTCTTTGTTTTCAGATTGTTAGGCATGCGAGAGATCAGGTTATGAGAGAAGTCTGTGAGTTCTGAGGTAGGCATGAATTTATTCGGCTGTTATGTCGTATTTATACTAAATGGCCTGGAGAAGCCGATTCCATCTTCAGACCAAAGAGGGGACAGGAAAGCGTATCTCAAGTATAAGTGCATAACTTCCTCGTACGAAACGAATGGTATCGCTCGATCATCAACTCACATCTCTTACCAGACGGAAAATGAAGACCTTCCTGAATGTCGACGCTGTTGGCATATATACCGGGTAACTTTCAAGTTCTGCCTTCTATTACGGTAACGACTTCCAAAAGGGCGCTACATTTTTGCGGGAAACGCTTCAACGGTAGTAATTGCTCCCAACCATTTAGGAGTAATGGCCGACTGAATTACTTCGACAATTGCTCCTTTTACAACCAGTTGTATTGCCATGGGAAGAGACGGTGCTGCCATTTTATGCTGGGTTCGCGGAGCTAGTGTCGGATCAATTATTGGCTCTATTGCGTCGTTATCCATTTGGGGTACGTCGTTGGCACTGAAAATGTGAACAATATTCTAGAGGTGTGCTCATGGTTCAGTAAATAAGAGTTTTTTTTTTTTTTTTTTTTCAAGAAGCATAGGAAATTTGATTTCTCCGTGAAGTACTCGTCGTAAGTTGTAACCTCCATAGATTTTGTACCATATATGATCATTACGAATCAATCAGTTCAATTGTTTGATTGAAGTTTATTGCCTTTCTAATATAATTCAAACAAAATATGAGTCGATTGGAAATGAAATTACGCTGAGCTGATCAGAGCCCCTCCATGATTTCTAATTGTGTTCTAGATGCCACCAAGAAGCTCTATTTCATGTTCCAGCACCATTGGTTGGTTAGAAAACAATTAGGTTCAGAGTTCCTTTAGTGCAATTAGAATGAGTTTGTCGGCCAGAACTTTTTGAGCACATTAAAGTGGTAAATTTCCAAAAATGTACTAAACAAAATGTGTAGTTGAAGTGTAACAAACCTCAAAAATTCTGACATCGGGAGGGGGAATGTAGGGGTAGTGTGGCTTCGAACCGACATGGTTTGCCACTAGGAACACCAGGGAGTTATGTTCCGAAGAAAAAATGGTTGGTGACACGACTTTCACTGTAGTTGATACCTTGCGCAACCCTTTTCGCGCTACAATTCGTTCTGCGCACCAATACTGGTCGAAAATAAGAATTATATTTGCAATAAATAAATTATTTTCAAAAAATAAACATTCAAACAAAAAAGTGCAAAAAAGAAGGAAAAAAGCAAAAAATATAGGTAGTCAGGTACTTACTGCACATGAACAATCACTGTCGTCATTCACATACGTCCTCAAGAATAAAATTAGATACAAAATCTATTTAGCTCGTGATTATTAGGTAATATTGCACATTTGACTATGGGTATTTAGTGCGGATGCAGTAACCGTGATTGCGCGGTTTTCTCATGGGATGAAACCTTAAGAAAGCAGTGGATTGCGGTAATCTGCAGGGAATGTAAGTAAAATAATATAGGTATGTACGTACCCTTACAAAAAGCGTGGATTGGATAGGCAGATTGGTAGTGTACCTATCTGGTTGTGTAGTTTTATATATTTCGTACATTCAGACAAGCAATAAATGTTTTGTGTGTGATATTAATGTCTGATCGTTCAGGATTTACTAGAGATGTACGTACGTACAGATACTGTAGGTGGAGATCAGTGAGGAGATAATACCTTTTCCTTGGCCTAACTGAATTAATTTCTCATATGAGAATCAGAGGAATAACTAGTCTCGGAAGGAGCAGCTGGCTTGGTAGGAAACATTTAAGAGCGCCAGTCACGACTGCGGTCAGGGCAGGAAAAGAAGAGCGAATCGGAAAGGGTGCTGCGCTCTACATCGATATTCTCATGTTCGGAGCCCCATCATGGATCACGGCACTGCCAAAGATCGATTTTCGAGATTCTATCAGCGAGTTTTAGTTACAATTAAGCCACTGCAACAGCTCCAAAAATTTCAAAAATATTCGAAAATGTTGTTCATTGAAATCTGTTTTGATGCATTCTGACGATAATCGATTTTCGAGATTCTATCAGCGAGTTTTCGTTACAATTAAGCCACTGCAACAGCTCCAAAATTTCAAGAATATTAAAAAATGTTGTTCATTGAAATCTGTTTTGATGCATTCTGACGATAATTTTCGAAAAAATTGCTCATACAATCATGCGGCATGACTGAAATTTTTAAAATTTATTTTATTCTATCCGAATTTCAGTACAGTAAGGCAAATATCGTTGGAAGTTTTAAAATTATTATTAGTCGTGGTAATCTATTTAATTAATTCTTTTTCAATTTTTTGGTTTCGGATGAACGGAACATTTGCGATTTCTTTTTGATGACAGAGTGTTTGTGAGGAGAAGTGATGGAGGAGGAAATGAAATGTGCGATTTGCACGATGTCAACCGATTTTCGTGGTTCTTTATTTGATCGATCATTTTAATGTTTTGCCCGAAGTATTTTTGGTCTCTCTGTGAAACCATTCTGCTTAAATTCAAATTTCATAGTGACGAGGAGGGGCGGGAGGGGGTATAATACGGAAGGTACGTCCAGTAAAATCATGAATTTCTTGTTATTTTCACTAAAATAATAAACAAACCAGACATAGGAATGTCCCTGCAATGTTCGTCACACTTACCAACATTTTTGCTTTTAGCGTGGGAATTTATGTAATTTTTAAGCAATAATTGACAGTTTCAATCCCCCTCAATAATTCATGATTATTATCCGGGGTTATTTAAATTTACTACTGGAGTTATACTTAGGGCTTACCATTAATCTTTCTGGAGCACAGATTCCAGTTTCTTAAATTGTTATATACCTGAGATGAATACTTTAGTAGAAGTTTTTTGGGGAGCGGAGATAGCCGGTCATATATAACGTGATATATCCACATAGAACTCTTAGGCACATAATTCAAACGCACTAGATGAACCTGTTAATGGCAGGTTTAAAAGTGGAGGGAATGAAAGAGGGTTCGGAGCAACGGTCCTCGAAACCCTAGAAATAAGAGGTCCGTAAAACCGGCGATTAACACCCGGCTACTGCCCACTTGACTCCCACAGGCCGTTCCGATGAAATACGCGTATAATTTATCTCAAGCCCCTTCATATTTACTTATAAATGTTTCATCACCATCGAATTCAAAGAAATATATGAGCGCTTTTAAATTGAACGGGTTTCTTGCGGTAGAGCCTCCCAGGATCTCTAAATTTTCTCGTTTCAACTCATGTCCCCCAGAATGATTCGATTTTAATTTGCAAGGATAGTTCTTAAACACCCTCAAACTTCATAAACGTCAATGATTTCATAGAAGTACATCTAAAATATCACGCCTGTAGCTGTTGATTCTTTAGAAGTGTCTTATGTTGATTTTCGTAGTACCAATGTACATTAACGAATCCCCCAATGTATAAGTAGGAATGGTGAGCCGCTGCCAAAACTCTTGACAACATCGGAGGCAGCAGGAATTCTTTTCCATGGTATTATGGGAATTATTTATCATACTAAACGTAGAAGCGCACAAGGAGTAATTTCACTCAACTTTTAATTTGGGTGTTGCATGATTCTTTGTGTGCATTTAAGTGGACATCCACCACAAATTCCGCCAAGGGAAAAATGTCATTCCAGTGATGCAGCCTGATCTAATGATCGAATTCACTTAATATTTTAACGGTTCAAAACAGAAATTTAGGAATTTGACCGAAGTTCACAAAATTTAAAACTTTGAATGTACGGTAAATCGAATTTATCTCAACGAAATTCACCAATAAAACCAAGTTTTAGGACTCTAGCCATTTACGTCCTGTTTAAGGATGATTCTTGAGCACATCTTATTAAAATTCGTTCAAATGTATGGGAAAAAGGTTTTATAAAAATGCACAAAAATAAAGAAATTGTTTTAGGATTTTTGTTATTTCTCTCACATTAGCAATTTTGTGAGAGGAGGGGACCTTTGGGCCTCGCAAGGGGCTCCGCCCCTTGACTCCGCCAGGGGGGCTTTGCCCCCCTGGACCCCCCGGATGTTATTACTTTGAGCCTGACTGCTAAAATGTAAAAAACATGGAATCATGTTTTAGCTCCTCGCTCTCACTTTATTATAAAAATGATCACGACGATTGAGCTCTTGTGAGATGATGATCTCCTAATAGAAACTCGCGAGTAAACATTCACTTTATTATAGAAATGATCACGACGATTGAGCTCTTGTAAGATGATGATCTCCTAATAGAAACTCGCGAGTAAACATTCACTTTATTATAGAAAGAGGCTAAAGAGGCTACATACGAAACTACAGCTGCCTATAGTGTAAAGTATAGAAATTACCTATTAAAATGATTTAACCACCGCTTCACAAATCAAACCGTTCTCGCAATATTCGGATCACCTGCTATGAATCACATAATCGAAACACCAGCTCAATGAAATCATCAGAAATTAACAAGCGGTTGCAATCATGTTCACAATATCAATAATTGATAATGATCACCTGTGTGTAAACAATTATTCATATAACCATGCTCATAACTCAGCTTGTTGGCCACGCACTTCGCAGTAGTTAATATAGTATGGTTGGATAAATCGAGAGCTTTCGAACGAATGGTCAACGAATTTTGTGGGATGAAAAACGACGAAGTATCATATCCCTAGCAACGACTCGGTTGTAAGCGGAAATCATCACAATTATTGGCGCTACTTTCATCTCACTTTTCGGCGGGGGATCCATCGCTAAAACATGATTCCATGTTAAAAAAAAAGGCGACCAGAAAGAAAAAAGGAATGTTGAAAACGTGAATTCATCACCAAATGATGATGCAAAATTGCTTTTTAAAATATTTACAGTGATACTCATTGAAAACTCCCATGAAATATATCTCTAAATGTTTAACTCCTCAATGAGCATTTTTCGGTATGCCAGAGCATCAGACAAAAAACTGTATAAGGCAGAAAAATCATCAACATCTAGGAATTTGACCATTTAAGATCCTTCAAAATTAGGCACTCCAAAGTGTCTCTATTAGATTAAACAAAGAGCACTTAAGTCTAGATTCTCCCTTGTTCCAAATCTTACAGTTGAGCGGTAGTTGCTCACATCGAACTTTCAAAATTAATTCTACTATTTCTGGACTGATTTTTCCCACTCTCCCAATTAACCCGTGTTTCAGCGTTCGAAGCAAACAGTAAAAGTCCAACTCCTGCGTCATGTTCCTGAATACCAGAGCCTCTTAGTTCATTTAGGCGTACATTAGTTTTTGACTCTTTAGCAATCTTGAAACTCAACCGGTCATCATGGAGACCACTCACTTTTTTAAGGTATTTGATGTGGACGACTAGGAATCAAGGGTATAGCGATGTGATACAGCATTCAAAGTGAGTCTGCAAAGATGCGAAACCAGATTCTACTCCCCCTACTGCAGAGAAGCAGGTACAATACCATCAAAACCTGGGGATATGTAAAGGTCAATGGTATCAATAGCCAATTTGGCCTTATTGTATGTAACACACAGTTTAGCCACTTCCCACTTTTTCCTGGGGGTATTGATCATCTTACCAGCCTCCAGGTCCTCTGGCGATCGAGCAACCTCTGCAGCCGAAGTGGATTCAGGGAAGTGTGTATCTAGGAGAAACCTCAGGGTTTCCCCTGAATTTTTCGTGTGTCCAGCATTGTCTTTAAGCAAGGTATCGCATGGGTTCGTGGGGCACTTTGTAAGGGTTTTCTAAAGTCTGGCTCCCTCTGAGGCGATTTCAACCCTCCCACAGAAATTCTCCAGGACCCTTTCTTAGCATGGCTTACCGCCAGGTTGTATACAGCCAGAGCCGTAAACGGAACATTTACCACTCGCCTGTCTGTTTCGCTCTTTAAGAGTAGCATCGCCTCCTTCCATTTCATGTGCAACCCTTCGTGCCACTAGAGATATCTCTGTTGGTACTTCTGGTTGTGTCCTGGCTACTGCTCCGAAATGCGGAAATAATTGCCCCATTTACCTACTCCGCTCTCATTTCCAAGTCCAGCCTATTCCTAACCTTCGTTTTAATCTTAGCCACTTTTCCTTTGAGATTTTGCTTGTAAAGATCCCAGTCCGTTCTCTTAGGATTCCTAACGGTGGATGGTCTTTCGCTCCCCCCATCACTATCCCAAATCCAATATACATGTGATCAGAGCATGAAATCTCCACAGAAACATGTCAGTTCCTGATATATGACCGTTTTAAAAGATGTAATGTCTAAAATCTCGGCCCTAATTCTATTCGGGAAGGATGTTGCGATTTTAATTACCGGAACATGGATCGTGATCAGCGTTGAATTTCCTATAAGATAGGCTTATAAAATAATTTTCAACACCTAGATCGGTCGTTTTGCTCACTTGGCGGTGTCGTGGCCTATGGATGATGGAGGGATTTTTTAATACGATTTTCGGAATCTAAGTAGGTACCTATCATAAAACGGAAACCAACATATTTTGAGGTAAAGTTAATATTTTTCTTCTTCGATTACCAAGGTTCATAATTGAAAAAAAAAAAAAATAAAATAAATAAAATGAACCAATTTACTCGCATGTCCGTGAGCCAAAGTTTTTATTTTCGTCGTGTATACCTACCTGAATTGATATTTGAATGTTTGGGTGACCTACTGGAATAAAAACTTTACCACCTTCCGTCGATATCAATGGAACAGTCATATACGAAATTCTGATTCGCATTGAAAAGAAGTTTTCTCCTCAGAGGCCAAAAACCCACAGAGGAAAGAGGAAAGTAAAAACACATTGAGAGAAAGAAAAGGAAAATAAGAGAGAAGGAGAAGCTATCCATCAAAGGAAGCAAAGTCAATATAAAAAGGTTTTTCCTCTCTTTCCTCCTCCAAGAAGTTCAAATTAACTTGGATTGAAAATACTTGAAAGTTTTAGCGTTTTCTTGCTTGTTTTTTTTCCTTTCAAAAAGCAAGAAACGAATGGTGCATTTCAAACTGTAATCTATGCGGTACGACATTATGCACCTGATTAGAAACAGTTATCCCACCTATTGAGACGGTGCACCCACTGTATCGCTACAGAGTTAAATAAAAAAGTCCAGTCTTGCAGCATGACCCCATGAGCGAATTTGTGAAGAAATCTTCGACATTTCAGTCGCTATTGATCGTGTAGAGAAATTTTAGTTTATGATTTTGATAGACAAACAGGGAATCAAATTATTAAAAATAATTAGGAGGTACTCATACTTTATTATTATTAAACTAATCTTGTAGATTTAAAGACAAATGTAGGTAAATGTTCATAGATTTCGATGTACAATGTGGCCAGTATTGAAGGCAGTTGAAATCTTAACAGTATCCTATCATAACATCATCAAATCTTGACGTAAAATAAAATACCGATGTCATATGAAAGAAATGTATTTCCACAGCCAATCGATGATGAGGCTTTATATTACGAGTGATATAAAGTCAGTTGTATTCGAATCTAGTATCCTACAGCAAGAAATTGACAGACAAACTGTAGTCTCTGTGCATCTATTGACAGCCTAAATTATGGGGAAGTGTCACTTGGCTTGTCCGTAGCAACATGAAAGAAATTGAAAATATTTAATACTAGCATTAAATCCCAATTATTGTTGATTTATCAACGATTCGATTAGGTAAATTCTTGGATTTTAACTGCTTCATGTTATTTCTTCACTCTACTATTTGATAATTATATCCAATATCGAACAAATTGGTTATTGAGGTACATACCTATCCCATATTACCGATTTTTACAACTAGTGAACGGCATTATTTCGATATTTGACTGATTTTTCAACTTTGAAATGTTTGAAAACTTGATACATATTCTTATAGGAAATTTTACGCTGATTCCGAATATACCACATGTTAGTATGCTGAAAAAATTCGTACAACAAATCGCAAAAAACAGGCTATTTTGAAATTTTTGACTACATTTTTGAAAATTTCAACCCGAAGATGTAATCCGATCATGCTGGCCAACGAACTTGAACTTTCGTTTTGTGTCCTTAACATTTTAAAATTTGTTTGAAGTTTCTAGCACAATTCTACGGACATTTATCGTCTGGAATGACACATACATACATATATACATACATACATAATACATACATACATACATACATACATAAAAAAATGCGTTAAACTTCAGAATATAGTTCAGAATAGCCTGAAATGGATTTCTGCATAAAATGTTTTCAAAAATTCACATTCTACAAATTTTGAGGCGAGAGCAATAGCTTAATTTTCTCCAAAAATTCGCTAAAACAACCTCTAAACATTATAAGCCGAAAATTTTGCTCCCGATTTTGGCTGTACGTAGCGAAATTGTTGTTTCCATTTTCGAAAGATGAAACCATTGTTTGTCGCTAAAATCAAAATTTCCACTCACTTTTTACATATAGACCAATATGAACAACTTTTGTTTCGTATCCGCGTGTGTATGTAGTGTCCGAAAATCCATGTAGCAATCATAATTTCTAGAACTTTCACCCAGTTTTGATGACATTTTCAAGGAATATGTTGGTTAGGCAGAAAACGATCCACTAGTAACTTCAGTGGTCCTAAATCAATTCTTCACTCCGTGATCTTAAATTACATCATGAATCATTTTCTCGTTTCCTAATTGACCTATTTTGACGTTTTACGTTTTATTTTTGATTTACTATTTCCCGCTCTGGTCTTTTTTCAAGATAATTTAAACAATTTCAACCACACCCAGCTTTGGTAGACTTTTTTTGGAGTCTTATTCATGACTAGGCACAATGCATTATATAAATTAGGTTAATGCGGTTTGCTTCGCGTTTTCTCTCATTTTTCATGTAATTTATTCATGTCTGAGTCCCAGATGTTGATGTCCAGTGTTGCATTCTCAGAATTCAATTCATTTTCCCAAAATTTTTGAGGGAGAAGGATTTTTTTTTTCAGTAGAATATTTTAGGGAAGAACAATATTTTCATCAGTAGTAAAAGTCCGTATATAACTCAGTTGAGCAGAAACGTCCTTATCTACCAACAAGTCCTAGGAAACAAAACATTTTAATCAATAATATAATGCAGAATAAATTTGTGGTTAATTTAGATATCCGGTCAAAAAATGTATTTTTTGGTTTAAAAAAAAGTGTATATATATATATTTGCCGTACTCCGCATGCCATCCGTTTGAAGCTTTTCACCGAAACTACGGGGTAAAAGTTAGTTTATGAAACGGATCTAAATTCACCTTTGAGGTCTAGTTGGTCTTGAATCGTCTTTACTTAAAACGAGAGTTTACGGGAGAAGTTTAATTCCAATAATCAAAAAATAATAACGCATATTTTGTTATGTTATTGAAATTAACTCAAACATGATGAAATATTGCAGCGAACCTATCTTGGGTGGCGGATCTATCTCGGAATGCCACTGGAGCCATTTGAGTGTTTTGTTAAGGACAATTACGAGTAATTTGAAGGATATGTGTATGACTATAAAAAGATTAAAAAATTTCAATAAAAAGGTCTTCTGTCCGTAGTTCAGTTTTCCATTTTTATCCAACTTTTCTCCCCAGGAACTGGGGCTTTATCAGGGAGATGCTAAAAAGTAGATTTAAAATAACAAATTTAAAATTATAAAATCTCCAAGAATATTTTCATCATGTTGGTGATGAAGAACAAATTTAAAGTTGTCCTTTTGTAAAAATTAAATTCATACTTGAATGTTTATCTTTATGTAGGTAACAATGTTTATCCCTATCTAGTTATCTGGTGACAGTAATTATTAATTTAGAGTCCCTCAATCAAGTGAGAGTAAATTTTGCTTAAAGTTTGAGTGTCTTTTCGGAAGTTAATTGAATTTGAATTCTTTTTCCTAGCTATTCTAAAAATGTTCTTTTCTTCAAATTCCCTTCTCACAATTTTGAGATATAGAGTAGGCAACCAACGCGTTTCTTATAACATCTTCTTGTCGTGCATTTGATTTGTGTTTCGTAAAACGACGCCGAACGGACTGAGAGGTTTCTTCCACATTCATTTGGGATTTGGCCGACCAAGTCTGAACGTTGTTCTTTCGGTTTGGAATCTTGTGGTTTTGAGAACAGTGGTCTGTTCATATCAAGTGTTCCAAATGAAATTTTTACGTGTTTTATAAAGGCTCACATATCTTTGTCATTTGTTCTTCCGCCCATTTCAAATATGTCATGGAATTATAGTGGACTGGTTGTAGTTGTTGAGTTGGAGCTTTACTGTTCTGTATGTTTCTTTGAACTCCAACTCTACAACAACAACCAGTCCACTATTATTCCAGTGTGCTCCATAAAAGCGAAGAAAGTAAGAGGCACTTGGTCGAAAATAGTTTATTGTTGGGGAACTTTAGTTTGCTGTATTTGGGTACAGGGTTATTCCAGTATTCTCCAAAGTTAATCAGAAAGAGCAGTCCTAGTTGCGATTATGGATATAGACCTGACACACAACACGTTGAACATCCTTAGTTGTTCATAATGTAAAATTTCTGAAGACTTTCCTTCCGATTTTGCAAACTATGTGTACCTGACCCCTTAAAACCATTACAAAACAAATTAAGCGAATGAGAAAATGATGAACCACCTACACGCCTTGACGAGTTGGGTTGGTCACAACTTGATCAGAACGGGAGGAAACAACTCCTACAACTTAGAAGTTTGTCACCCAACACGGTTAACTGGTGTTGGCTTGGGAAACGCTACCACGAAGCCCTACTGCTTCCCTTGATGGATCTGTAGTTTGTTAACACCAACTGTGAAGGGACTGTGGACTTGGAAGAAAAGGGAATGGGGAATCGTTACTAACAGAAACTTTTCGCTGATAGACTCTACTGAGATTTCACTGAGGGAAATTTGATTAAAATACTAAAGGCTCACTAAATCTTGGCTTTTGACTAAAGGTTCACAAATCATGTAACATAATCTTTTTGTTCAGTATTAATTATTTTACTTTAGATCGTTATCACTACTTTTGGCACCTCTTCATCATAATACGAGAGCTAACCTATTTTATATTACACTCAGTAGATATCACAGTGATTCCACAATCAATTATCTACTGTCTGCCTAAAGCCATGCAAATTATTCTATCTAAGGTTAGGATTTTGGTGGCTATTTTGGGTGGCTGTTTTGAGTACAATAAAATTATGAGTTTCACTTAAAGGCAGGACCACTTTCTTGTTCTTCGATTTTTCGACATGCTAAGCATGAAGCAGAAAGCAGAAGGAGGAGTGATTCTTTGATTTGAACTAGCATGTGAAAGGTGGCCACCGACATTGAAGGACCTCAGTAAACATTTCTTTGAGGGCTTCATCATAATTTCTCATTTGGTCCTCTTCTTCCTTCACGGACCCACAATTTCGCTACCACAATATTATAAATGCCAACAGGTTTCTACATCTGTTGGTAGGTGTCTAGTCAGTTTAATCATAAATAATGTTAACCTTTGATAATAATGTGCGAGGCTTCCTACCACAGGCTTCGTAATTTCTACAGACCAGTGATTTGCGCAGAAGGGCTTTTTGCTTAGCTTTGGTCTTGAGTATAAAAACACAAACTTGAAATTCGAATTCATTCTTCTTAACTATTAAAGTATGTAAATAAAAACAGACGTACATACAGTCGCATTAATAGAATAATTCGTGAGGATATGTTCCAAGACTCGGGTACTGCATGAATTTCAGAAATTTATATTACCCTAATCATCATTCGAGTTTTAGGGAATGTAAAAACTCACTGCACTGTGTATTTTTGTTAACAGTTGTTTCCGGTTAGTAATATTCCACGGCATAAGTTGATAGCATCATGCATATGGGGGTTTCAACCGATGGGTCCCGTTCCCCTCTAATTGCTCCCCATGCCTCCCGAAGCCGATGCCTCCGACCTACAACCGATGGATGCTGCAGTCCAATTCGTTTGTAACTGCAGTTATATGCTCCTTGACATGTAGTACCTTAGGGTAAATACACAGACGAGCCTGGCAGTAGTTTACACTAATCCTGGCTCGTAGCAGGGCTGGTCGCTTACTCGCATACCCGCTCATTCGCTGGTAGCCTAGTAGGTAGCTGTATATACTGAAAGTGGCGCCTAGTTGGTCGTTTGGCGATGCGGAGTGATTAAAAACGAGAACGAACAATTAGTACCACGCATGCGCAAGTTGGACCATCCCAGCTTACAGCTATGTATTCAATCAACTTGAAATTAAGGTCGCTTAAATCATAGCTCACTGCTACCATCCAGGCTCCAGCTAGGTACCACTGTGTTTTTACCCTTTGATGACTCCTTTACCCGCTTGAGTATTTAGGTGTTATTGCAAAGATCTTCGATCTCTGACGCCTTGCTTGTTCATGTACACCACTCAACTTGCAGGACTCATCGGAAAGGTTGGGCATGTAGTTACGGGACGCCTGAGAAATACTTTTGAATCCCTTCTGACTCTGTGGGACACATTGATTGGGCAACCTTTGTATGGTCTCTACCGATGTGCCAATGGCTGGGTTTTGAAAAAGTGTACTGACATGCATGAAAAATTGATCCTATTAAGAATGAAAATGAAAAGGTGATAACCGTAAACTGAGGACATAATAGCACCGTACTTCCTTGTTCCCAGACATACAACCTTTCATCGGCTGAGGATGCATTTAACTTCACTCCTTCGTACCCCCGTCCTATCTTACAGTCACAAACTTTTCAACCAATACTCTTCTCTCAGCGTAGAAGTTAAATTCACATCTCATTTACTCCCATTTGCTGTCATTTCCAAAACGTGATGAGCTAGCTGAATGAAGTGATTTCTATTCATTGGATCTTGAAACTCTATTACATTTTCGAAACAACCCCGTGAATCCACTTGGGAGCTTGATAAAATTGGGGTCAGTAGAAGGATGATAATATTTCAAATGAAAACTGTAATCAAAATGCTGAAGGTGAAAAACAAAAATTCAAACTATTACACAAAGGTTTCTTCTTTCTGTATTAGCTCATACACACAGATCACTGATCTGTAATTTTTTGAAATCTTGAATGGTACTTCATAAATATATAACTGCATAAACACGTAACACGTATAACACCTACCGAGGAAAAAATAATTGAATTAAAAAGACACCAACTTCTTACAAGCCAGTCTGCCCTTGACAGCTGTAATACACGGTGCTCCAATAGTTAACCCCCTAAATTTTTCCCACATTTTTGAGACATCGAACTAAAACTCTGAGAGAGTTTTTGGGAGGCCTCCAAAAACTCACTTTCGATCACAATCAGATCAAAATTGAACGGCTAAAATATTGAAAAATCGAGATCTCGAAAACTTTCATGTTTTTTTAGGTTGCCGTTGATTTATATCGTTCCAAAGGATCGAAAGAAACCACCAGAATTGCTTTTTCATCCGCTGACCGCTGACCGAACATTGAAAAAATACTATGTTGGAAAAATCATCAACATCAGTATGAAACAGAACTGGTAGGTATGAATATAGTACAAAACTGCTCATCATTTAACAAGAGTTTATTATTTCTGTATTGTATAGCTCTTCTGTGGAGATTACAGGTCTATAAGTCAGGCATTATACGTGTATGAACCATCGGTTCGTGTAAGTTAGCACCTATAACGGTCATCGCCTATAATAATCGATAGAAAGTTGGAGACCATTCAGGATTATCTGATTTGGTGAATACAAGGTGTTCACGGGGGAGTAAAAAAAACGAGCTCTAGCCGATATTGACAAGTCCCATAGGTGCTCTGAAACTATTTTGAACATTATAAATGTGTGATTGGAGTAGTTCCTTGTGATTGATGTCTCTGGAGGAGAATTTATCAAGATCTTTAGTGACTCATCTGTATTCGCAAATATTATGGGAATGTGCTCACGCCTAAATGAATAGACCTTCTTAACATTTACGAAAAATTTTGTATTTATGGCAGGGAAATTAAGGAGGAAGGGTAGGTGGGCGGTGAGATATCGGATGTATTTCGGGGGACCCTTCTGGACTTCAACACCTTGACGGGGTCTATGCTGTGTGGATCCCTCGGGTGCCTCAACTCTGGATTTCCGATCACATCGTATTTTTTACGACCGTCTACATAGCTGTAACATTCGCTCGTGTTTTTCAAGGATGTCTATAATTTGAAGCGTTGCATTTTACTCGTAATTTTAACGGTGATCTATTATTTTATGCTTGTAATTTTGAGATCGTCTATTGTATTGATCAATACATTAAAAATCATCATGGTTACAGCAAATTTTCTACTTCGCTTGAGCGTATTTTTGTTGAAAAATTAAGTTATTACAAAGGGTTCCAACTTTGGACATTTTATGTCTTTGCTCTGGCACATAACTCAAAAACCGTTACCAAATTTGTTACCAAATAATTTTGATGATTTCCGCTTACAACCGAGTCGTTGCTAGGGAAATGGTACTTCGTCGTTTTTCATCCCACAAAATTCGTTGACCATTCGTTCGAAAGCTCTCGATTTATCCAACTATAATGCGTTAACTAATGCGAAGTGGGTGGCCAACAAGCTGAGTTATGAGCATGGTTATATAAATAATTATTGTTTACACACAGGCGATCATTCTCAATAATTGATATTGTGAACATGATTGCAACCGCTTCTTAATTTCTGATGATTTCATTGAGCTGGAGTTTCGATGATTTGATTCATAGCAGGTGATCCGAATATTGCGAGAACGGTTTGATTTATGAAGCGGTGGTTAAATCATTTTAATAGGTAATTTCTATACTTTACACTCTAGGAAGCTGTAATTTCGTATGTAGCCTCTTTAGGACATTTACTTGATGATGCCCAGGGTCCGGCTCAGATGAATGGCTCTTAAAGCTAATTTCTATGCTTTACACTCTAGGAAGCTGCAATTTCGTATGTAGCCTCTTTAGGACATTTACTTGACGATGCCCAGGGTCTGGATCAGCTGAGTGGCTCTTAAAGCTTGCATACGAGTCTGCAACACATACTCGTACGAGTCTTCAACTAAAGACATGAAATGTCCCAATGTGTTGTAGACTCGTATGCAAGCGTTTTCTGGACGAGAATAGTCTTTAAAATCACCATAATTTCTTTTGATGAGTCGCTCGTTCATGAAGATTTGACGAGTTTCCACCTCACGTGGAAAACAGATAAAAAATGGGGTTCCACGATTTTTTGAATAAAAAATTTTCAATCAAACATTTGTCCGTGGTAATAATTTTGGAGCCATTCAATATACTTTCATTTTCCTTGAAAGTTCGCTAAAAATGTCAAATTGTAAGCTAAGTTAGCAGGTGCAGATTAAATTCATTGGAACTAAACTAACGTTAGGCCACCACTTTTAGACAAAATGACGAAAATTTCAGATGAAATTGAAATTCTGCGCATTTTGGAAGGACTAGTAAAAGATGAAAAAGACTGCAATTAACAGGAACCGGGGGGAGCAGCTTGATTCTATTTAATGATGAAATTATAAAGGATGCAGCATACGTAGAAAAGATAATTTTGAGACTAAACAGGTCTCTAAATTTCTTAAGTGTATAATACCTACAAGTATAAGTACAAGTATAATACTTACCTACAAGTATACCTACAAGTATAATACTTACAAAGTAAGTACATAGCATCTCAGACTGAATTCATTTCTCCCAACAGCATATCAAAATTAAAATAGACGTTTGTGATTTTTACGAGCGTCTAGTTTTTCTCGCTGTACCAAGGCCGTCTAGTCATCTAGGGTTAGAGGAAATTAACAAATTAACATTTTGGGATTCTAAAAAGGAACTCATGGGATTTAACAGGCTTCTGATCGTTTGAGCTGTAGCTTAGTCCTCTTGTTTAGCCTTTCTGAACTATTCGTCCGTACATGAATTTGCGAAGGAATCAGTGGAACGTATACATCATCGGTTCCTACGGTTTGTTTCATACAAAGGGGACATAGCTGGGAGGATTATAGCAACAGTGGGGCAGTAGAGGAGAACCATCTCTTTACCTCCGTGAGCCGCCATGTGGAAGCTGACATGATGTTTCCCCATGGACAGTTATCGAATCGAATGGATTGTCACTTTTAGGTACTTTCAAGGCTGTATATCATCAGACTCAGAAACTTTCTACGTCATACAGTCACCAGTGAATTATTGCAACGGGCAATTTTCAGCAGTATAAACATGACCATGCGGAAGACCTGTTTGTAAACGTTTAAGAGTAGTTATTATTATTATTATCATTTTTTGGTTTCTTATTTTCAATAATAAACTTTTATAATTGACCAAAAAAAAAAAAAACTTTTTTTTAAACTCCCCTAAAAATTTGTTGGTTTACCTACGTATCATAATAATAATAAAAATACGTAGAATAATAATAATAAAAAAAAGTACGCCGTCCAGAGCTTTCCTCCAAAATTACTGGACCACAGCTTATGAAAATTGGCTCAAAAATCATGCATCGGCCGGGGATGTGTCAGTAACATCGGCCTCAGTTTTCGGCCAAAGTTTTCAAAAATAGAGAACTCAAAAACTTTCAGTCGATTAAAACTATCCACAACGCTGTACGTTGAACCGTTCGTTTTTTATGGGGGCTAGAACGTCGAAAAAACGCTCGGATTTCAGGCGCGAGAAGATGATGCGCTTCTAATGTTGATATCACAGGTGATTCGGTAGCTCATTTGATAAAGAGCTGAAGAGCTTAATTTGGCGGCAGCACACAATTTTTCTTCCTGGTCTCTTTTAAGATTTTTTTGTTTGTTCAACACATAGGTTTATTTGTTTTTTATTATTGAGTTTATCGAAACTTTTGTGACCTACAGATGATCAGTGAATCTTAGGTGTCTTATTTAACTCATTAATTTCAATTCGTGAGGGCCGATCGATGATCGAGTAGTGTAGTAGTTTATATCTGAGTAGAGTAAGTCAAATAAATTTTTAGTTGCATTCAGTGACTAGGTATACATTATTATATTCCGTAGTAGTAGTAGTTAGTAGTAGTAGTCAAAAGAAGCGGCATTGTTTAGTTGTTTATTGTATTAAATCAATGATTATTACAAAGAGTTCAGGTCCACTTACACATCATCATTAGAAAAATATATAATAGAGTAAGTCAAATATCTTCTTCCTAATCTAGTTAACAGGGCATTACAGCTTAATGAAGTACATGCTAGAGCCACTCAGCTGATCTGGGATCGGTCAGTTGTGTTCAGAAGTCCCTCAAGGGCCCACATACCAAATCTCAGAATCGTGGGATCATTAGGTAAAAAACGTCATTTCTGATGGTCATAATCATATCTGTGATATGTATCTTCTATTATACTTAGATTCAGGGGTTGAACTCGATGTATATTAATTGCTATGCAATTCTTAGGCCGACCTGGGATCGGTCAGTTGTGTTCAGAAGTCCCTCAAGGGGCTACATACCAAATCTCAGAATCGTGGGATCCGTGGGATCATTAGGTAAAAACGTCATTTCTGATGGTCATAATCATCAATAATTTTCAAGGGGCTACATACCAAATCTCAGAATCGTGGGATCATTAGGGAAAAAACTGGTTTCTAGAGCCACTCAGCTGATTTTGGGGAAAAAACTGGATTCTAGAGCCATTCAGCTGATCTTGGATCGGTCAGTTGTGTTCAGAAGTCCCTCAAGGGGCTACATACCAAATCTCAGAATCGTGGGATCATTAAGGAAAAAACTGGATTCTAGAGCCACTCAGCTGATCTGGGATCGGTCAGTTGTGTTCAGAAGTCCCTCAAGGGGCTACATACCAAATCTCAGAATCGTGGGATCATTAGGAAAAAAACTGGATTCTAGAGCCACTCAGCTGATCTGGGATCGGTCAGTTGTGTTCAGAAGTCCCTCAAGGGCCCACATACCAAATCTCAGAATCGTGGGATCATTAGGGAAAAAACTGGACTCTAGAGCCACTCAGCTATCTGGGATGTCAGAATCGTAACGATTACAGCTTAATGAAGCCATATCTGTGATAATTAACGATGATTTTCACGTACAACGATGATTTTCACGTACAACCGAGTAGTTGAGTAGTTTTATAGATTGTGTCACAATTTCAGTGTTTTTCACGAACAACCCAGCCGTTGTTAGGGGAATGAAACTTCCGCAGTTTTCATCGCACAAAAATCGTTCGCCAATCGTTGGAAAGCGCTTGATTTATGTGATAAATGTTCACATTTCAAGCTACCAATTTCCCTCTCCTTACGTACCTGGCTACATTCCAAAACTAAGTTGATTCAGGCTAAGAATTGCATAGCAAATTATCCTCGTTTTCTACGCAGTAGAAAAGAGAAAAGATCCGGTGAGACGCGAAGCGCCGAGTATAGATTAGGGGGGTCCTATGTATATATATATATATTAAATATAGGAGGGTATATATATTAAATATATATTTGCGTTGCTCCGATTGGAACCATCATTTAGACACAGCCATATGTTCCCTAACGAATTGCTCCTCTTCGGATCTAATTCACCTGGGATGGTTATTTTTGCTCCGGAGTGGATTCGATCGGGGCCGGATCAATAAATATCAATCCATAATTTTTACCCTCCGGCCCGTTTTTTTGCTTTGAAACGGCCAAAATCTTGAGGGAATCAACTCTGAGGCTACATACGAGGCCTTGAGAGATCCCAAGGAAGACAGCCCAATCCATGAGCAATATTTGTCGCTCGCCTTACAATTGGCTCAGGCGCATGTGTCTGCCCAATCCGCAATACACGATTGTCGCCTGCCTCTAATAGTAGCGACCCTGTAGCTAATGGTACTCCTGCACACACCAAAACTCATATACCCAACAATATAATATTTTGGCGAAGTAATTGAAAAATTAATCACCAACAACTCGAAGTAATCAGTAGGTAGATTTAGATGTATAGGCAAACTCTCAGGATGGGGTCATTTTGGGTCCCAAGCACAGAAGCCTGGTGGCTTATTGTAATTTTCTGAGAGTTTTGCGTTTAATCAAAGAGATCTGAGGGATGTGAGTCCTTTTATTAATTGTTCGCTTCGAATAGTATATATTGGGGTTCGTGCCCCAAAGAGTTCAAATCTGCGATAGGTGAATGCAGGGCACTCGAAGATTATGTGGGATACTGTTTCGTCTGTCTCCTCGCATAGTCTGCACAGGGTTGAGTTTTGTGTGACACGTATGCGGTGTAGGTGGAAATGTAGGGGTGCAAAGCCGGTTATAAGGCCGACTATTGTTTTATGTTCCCTACGGTTTTTCCTGAGAAGTCCCTCAGTAAGTTTGGTGTTGGGTTCGGCCACCATGAGCTTGCTGTGGACATGTCCCTCAATATTGGACCATCTTCTTGTGGCCTGTTCGTGAACCCACATGTTGATGTTCCTTCTGAAGGTAGTTTGTGAGAGGCTAACTGATGGCTCAGGCCCTACAAAAGGGGTTTGGGAGCCCCTTCTTGCGAGCTCATCCGCCTTTCATTACTAGTAATACCTTTATGCCCTGACACCCACCCCAGGCAAACCCGGTTGTTTCGCTAGGGTGTTGAGGGTTTGCATACAACACCAGACCACCCGTGAAGAGATGGTTGGGGCCAATAATGCTTTTATCGAGGCTTGGATGTCAGAGAGGATATGGACGTGGGCACCATGGTGCCCCCTCCTAATGGTCTCCGCAGCCGCAGCCTCGATTGCCACTATTTCTGCCTGGAATACTGAGGTATGTTCCCCAGGTGTATTCTTTCACCCGTAGCCCCTCTTTATCAGTAGGTACTTAACAAATAGTCTGGTTATGATATGGATGGATTGGGCTGTCTACCTTGGGATCTCTCAAGGCCTTAAATGAAGCCTTAGAGTTGATTTCCACATGATTTTGACCGTTTCAAAGAAAAAAAGGGCCGGGGTGGAAAAATTAGGGATCGACACTTATCGAACCAGCTCAGATCAGATCCTCTCGAGATGGAAAAAGAGCGATCCGGCCCGGATCGGGTTCTCTTGGGATGGAAAAATAACGCTCCGATCCGGATCGAATACACTCCGGATCGTTATTTTGCGGCCGGTTCGAATATCGATTCGGTTCGGATCGTTACTTTTCTTTTTTGAAAATATTGATTCTATCCGGAGGGAATTGAAGGGAGCAATTAGGAGCGAATCTTCCGGATCGAATCTTCAACCCCAGGTTAGATTTCAGCTCTTGTAGCGTTTAAAGGGGCGAATAATGTGTATATATGATTAATTAAATTATATGAATTTCTCCATATTTTGCTTGTTAATGATAAATATAATCCCAAAGAATCGTTTAAAACCACCCGCAACGCTATACGTTGAACGGCTATAGCGTTTCTCTAATCAACCTACTGAAATACATTAATTGTAATTAATATGCAAAGAACAAACATAGTTTCGAAACAATATGCAGCGTATGAAACCCTTCTACTTGATGGGAAAATGACTTAGTCATAGGTCATTATGTTCCTCAACTTTACTATGAAGCATAAAATGATGGGGTCCTGGTGCTGTAACGCAGTAAAACTAATTGCGAAGCGTGAAGCCCCAAGTTTCGATAATAAATATACTAGGTAGGTATAAACGGGGTTTAATAATTACGGACCAGTGTTCTGCGTAGAAGGGCTATCTAATACAGAAATAATAAAGCTTTGTGTAGCGTTTTATGAATGATTGCTTTCCTATTATTTAGCCTCTATGCCCCTTTTTTTTGTTAGAGTTTTTCAGAATCAGTCGTCTATCGACAGGATTACTCTATAAAAAAAGATGATTACGTTATTCGATGTAAAGCAACGTCCTTTACTCATTTATCGTCGCACGGATCATGAACGTGCTTATCTACGTGATTATCTCACAACCAAAGGTATTTTTACCGATGCCAACCCACATTTAAAAACACCAATTAGGTAATTAAAAATTAGTTGAGTATCGTAGGTTGGTGAATGAAGTCAGATGAGTGAGAAAGGGTAATGAAAACTTACCGACTGCCCATCGAAAGTACATAATTGCAAATGACATATGAACTGATGTTAATTTGTATCTAATAAGTCGTATAAACATTCATAACAAATTTATTGATTACGATTTGCACTATACAGGGTGTATTGCAAACAGATGACAATAGTCAAGGGGGTTAAACTGAACTAAAAATTTAGTTCAACACTGCCAACCGCTTCTTTCTATCTCAACCCATTCCAGAGATATGTCGTTTTAAGTTTTATAGAAAAACCACGTTTTTTTTTTCTTCATAGAAACCCCAATTTCTCTTTTTCATTTCATTTTATCTTAACATTTGACCGCATTTTCAAAATCAACGCATGATTTAACATAAGACTAATGGGATTTTGTTTTTGAAAAGAAAACACTAATAGTCATTGAAATGTTTACCATTTCTAAAAAAGTAATATTTTTTACAATAATTGAAGGTTTCCTACGTTTCTTAAAAAAAAAAAAAAAAAAAAAAAAAACCCAGCGGGATCTCATCAAGTTGGTAAATTTAATCAGCTTTTCAATGGTATACTCAAAATTAGAAATACTTCAAATTTCATGGAGAAATCTAAGTTGCTGTATGAAAAGACGTTATTAAGAGGTAGGACACAACATTGGTACAGCAATTGGTAGAACAATTCTGATAAAACTCACCTAATGTTTATTTAACAATTTTCTAAATCTGAAATGAATAAGAAATATCATGGAATAAATTAAAATGTTAATGTTCTACTAAAAATAAGGTAACTGTCAGCGTCTCTTCAGTACCGCTGACGTAGCCGACCATTCTTCGTGGCTTGCTTTCATCTCTTCACATGACGGCAGATGGACAGGTGTCCAGCCCATAATTGACGAGACGTAACGAATTTCCTCAATCAAAACATCCTGAAAGAGGGAATAGGGAGATATGGACCTGTACATTGGTAGACTCGATGCCTTCATTTGACACCTCTCGATTTTTATATGTGGGGTACCCTTAAGTCAAAAGTTTACATTGTGCGCATTTAAAATAAAGACCATCTGATAGATTAAAAAATCATGCTTCTTCGTTTGTAGAAGTTTAACATTTTAATTTAATCCATTATACTTTTCATTTATTTCAGATTTAGAAAATTATAAAAACACATTACGTTAGTTTTATCAGAATTGTATTTCCAATGTATCCCACCTCCTGCTAACGTTTTTTTTCATACTCCAACTTGGATTTCTCCCTGAAATTTGAAGGTAATCTTAATTTCAAGCATACCGTTGAAAAGCTGATTGAATAATCCAGCTTCCGCAGTTTGCAGCATTTTTTTTTTTAGAAACGTAGGAAACCTTCAAGTATTTTAAGAACTACTTTTTTAGAAACGGTAAACTTTTGAATGGCTATTGGGGGTTTTAGATGGTACTTTACAAGAATAAAAGCCAACTAATCTTATGTTAATTTTAACGCTAATTCCGAAAATAGGGTCAAATGTTATGATAAAGTGAGATATAATGGAAAAATCGGATTTCTATGACAAAAAATGTGTTTTTTTTACAAAACCTCAAAAACGACTTATCTTTGGAACGGATTCAGATAGAGGGGTGCGGTAGGCGACGTTGAACTACATGTTCGGTCAAGTACACCCTACTAGATATACACCCTACTATGTACATTCACTACGTATATGAATGAAATAACAAATTTGATATTAAACATACTCGTAGTACCTCATAGACATTACTGGTACCTTTTTAACATTCTTATCAAGCCCTTCCAGAAAAATCAGCAGCCCCTACCTATGACAAATCCCGGGGCGGCGCATTGCACCCATCACAATAACATTCAAGGTAAGATTCAATACTTTTCAATAAAACATGTGCACACAAATAGATGAGGTTCGCTGAAACTGACCGTCCGGTTAAAGCTATCATATAGCATTCAAGGCATATTTTATTGATTCATGTATAATATCAATGAGTGAATGTAATACTTCGATAGTTTGCTCTAGCTGCTATGTACGCGTGTTCAGATCATGCCTTAGTGGAACTAATAACCTAGTTGTGTGATGCTGACCCCCTTAAACCATTCTCAACTGTTCCTCGTTGGTAAGAACGGCCTAGCGCAGTTGAGCGTAAATCAACCTCCCCCACCCCTCTTTCACTATACTCGCAGATATAGTGCCAACCTCGTACTTCCTTCCCGGCTTTCCTAGTGTTTCTTGACTTTAACTTTCCCTTTAGTCATGGAAATCAGAGGGCGAACCTCCTTTTCCTGTTATTTATCGCCGCCTTTTCCGCTCTCCTCCCTTTTCAACGCTACAACTTCTTATCATTATCATTTTTATAGTGGGTACTTTTTTTTTGAACGACTACGGCAAACCTTTCCTTGAGCTCTTCTGAGTAAACCAACAAGTACCTTTTATTTTTAGTTTAACTGCTCTGAAGTGGCTCCTTTGGGAGCGAGAGAAGTTATTTGGAGGTGAGATTAAAGCTCTCTACATCGAGATTTTTTCACTAGAGTTGATGAAGCTGTGTTTATGGCTAAATAAACAATGAGCATCACAAAGCTAATTTACTAGCGTGTATGCTTGAAGGAATATGGATGGAAATCATTCAGTAATAGTGGACTGTATAATTTTGAGGGATATTAACGTTGTGTGATGAACAACAGAAGAGGCATAGCTAGCAAAGTTCCAACGCGATTTCGGTCAAATGGATCTAAAATACAAATTAATGATGGACTGTCGTAACATGATGTAAACTACCGTTAAAGTATATTTTTGACTTAGCTGTTCCTCCGTGAAAGTTTACAACCTCGACCTTCTGAGATCAAAAATGGTCGATGTATCGAAAATTGAAGTGGGACGCTGCGCTGGGTTCCCGGTCAATCACGAGAAATACGGACTTATACTTGACGTAGGTACCTAGACATCTATACTTATGAAGTTACGACAGAAAATAAATTTATCAGTCTTGATAGAAAAAATCGTACTTAAATTATATATTCATTCAAATCAAATTATCTAAAAAATTAAAATAGCAATAGGTAGCGTACTCATAATATACCTATTTATAAGGAACTGATTCGGAAGGAAATTGTTCTATTAATAATAATAGGAAGTGTTAAGATAAACTATGAGGAGGGCATTCTCGCGAGACCTATCTGACAATGTAGGTAAACTAAAGGAAACAGAGTTCCCTCATTAGACCTGGTTCAGATACAACGGGTCCATACTAATATTATATACGAATATAAAATATACGGATATAAAAAAATTAACCGGGTAACCGGGTAAACTTGGGGACTTTGTGGTCATGATCTGCCTGGTTTGCGTTCATCTCAATTTCAGTTGCCTATCGTACCGTCTGGCTTCAAGTCCAATCTTGCCGTCAGTAATCTTGTAATATCTGGTCCAGAAGATACTCCTTTTTTTTCTTTGTAACACGGTGGCACGAAGAAAGACAATTCATTGTCTCTGCACTTAGCGTTTTGTCTACCAGTCCTTGAAAATCGTCACCTCACGGCAATCTGTAGAAGGTTGTATTACTAAACCTATAAGTGTATGCTTTTCAACGATCGATAGTGCCATTAGGGATCAACTGCTGACCCAGGAGAGTTATCAGAGGTTTCCCGAATCCATATATAAACATCGTCTGTATGGGCGAGCTTGCTCCTTGAGCTGAGAGAGTGTCGTTTGTCGATAAATCTAAGGGATGCCCTGCTCTGATATGGTTAGCAAGTCCTCTTCTCTTGAACCGTTTGCAACATTGAGGGCATGAGGCTTTATCTTCTACGGAATCCCCATTTTTATATACCCACTTGCTTGCGGTCTTTGATGTACCTACTATGGGTGTTTATATCACTATATATTTTCAAAGACTAGAAAAATCATTATTTCTGTTCACCTAAGAGAAGGAAATATCAAAATGTCAGTTTATTTCCTCCGCATTAGAAAGCGAATTCGATAAAGGGACCTAATTTATTGACGACGTATTAAAATTTGCTTTATTCATTGATTCATTCAACAACACCGTTGCGTAGGTAACAATTACTACTGAATAAAAATCGATATTTGAAGAAAAACGCTGCAAATTATTACTCAATGGTTTATGATTTTTGTATTAGATATTTCTTCTGCGTATATCACTGGTACTTATAATTCAGGCATCAGACGTCAATAAACAGTTTTAATTACTAGAAAACCCAAGTAGATCGAGCTGAATCAGCAGAACTTCGGCTTGCTGAAGTCGCTTTGCAATTCACACGCGATTAGTAGATTTTCTCCCCTTCCAACACAAAAACCCTTCTGGGGCACGGATAGACGGTCATAAAATGTTCGGGGCGGTCTCATTTGATTCATTGGGCTAAGTTCTATATGACTTGATCGAAATATCTAGGCTATTATTTCGAAAGTTCCCAAGATCCTAATGTTTCAACCTCTGAATTTAACTCTATGGGGTCGGTCGAAATTAATTCCCAAATTATTGGCAAATCCCCGGCTGATGTATGATTTTTGTATGCAATTGCATAAAATATGGTACAGTAGCGTCGGACGGCATATGTTTGATTTAATTTGATTATGAGAATCTACGTAAACCGACCAATTGTGAGGGTTGGTTTATTTTATTATATTTGCATTTATTATTATATATTTTTCAAATGATTTTATAAAATCTTTCTTCAAACCTAAAGTTCCCAGCGATCTCAAATCTGTCATCCAGCGATGGCAAATTAAGAATAATGTATCCAAAAATAGTTACTTCACCAATAAACCAAACAATTTTCAATTTATAATTTATTTCAAGGGGTGATTGGTGAGAGTTTAAATTGAGTGTATCGAAAGTGTGAGATGATAATACTTCTCTTGGGTTATAATAAATAATTTTCTTTGAATGAATCGAAGAGTTAGACCTCGAGTGGAATGGTATACTCACTGACCATTCTATCGAACAAGACTACAGCTGCGTCCATGATGTACACAATCCACTTAGAAAAAATATCTAATTGCAGCAGTCTTGTCAAGATGTTGTCGGTCGTGAACACTACAGCTTAGTTGTGGCACGGTTCAAGGTGCTTCTTGGCCCGGTTTTGCATTTATTGATTAATATGAAGATTGTTGCCAATCTCAAGAGAGGAAGGAGGCAAATAAATCAAATGAAAAGATTAAATAAATCAAATCTTAAGAACATGCGTTCTCTAATCACAAAAGCCGACTATGAATAGTAAAGCCGTAAGCAGGCAACGCAGTGAAGCGACAACGCGTTGGTTGAGCGGGTGATGTATGTATATGATGATGATTCATGATACGGAAGTGCTCAAGCAGTCTAGCGAATTTGAAGCTCCCTCTACCCTTCCCGACTGTTACAGTTTTATTCATGAGGTTCACATCACCAGCACTCAGAGCGATTCTGGGGCGATTTGCTATGTGACATAATTTACATACTTAGAGGTAAATGAGTGAGAGGGCTTTGAATAATTTAACTCGCTCATCAGATAGGTACCTTTCTACGTACTATCACGTTCGCTCCAATGGGTTTTGGAATCATTGAGAGAATTCATTCAATGAATCCAAACCATTCCGAGTTTTATATTATTCAATTTGCACGATATCATATTAATTGATTAGACATGTTTTTACGAGTTTTGATCAAAGAAATGAATGATTCTATGCATATATACAGATGAATCTCTCTCTGCCTCCCCCCCCCCCTCTCAGAAAGGTTCTCTACCGAATTTCACATCCCTAAGGAGAGAAAAGGAGAGAATTCATCTCTCTCAGCTGATCAGTATAGATCGCAGTCACCATGTTATAAAGAAATTCATTACTAGATAGGTGCCTGCATCATATTGCCATCGAATTCCTATAGTTATACGAGGACAGATAATTACGTCTCTTAATCTCGTTGACGTCTTATCACCATAATTTGAAACTTGTTTATGAACATACCTAAATAATTACGTGTTTTTCGGAATAGGAGTAAAGGGAGGGTGAATTTGACAGCATGATGTTTTGAGCTTTCCAACTAGTGGTGAACGATTTTCTTGGGATGAAAACTAACAGAGTTACACATCTCTTGCAACGGAGTGGTCGTATGTGAAGATCTGGGGTTTTTGTTTGTCTATACATCTTTTGTGGAAAAACAGTGGCGCGGATTTTGGTTGACCGTTCGTGTAAAAGACATATTATAGATGTACAAAGTAACATGAACACCTTGATCTAGTTGAAATAGTGAATTCCTATACTTGCGCAGGTATTTATTCGTTGTCATGAGCACCTCAATGCTATCAACATGTAACCCAAAAGCGCATGCACCCAAAGCGTGTTAAGGCTTGTCACTAACAGTGGCTATCGTTGAGCCATATGACTGCTCAAGACTGTTTGTTAGGACATCCCTCTGAAGCTATGTCTTATTATATGCAAGGCTTCGTTAACAAGATGGTCGGAGGGGGTGCGTGGGTGGGGGGGGGGGGGGGGGGGGGGGGCAACCCAAGCATGAGAAAAAAATAACCAAATACAAATCTGTTTCAGACCATTTGAAGATCGAATCCGTGAAAAAACCATAGGCGTATGTCTGTGTGTGTGTGTAACAAATTATGTCGACGCTGCCCAGGCCACAATTATCAACCGATTTCCGAGATTTTTCATTTGGTCGATCTCAATTTCTGTGTTCAGTTGTGCAACCAACCCCGTCAATTTTGAATTCCGTGATGGAAGAGGGAGAATAGAGGGGGTAAAGCCGAAAAAACGTGGTTTTTTCGACAAATTTTGTCGACGCCCAACCTACAATTCTCAAACAATTTTCGTGATGCTTGTGTGATTCGATTCCAATTATAGTAAAGTTTTGCAACAACTTGAGAATTTCGGATTTGCTGTCGAGGTAGAGGGGTGGAGGGAATATTTATTCATTCATTCTTTCAAGAGTTGCCCACGCTACAAATCTCGACCGGTTTTATTGATTCTTATTTTGTATTACGAATTCGATTAAGTTTTAGAGCGTATGTCTTGAATTTCAAATTTAATCACGCGGGGGGGGGGGGGGGTGAATGGAGGGGGTAATACTAAAATAATGATTTTTGAACAAATTTCGTCCGATTTTCTTGATTATTTTTTGTTCATCTATGAATTCGGTCTGGTCTTGGATCGGATGTCAGGAGTTTCACATTTCATTACGGAAAGGGGGTGATTGGAGGGGGTCCCTAATAGTAATAAATCATGATGTTTTAACTATTCTCGTTAGATTTTGGTGATAATTGTTTTTAGATTTATGAATTTGGTCTAGTTTTGGAAAATATACCTACCAGGATTTTAAAATTTCAAGCTGGAAGTTTTATGACGGAAATTTACTGTCGGTGGAGGGGCTGATGGGAGAAAGGGTAGTTTCAAGAAGTCATGATATTTTTGTTTTTTCTCTAATTTTTAACTCTCACCAAAATAATATACAATCCATTCATAGGGATGTCCCTCAAGACAATACGATTGTCTTGATTGTGTTGGTTTGGTAACTTGTTGAACATTATTATTCGATTTGTAAAGATTTGGTAACATATATTCCAGTTTTCTCCTCTTTAATCGTGTTAGTTATTTCCTTTTGTGCAGTTTCTTCAGTGACATTTTGTGCTCAATCCAGGATTCGAATCAGTGCAATACAAAGTCACGGTTATGACAGCAGCTGCAATGGAAAATGCTTCGGGAAGGAATATTGGCGGGAACTATGTCTAAGGAATCGTAAGATCGCCCTTTCAATAGCAGCGGGTCAGATGATGGAGGAAACCAGGAAGGCAAACAGGAAATCGAACGATTTGAACCCTAAGATGGAATATGCAGCTCATAAGATAGGTTCTACAATAACGAGAAAAGAAATAGAAATACTGCGGTAGTATGTAGTTCAAAAGGAAAAAAGAAGATGAAGCTAGGGGGGACTAGAGAAGCTGATATAGAGAAAGACGACTAAGGAAGTTGGAGCTGGCAGTTGCCAATGAGTGTTTTAGAGTACAGGAAATCCGGCAAGGTTCCAAATATTCAGAGTCTCCAAAGAGGGCTTCAATTATTAAAATTCTTCGATGAGGGTATATATTTTTTTAAATTCCCAAAGAGGGCAAACTAGTATTCAAAGTCCCCAATGAGGGCATATTGAATTGCATGCTAAGGTGGTTAGCCACTGCCCTCGTGAATCCAACATCAACTGAGGGGTAGGCTGTTATTGCGACAATGTCTGTGCGCTTGTAGTCTAGGGGCTTCCCCCGCCTGCGGTGCCATTTATTGGGGATGGCGCCTAACAGCGCTACCCCATTAAGACCAAAATGATTGCTAGCCCACCACAGAGAAGAGGTGTTAGAATCTACCACTCTACCCCCCTCTGGATGTGAACCTAGCCCAAGCATTGTGGGAGCACTAGAAAGAGAGACCAAGCAGCTCCACAGGTTCATTGCACGCATGTTACAATGGCACCCATTTGTTGGTTCTGGCTCTTGCACTATCCACTCACTCGCAACTCACCGTCACTTCGAGCTTACACACCTCCCTGCACGAGGCACACAGTCCTGCAGGGACCGTTGTTGTGGCTGACTAATGATTGTTTGAAATGGATATGAAAAACGCTGCAAATTATTTCACAAAGGTTTGTTATTTTTTCAATTGAGTATGATCGTAGTTTCAGTTGGCTTGCGTACGTCATAAGGCCCGTCCAGACTCCTCGGCGTGTCGTATTTCGAGTTGCCACAACCTATACTTCTATAATTATATACGCATGATCATATTTCTCGATTTGAGCTCCTATCTATTCAAATAATTATTGCCTTAGTAATATCATTATTTAAGTACGTACGAAAAGTCGAGAGGATATGTTATTAAATATGCGTAGGCAAAGCATTGGTATTAACACAGAAATATGACCTAGAAAAAAACATATATTCATGCCTCGAAGGAACATGAAATTCGAAACTATACAAGTGTAGGAAGTTTTCCACGCCACCCTGGAGGTACTCCGAGGTACTCCCTAGGTCTCATTACATCACAACCTGAGGTTCACCACCCTAAGCGTGCCAGGCGAGCGCGCGTACGTCAGTCTAACACTCAAAGCCTCGAAAAAGACACTTTTTCACCTATTTTTGGCTCATAGTACCCATGGGTGTGGACCGATCGAGCTGGCGAGAAGTTAGGACATACTAGACCCCAAGTGGAGTCTATGTGCGAAAGAACGGATTTTTTAAGTCAATTCTAAGGCCTTTTATGGCGACGGCGGACGGCGGACGGTGGACGGACATTGCAAATTTGGATTCTACGCACTTTGAAACGTAAAATGACAAAGTTTGAGGGGGGGTTATAAAAATGTTTTGCTATACGATCTCATAGGCTTATTATTGAAAATAATAAACCGAAAACTGACCTACATTCCAGGTGAGGGAAAAATGTAGACGTAGTGCTACAATAGAAACGTAACTCCTAGTACACGAGGTCGTAGTATAAAAATATAGTTATGTCTAAATAATCTTAGTTCCCATTTCAAAGGAAAAGCTTAGCCAGCGTTTGTTTCGTCAACCGTTCAACGCCTGCCTCAAAAGGAAACTCACTAGGTACAGGAATAAACTTGCAGAAATAATCAAAACTGCCAAAAATAATTTCTACGCAAAGGAAATTGAAAAAGCGGGCCGTGATAATAAAGATGTTTGGAAAATTATTAATCAGAGTGTAGGAAGGAACAGAAAAAAGCAAGAAATCACCTCCATAAATTCTGATGGGAGAGTCATCAAAATAGGGGACAGCCTATTAGACATAGCCAGGGTACTTAATAAATATTTCTCCACTGTTGGAGAAAACATAGCTAAAAGGGTCTCTAATGAAGAAATAAAACCAGCCAATTCTACGCAGTACAACTTCACTGAAAAGTTCCTAGAGGTTTCGGTGTAGGATGTCGAAAAAACAATAGGTGACTTAAAAGGTGGCACGAGTCTGGGTATAGACAATATCAGCACAGAATTAGTTAAGAAATTTAAAGATATTTTGGCTACTCCTTTAACGATAATCGCAAACCGTAACTTCAGCGAAATCCGTTTCCCTGCCATCTATAAAAAAGCCTTGCTCATACCCCTTTTCAAAAAGGGGGTCCAGAAGATATGAAAAATTATCGACCGATTTCTCCCTTATCCGTCTTTGCTAAAATCATTGAACGTTTGGCTAAAGTGTATTTTGTGCCGTATTTGGAGAGTCAGGGGAAGATCAGTGATAGGCAGTTTGGGTTTCGAAAAGGTAGGAGCACTGATGATGCAATTTGTTTTATGACGAAGACTATATTGAGTGCATTAGATGCGGGAGAGAAGGTAATGTGTATATATCAGGATTTAGCCAAGGCCTTCGATACTGTTAAACATTCAAAACTAATCTCCGCAGTAAAACAAACTGATGTCAACCGAGGTTTTATCAAGTGGACTGCAAGTTATCTGGAGGATAGATCACATTTTACTAAAGTTGATGATGTTATTAGCGACCATGAATTTTGCAACTGTGGAATCCCTCAAGGAACTGTCCTCAGGCCGATTTACTTTATAGTATGAACAGACTTCTTAACATGGAGTCTGAAGGAGAGCAGTATCTTTCGCTGACGACACAGTCTTTATAATAACGGGTAACTCCTGGAAACAAGTCATCATAAAAGCTGAATCATGTCTGACAAAAATCCTTCATTGTCTTAAAAGTAAGGGAATGAAAATGAATTTTTCTAAAACTAATTTCTTAACTTTCGCGTTTAGAGAAAGTGATATCCCGCAGATAAAGAACCTAAAATGCCATGTACCGGAATGTACAGATAACCTTCAGTGCTGCTGTGAAGTAAAACAACAAGTTGCTTCTCGATACCTAGCCGTGGAAGTTGATCAGAACCTAAGATGGGACAAACACCTGAAAAAAGTGACATCCTCGATGAGAAAGATGATCCATGTGTGTAGGGAGCTGAGGAACTTTTTAGATATTGATAGACGTAGAATGGTATACTATGCGCTCATTCAGTCGCTCATGATCTATGGTGCATCTGGTTGGGGAGGATGTAGCGCGTCCCTTTTTGATTCGTTATTCCTGACCCAGAAGCTCTTAATCAAAGTCTTACTTTAAAAAAGGACAAGATATTCGACAGAAGCTCTCTTTAAAGAGTTCGCAGTACTCAAATTGGGAGAGCTAATTGACAAGATAACTATAATTAAAATATATAAGGATTTACATAGCAACCACCTGAAATTTTTAGATGAGGGAAAAACAAAAACTTGCGGACAATTTCTTTCTAAACTGCCTTTCCGTAGGACTCACCAAGGCCAACGGGCGTATGATTACCGGGGAGCAAAACTGTTCAATGCCCTACCCCATGAGCTCCGCTCTATTTCTCAAATTGAAAAGTTCAAAAAAGAACTGAAAAACATATAATAAAGAGGCAATCTGAGACCCATTAGATAATATTAAAACTTTAAGATGGTAACTAAATAATTCCTATGTATTCTGATTTACCCGATGTATACCTATTGGTTCTAATTTACCTATATTTACTTACAAGATGATTATTGAATAAGGTATTGAATGAGTGTGCTGATTACGTATTCCTCCTCCCCACAGCACAAGTCTACGACTTATAGTGGGGAGTAGCATTTCCTGATTTGTGTAAATTTTTTTTTGTATTGTATTGTACATATTGTATACATACTTACATTATATTGTATTGTATATTTGCATCTATCTAAATAAATGCGTAAAAAAAAAAAAAAATTAGTAGTAGTTTTTATAAGCATCTCTCTATAAGTAATAATTTGGTATTACTGCTTTAAAATTTCCGTGAGAACAGTAGTACATCATTATCTCGATACTTACCAGGCCCAAGTAAATGGTAATGAGATAAGTTACGAATCGGAAAGCTGCAAGCGTATTCCTCTTACCCAGAATAATTAGGTTGAGTAAATTTGTTATTTAACTGTAGCATTTTTTTGGAACGTAGGCTGAAACATGGATATTACTGAAAATTATGAGATGAATGATATTCATCATTTTTCTCTTTCTCTCTTTTTTTTTTAACGAGAGATCCTAATTTTATTAAATACGGCGTTAGAGCACCCGAGGATATTTACTTACTAAACATAGGGAAACACGATAAAGAAGTACTCTCCGACTTACATCGAAACAGAAGTTCTGGGAGTCAAATTCAGAGGGATAACAGAATTTAAGTTCAAAGAATGAATTATTATTTGATTAAGCTTGAAAAAGTATGGAGAGTCTAATTGGGCAATCCTTTCACCTTATGAAAACAAACATTTACTAAATTCTTGTTAAGAGATGGTGGCCTAACAAGAAACAATTGGGTAGTGTTAATTTATCATCAGGAATAACCTCTAATTCATAAAGGGCTCAAAAAAGATTCAACAGTGATTGTGAAATGAGTTACATTCATTAAGTTTTTCTCAGAAAGACATCAGAATCACACTCACATGAGTTATTCTATTTCGTATATCATGTTTCACTCTCAACCAGGAGAATGTCTCTACCCTTCAACCTATCGCCGAGCTGGAGCGTTCTTCTCATACCTTTCATGCGGTAATTGGGGATATCCACCTCAAATATCCGAGGATGGGAATTCCTGATGACAACACTTAATGCACTATCAAGGTCATACCATAGCTGTCACACTCCTCTACCTTAATTAATGTGGAATTTGATGATGTGGACGCTGCCTCTTTTTCCTAAATTCGTCATAAGGAAGCATAGCGTGGTCGAATTAGGTACTGGAATGTATACCTCCGTAATTTAACACAATGAATTTTGGAGACCATTCGAGACGGAACATAGTGCCCACGGGTCTCTAGGAGAAATCCCCAATATCCCCTTGTAAAATATAAATACTTTCATTATTCAGGGAGGATTTCTTAATTTTCTATTTTCTCCTTCTCATGGTTAAATTATATCAATAAATGACTTCAAGCACTTCTACCTTATAGTTTAATTCATAAGGTTATAATCAAAAATTTATATTTTCGTAGCAATGTTACAGTTTCTTCCCAAAAAGGGAAACTAATCAATGAATGTCCCCAAACAGCGCAAACTATTGGTCTAAGGCTCCAATGAGGGCCATCTCTTATTCGAAGTCTCCATGAAAGGCAAAGTGGTGGGCTAAGTTAAGTAAGTTAGAGATGACCTGCGATCAGCGATACCTAAGCAAAAGAAAATGGCGGCTAAAAGCATCAAGGTCATGGACGCGCACTGGGTGTTGTGTAGGAAAAGGGCAGCGGACTTACCTACAGTTGGGCATCTCGGCAGAAGCGCTCCATCCATCGTATCACCCGTTTCCTGAGGGTTCTTACCTCAACTGCTGTTCAGTTTATAGACTTCCTTTCATCCCTCTCTCCTTTATTATACTTCTTTAGCTTCCTTGATCCCCAGGTCCGGCGTCGGGTAAGCCTGGGCGTCCTCCCTAATATTTTTTTTTCAGGTTGAAATTTTCAAAAATGTAGTAAACAATTTCAAAATAGCCTGTTTTTTGCGATTTGTTGTGCGAAATAATTTTTTCAGCATACTAACATGTGGTATATTCGGATTCAGCGTAAAATTTCCTATAAGAATATGGTTCGCTAGTTGTAAAAATCGGTGATATTTGCATGAAACATTGTCCAAATTCAGATTGAACTACTCTTATGGAAGTATCCCTGTATAACAAATCCTAGAACCATGCTGTTTAAAACGTAGGTAGTAGGTGCTTGTTAAAAAAAAAAAAAAAAAAAAAAAAAAAAAGGATGAGTTCGTTGGCCAAAACTTTATGAGCACATTAAATTGGTAAAATTTCAAAAAAATGTGGTAAAAAATCGCTAAAACCGGCTAAAAATTGTTAAATTTATATTTTTTTTTAGCAAAATTTTAGTCAAAAATAGTCTATCTAGAAGATTAGAGATTAGAACTAGAAGATTATAAAATTTATGCTGAAAAATCTACTTAAATTTCATTATTATTTGCTAAAAACTTATAAAACCTCCCTAAAAAATCTAAAATTTCCAAATCTTTTTCAACTCGCGAGGATTATTTAGAACGAATTTCGTAGCCATTAGCTTTGTTAATAACAATTTCAAAGTACTAAAATTTCAAAATAATGTAACATAAGATAAGTTACAAAAATTCGCTCATACGATCATGCTGCATGACTGGAACTTTTTTCGTTTTCATTCGATGGTGTGTCCACTCCGTCTTTGAGGGTGTATTGTCACACAACCAATACACAAACACAAATTACGAACGGAATGAACGTTTCCCAAACTGCAAACTGTTAGTTGAAACCACGACACTACTGTTCTATCCAACAGATTATCATATTCACATCCTTTCATCCCTCCTTGTTTTAATGTATAATTTCTTTATTTCTTATTTTGGACAAGGCTTTTTGATGAGGTACCCAATACGTTGTTTTAAGTCGGTATATAATTCATTTTAAGATTAGATCCTTAACCAGATATCGCAGAAAATGATATTTTATATGAATATGTCTCGAGTGCGAGCTGACGCCATTTCCGTCCGCGAAGTTAAAAGCTGACTAGTTATCAAATAATATCTGTCGTTCACCTGACATTCCACAACCTTTATACACTATAAGCTACTAGGGCGACAAATTCGTATTCTAACACGGAAAGAGCAACTGATTTTTGTTGGTTTGATATCCACACGACTGGTATCCCTTTAGGTAATCTCTGGAAGGACCAGTTTTCGAGGTTTGCCGTCTTTACTACCAGCCCAATCATCTGAAAGCCCATTTACGTCCATTACTGTTCCTTCAGAGGTTCACACCATCTTTAATTCGTTGGTCAATTTACTCTTCAAGTAACGCATAAATCATTTTGCTACTAGCCAATGAATTTACAAGGATTTGATGATGAGACTTGCCCTAATTGGAGACAACGAAAGCTGGGTCAGGACGTGTTGCTTGGGACAGATACATTCGTTTTCCCACTAGCCGTCAGTAAGAGACATTTTTCATTTCTTCCACTTCTTCTTTTGATCTAGTGGTGTTATTACTTGATTGAATTCTGCCATTCCAAAATCGTTTAATATTTCGTTGGTATATTTCATTTGATTTAAAGGTGATCCATGATTTATCTTCGTCACTTCAACGCCGAATATTTAATAAATATCTTTCTTAATCTTCATAGCAAACTAGTTTCTAATAATTCTTTATGTTTCAAGAAGGAATTTTATGAAGAAAATACCCATCACTCTATTTTTCAAGTGCGCTTAAACGGGCGCGATTCCGCTCCTAAAAGCGAAAATTGTGAAATACTGAGTTTTTGAAGATATTTGATTGCCACATGAAACGCATGGTATTTTCAGCAACTGGAGGAAACACCGAAAAATCGACCAGAATTGCACTTATGTTACTCATTTCCACACAGTTCACAGCGTACTAAAATGTAGTTTTTTCCGATGTTTTCCCAAATTGGTATTGAAAATATCAATAAGCACAAAAAAAAAAAAAAAAAAAAAAAAAAAAAAAATCATGTATTACATGTGGCAATTGAATATCTTCAAAAACTCAGTGTTTCACAATTTTTGCACTTTTTGAGCGTGACTGCCCCCGTTTACGCGCACTTAAAAAATCAAGTGATGGGTTATTTAGTCATAAAATTTTACGTAAAATTTGAATCTGCAATATAAAATGGGGGTTCCCACTTGAAAAAACAAGGTTTATGACATTTGCGCCACTTCTGGTGCAAGGGGCACGCGCCAAAGTATGTTTCCTGAAATCTCCGTAAAAATTATGGAGAACGGCGTTGGTCCCAATTTTTACATGAACATGTCTTTTCACTGGGGTCAATCCAAAATCGTGTTCCCTCAAAAGCGTTACCAATCTTGTCCTCAAAAAAGCGTTACCATGATAGACGTGGTTTCTTTGTTTTTATGGCCGAGCAATCAGCATAGAATTTCGGCATAAATCGAGAGCTTTCCAACGAGTGGATAATGATTTTTGTAAGTGAAAAACCTAATGAGTTACATTTCCATAGTTACGATAGAAAAAAATGCACTAGACTTTGTTTTACTTCAATTTCGTTCTAGTTTAAATAATTCTTTTAACATGAATATGTGTGTTCGCTGGCGGTTGAAAATTCGATAGGGAGACTCTTTCGGACATTAAGAGACGATTGAAATGATGGGGTATTTCCTGACCAGCTAATTAAGCTAAATTCTCTTCTGTTCACACTAGGAAGTTGATTGATTCTTGAGGCATCCGTCGGGCTTTTATGGCCAATGGGGTTGTCAGGGTGAGACGGATATAAGTAAAAAGTCTTCTTCGAGTGTTTTATTGCTAGCTTTCGAACATCAACATGTCATCCTCAGGCGTCTTCGTTTCTAAAAATACGTACAATAGGTCGTTACAAACTATGACTAGGAAGATATAGCACTTAGGAACTTGCCTAATATACAGAAATTGATTCCCACATACCTGTCTAGTATTCTCTCACGCTGCGCCTCTGCTCCGCGGCCAGGTACATCAGTCTCCGGGGGGGATGTTTAATTTCTTTGATTTCCATAGGAATCGCTGTCAGTCCGGAGGTTAACCTCTTGGGTTGTCTGTAGAAGGAGTTTAGGGTTGATTAGGCTTATTTTAAGTAATTTATAATTGACTGACGAGATTTGAACACGTGGGGTTTGTTTACCTTGTGTAATGTAGAGAGTTGCGTCGAAATCTGAAGGATTTTCTGTTGCGGATATAGCTCCGACTTGTCAAGAGATGATGAAATTTTAATTTGTATATTTAGCGGATTCGTGGAATTTAATAATTTATGGAGCGGAGATATGAAATGACGAAATTAAATTTGATTTTGCACGGTAACCCTTCCTCCAAGAAGGTCGGGTGGCCTGTGACGTCAAGTGTAACAAGGGGGGAGGTAACATCTATTGTGGTTGTTGCTGACGTTTTCCGGAGGCTGAGTCCTGATCATAGAGCTGAGGCGGAGCTGGGCCCTGCTACCTACTGGGTGAGATTAGTTTTTACTTAAACTAATTTTGGTAAAACAAAGGTTGGAATTGGGTGCAAAATAAAATAGAGAAAACATCGCTAGACCGCCACTGTATTAGCAACGGCCACGTTCCAGATTTCCAAAATGTTACCTCCCTAACCAAAGAACCTATACTCTTCAAAAGACAAATTTATGAAAACATTTATATTTTAAAACACCCAAATACCATGAATAAAAAAACAGATATTGAAGTTTTAGGCACCCAATTCCAACCTTTGTTTTACCAAAATTAGTTTAAGTAAAAACTGTGACTGCATACAACCCTCTATTTTTACTCGTCTATATTTTCATTTTAGTACTGTTGGAAATACCACGAACATAGAAATAAACTCAGTACAATTTAATTTAGTATTTAAACTTTAGGTACCCAACTACTTTGTCAAAACTAGTATACTCACGTCAGGAATAACCGTAACTACATAGAAGCCTGTACTTATCAGCCTATGTAAGTATGTAACCTGAAATACCAATTATCAACTCATTACCTACCTTGTAAAATTTCGTAAATTTAGATCTCACCCAGTAGGTAGCAGGGCCCAGCTCCGCCTCAGCTCTATGATCAGGACTCAGCCTCCGGAAAACGTCAGCAACAACCACAATAGATGTTACCTCCCCCCTTGTTACACTTGACGTCACAGGCCACCCGACCTTCTTGGAGGAAGGGTTACCGTGCAAAATCAAATTTAATTTCGTCATTTCATATCTCCGCTCCATAAATTATTAAATTCCACGAATCCGCTAAATATACAAATTAAAATTTCATCATCTCTTGACAAGTCGGAGCTATATCCGCAACAGAAAATCCTTCAGATTTCGACGCAACTCTCTACATTACACAAGGTAAACAAACCCCACGTGTTCAAATCTCGTCAGTCAATTATAAATTACTTAAAATAAGCCTAATCAACCCTAAACTCCTTCTACAGACAACCCAAGAGGTTAACCTCCGGACTGACAGCGATTCCTATGGAAATCAAAGAAATTAAACATCCCCCCCGGAGACTGATGTACCTGGCCGCGGAGCAGAGGCGCAGCGTGAGAGAATACTAGACAGGTATGTGGGAATCAATTTCTGTATATTAGGCAAGTTCCTAAGTGCTATATCTTCCTAGTCATAGTTTGTAACGACCTATTGTACGTATTTTTAGAAACGAAGACGCCTGAGGATGACATGTTGATGTTCGAAAGCTAGCAATAAAACACTCGAAGAAGACTTTTTACTTATATCCGTCTCACCCTGACAACCCCATTGGCCACTAGGAAGTTGCAATTTCATAGAAAGAATCTTTGGGACATTCGGAAACAATAGGAGAAATGGGCTCTTCCCTGATCAGCTGAGTGAGCTAAATTCTCTCCTGTTCACCCTAGGAAGTCGAATGTTGATAGGGAGACTCTTTGGTACATACTGAGACGATTGAAATAACGGCTTTTATCCTGATCAGCTGAGTAAGCAATATTCTCTCCTGGTCACCCATGTAAGTAGAAATTTGATGGGGAGACTGTCTGGGACATTATGACACGATTGAAATGATGGGCTCTTTCTTGATTAGTTTAGTGACCTTAATTCTTTCCTGTTCACCCTAGGAAGTTGAAATTTGATAGGGAGACTCTTTGGGACATATAGAACCGATTGAAATGATGAGGTGTTTCCTGATCAGCTGATTAAGCTAAATTGTCTCCTGTTCGACCTAGAAAGTTAAAATTTGACAGGAAGACTCTTCGAGACATTCAGAGACAATTGAAACAAAGGGCTCTTTCCTGATCAGCTATGAGAGCTGATGTCTACACTTTAAGCGTTTACATTGTGATATGGACATGGCGTTTGGACCACCTAGTGCAAAAAGACATATTTATGTCACAGTGTATCAGCGTGAAGCGTTGATACTTTTGGTTTAGTATGTTGGTGAGGTTGGTTTCATTTCTGATGATCATCGCCTACAACCAAATCGTCGCTACGGAACTGTATCTTAGGCATTCATGATCGTGCGAAAATCGTTCGCCAGTCGTTGGAAAGCTCTCAATTCACCTAACCGTATTATGTTAACTACTGTGCACTGTGTATTCAACAATCTGAGAAATGAGCGTGGTTGTCTGAATAATATCTGATTAGAAACATCATAAAAATAATATTTTGACGCTCTCTTTTATGTTGAATTCAGGGGAAATGAAGGGGGGTGTAACATTTCCGTGGGGATCCTGTATACAAGATATCTCAGGTTGAAGTTATATTAATCTAAATAGTTGATTCTCTATTTAATTTGCAACAAAAATCTTTACGTTTCCAGACCCGTTAAAACCGAAATGTACACTTTAGCTAACTAGTTTTCCCACTAAAAACACATATAATTTATGATACCAAATGAACTCAAATTCGTGAATTAGGTACTGTAAAACTTGGTTGTAATGGGTTTGGAGAGATATGCAAGTGTTACCATTCGATTCAGCGTAAAACAGTAAACCGACCACAAATTCTATTTCCATGGGTGGTCATTTTTCTAGAAAACCCACGATTTCATCGAAAAAAAAAACAATGTTTTTCAGCATAAAAACATAGTTTCCTTCCCATACAAACAAAGTGATAGTGAAATTGTCTACACTGTTACAAAAGTGAGTTCTTGGCGTAGTTTTTGCCGTTCTTGCTTCTTGAAAAAATAATGGTTCTCATAGTTCAATTAGCGATTGAAAAAACTCAAGGTTTCCCAACTTAGGTAAAATTTGCTTTTTTTCAGAGGACTTTTTCATATCTCAAACCGTCATTCTTCAAAAAGATCAGGCATCTGTCTGAAAGAAAAATTGATGTTCTTTTCAAGGATATCCTCAAATTTAATTTACACAGCAAATTGAGGGAGTTATGATCGTTTACTGACAAAAGATCGCAAAGAAGAAAAAAAAAAAAAATTAAAACATAAATTACTCGAAAACTAAGCGTTTAAAAAATCTCTATGACGAACTTTTGATCAGAAATGAGATCTAAGATCAACCCCTGCAGTTTCGTAGGCCTGTTATGCCTTCACCCTGTACGTATGAATTTTCTGGCAATTATAAATATACATATACATTTTTTTGGCTGTTGTTCTTTCAAAATAGTTGTACCATCGACACTTAAATTTGATATAATTATATACCTATGTATCTCATAAAATCTATATTTACTGAAGTATATCCAATCGTTCCCATCCCTATGGTCTTGACAAATTTGTGTAGGTTCCTACAGCAGCTCATTACAAGTTTATGGATTGTTTACCTGACGTCGCTTCAACCTTGTGCAGACATCATTCATGGATGTGTTTGTGAACACCACCGGTTAAACCGTAATGAACTAAGGAGGAGCCTCCAGTAATGAGATAAACATCATATTCATATGGCAGAAAGATTGGCTCCGAGAAAGGCGAACTGAAATGATGACGAGTAATATACGGCAGGAAACTACAGGTTGATGTGATGTTGGCACCGTCGAATTAATAGGTTGAAGGATATAGCGTGCTCCCCGTTAGAGAATAAGTCACGTGCGGATCATTCTCTACAACACGAGGGTGCCCCAGGTGGTAACGCCTAATTGAGTAAACTGGGTTCAGATTTATATCAAGGAGATCCAATTTACTATGCGTTCCACCTCTAGGAATAATTTTGGGGGGCTCGTTAATAACAGCTACTGGAGCGTACGCGATGAGACTATAACAATACTCGGCATACCAATACAATAATTGGATGATAATTAGAATCGTATGAAACGTCGACGCTCCGCGCCCCGCGAAAGAAGATTATTGAATAAATCTAACGCGTGGTGAGCGATGTCCGTGGCTCGTAAACTGATGAAAATGTATTGTCCTCAACCAATGAAATGGTTGAAAATTAAAATTATTGAAACCTACGTTATCGCTCTCAACACAATTTCGAGACGATATTTCATGACTTTTTTTTGTTGGTATTATACTCTATTGACGGAGGTTCGAAAAAATTGGATTTATTTTTGGTGATGTACCTGCTACTTACACTATTCGCCACCAATAAATTGACGTAATTCTCATTTGTTCGATTAGTTTACTGTTTTGCTCGAAGTATTTGGCTTGTCTGTGAAACCATTCTCAGTAACTTTGAATTTCATTGTGACAGCGGGGAAGAGGAGGGGATAGCGATAAATCGTTACATTTCTGAGAATCTTTTTTATATATTTATAATGAACATTTTATAATGTAAAAGCAGTTCATATTTCATACTTCGAGAGAGTGGGGGGGGGGGGGTAGTTCTTTGCAGCATACCCATTTTAGGTAATAATGGAGGGGGTACATCCAGTAAAATCATGATCTATTTGCTACTCTCATCAAAACCATATACATACTAGACATTGGGACGCCCCTGTGATGCATGCTCTGCTTACCGATATGTTTTTAAGGACAATTTGGAGCATTTATATTTTACTAAAAATTCAGATTCTAAATTGTCGCTTTCCGTAAGAATAAACTATGTGATATCCCACTGACTGGTGAATACATAGTTACTAGTATGAGTAGTCAGCCCGATCCACTTCAGGATGTAAAAGGATTTAGGATCTATTTTGTTCCGCTGTAGCCTGCAGAATAATATATATATTATGTTCACCCGTTTTCGCTTCTAGATAGCAGCAAAAGGAAAAACACAGGGGTAACTTCCTGAGGAGTCAACCCATCTAAATTATTGAGAAAGGTGATATAAGGAGACAAGTCGAGTCAAGGAGAAAAACGGGGATAAGAGAAAAAAAAGGGAAGTGTGGCACCTCACCTCTTTTCCGACCAATTTATAATTCATTAGTTTGTGGATAACAAAGTATCCTGAGGGGAGCCGGTGTTCTTTATGGCACTCACACTTTCGCCTCCGTGGTTTTCCCTTCCCCAACATTCCCTCCTTTCTTATGTTCTTCACCCCCACACGTGACTCACAAAAAGAAATTGGTACAGAAAAAACACGTCTCTTAAGATAAAATATTGATAAAAGGGGCGCTGCTGCCCACCGGTCTGTTATCAGGAACATTCAATTAGGTAAGGTCAATAGAGGCCGAGGTTTTACAGAGGCCTATTTACTTGCGGGGGTCAATCGCCAGAAAAGGACTGCAGCCTTTACCTATGGAAGGTTTCTTTTTTTCTCGTCCGACCGAGATTTTCCTCTCTGGTTAACACACCTTCAATGGCAACTACTGGGGGGATAAAAGGTGTGTCAAGTGGGCAGTGGGTCTACGGATCACTTAATGATGTATAAAATATGAAGAACATATTTATAAATAACGGGTTAATATCCGTCAACAGTTTACGGGATTTTGGATTCTGCTATTTGTAATTCGTGTACAACTAATCATTCTACTGCGGCATTTAAGATAGGACATTTATTTTTTCACAATTAAATGTCAAGCCAAAGCACAAGGAGGACGTACATACAAATCCATTACGCTAAACTGACTTTTATTATTATTATTATTATTTTTATTTTTATTTTTCAGCTGAAGCCATTGATTGTCGGTTACTACTTGTACAGTTATTGGCAAGTATTATTAAAGAAATCATAGAGGTACTTTGATCAAAGATAGTCATAATAGTCACAAAGCAAGAAAGCTCAAAACCCTGGATTACGGATAATTAGTTAATTATATCACAACTAGAATTTTTAGTTTTTTCAGTTTTTCTTATAGATAGTGATATTACACCTTACGGCACAACCATTCTTCAATTTGATATTTTGATATCGGGAGGAACCTATAAGAATATAATTGCACATTTAGTTATTCCACAAAAGAAAATATTAAAATAAGGGTTCAGTCAACCCCGAAGATACCCAACGTATGATTTATTTACTGAATTTGGTACAATGAGTTTCCAACAACTATGGACTTGGTGAATGTGTAAATATAGACTAGAAAGCATAACAGAATTCAACTATAATTTCAGATTTTCAGGAGATAAACCCTAACGTATGAAATTACCAAAAGTTAAAAACGAATTTTGTAGAAGCAGCCCCAAGTACCTTGTAATAGTTAACTTCCTATTCAGTGGAATTTATCCATTATTTATTTACCAAGACTGCTAATCCTTTGACCATACGTTTTATTGTTCAGTAAATATGGATGCGCTGATATCTGATAGTGACCAGGTGCGTAAACCTGCTTAAACTAAGAAGGTGTCACTCATGACCTACCATGGATTGTTTGTTTCACGCGCCAAATTCGGTATTTTGTCATGGGCGTCACAAGCCAACCTTGAGCCAATTTTTGTTATCCAGAAGCGTGCAGTTTGGATTGTTTTGGGCTTGCCACCCAACTCATCCTGCAGAGGACGCTTCAGATCTGAGGGTCTTTTGACTCTACCATCGATTTTAATTTTAGAAGCAGTCATTTTCTACCTGAAGCATCAAGATTCGTTTAAAGACGTCACCTTGAACCATGAACATCATACCAGATCCAACCACATCCTTCTGCGCATCCCCCACCATCGTCTAGAATTTTTCAAAAAGAGCACCCACTACATCGTCATAGTAGTTATAAATCATTTCTTCCTCTACATTCAAAAATATGTTCTACCGATCAACTCCGCACTTCATTTGTTTCAAAAGTCTTTAAAGAAGTTTTTAGTTGACAAGGAACTCTATTCGGTCAGTGAATTTTTCAATTTAAGATGAACAGTCTATTCTGTTAGTTTTTAACTGTTTTTATGTCAGCAAACAGCTTTATCTATTTATCAGCTTTGTTATTATTATTATTTTTTTTTTAAAGTTATTTATGTAATATTTTTATCATCTTAACATTGAGTGATATTAGTTTTTAGGGTATGCTGTTTTGGAGTGAATGTAATTTATTTGTGTGACTGTATAATGAGTGTGTTGTTGCTGGTGCGTGGCTTGGGTGTTCCGGCCGGCCTGGGGGCGGCCCCCTAGGCGTTTTTCCCGGGTCAGAGTGACTTTTGTCACTTTTTAGGGCTGCCTGTTCAGAAATGGGCAGGTGGCCCCGGGAGCCGCCATGGTGGGTGGGTCCGGGCCGGTCGGGGCGCTCTGGCCCCGGCCGGCTACACTCGGGAGCTTTGTGTTTCTCCCCTTTTCTTCCACACTCCGTACCCTTGTCCTACTCCCCTCAGACATTCATTTACTTATATATATTTTTAAATTGACGTTTGCTCTATTGTTGTAATTGACGATGTTTATGGCAATAAAAAATTATTATTATTATTATTATTATCATTATTATTATTATTATTATTATTATTATTATTATTATTATTATTAAACTCATATGTAATGACGTCGACATTTGTCAATGTATCTTTTATCTTTTTATTGTTTTTCCTCCTTTTTTCCCTCTTGAATTTCTATTCTGTTTATCATACTTCTTTTTGCTCTGAATCTGTCCTAATTAATGCTTTTATAATTATCAGTTAGGGATGACTGTTTCTTGCGAGAGATGGGTTTATATATCTCATTACATATGATCTGTATATAACTGAGTTGATATGTGTAATTATTGTGATCCACTTGTGGATTGCGGTTTGACAGATTACGACTCATGTAGATCAGCACAAGATTTTTCTTATAGACCTACATTAGTCCTTCGGTACTAAATAAGTATATACCTAGGTTTTTATGAGTTAATGTTATTACTTATTGTATCGTTGTACTAATTTATGTAATATTAAAGAAGGAATGAATAAATAAATAATTAGAAGGACCGCTCTTGCTCTGATTTCAATAAATTTGTATGAATATGGGTTTGAAATGAAAGTATAGATATACAACCCAAATTTGAGATGAAAAATTATGTCTCGAAATTGCAGAAACAGTGCAAACGCAAGTTAAAAAATGTAATGTCTGAATTTTACGCAGAGGTTCAAAATGAGTCAATATTTAAATGTCTTCAAAGTACAATTATAACCGAGAGAAACTGGAGGATCATTAAAAACAGGTTCATCTCTCATTCAGGTTGATCTCATTATTATCAATATGTTGTTAATCCATTTGGTAGGGTATGTACGCTGGTTTGGTTGGGTATTAAAATAAAAGTATGATTGGCATGAAGGTAAGCGTCGGAAATTTTCAGATTCCTTATGCTTATTTTGCAGTTGGTCGTAGGAAATGTGCTAAGATAACAGATAAGAGAAGATACTGTGATAAGATTTTATAATAGGTCTGTTGCGACGAATGTGGATGTTTTTCTAGGTATCCAAACTAATCGACAATGTCACTTCCCAAAAACTCTAAAAATGGAGATTCTTTGATTGCTTCAGTTAAACGATGCACGAAAAAGGTTACTTAATTGAATTCTGCGAAGAACAACCTTAATACTGAGAGGGGAAATGATTTATTCAAGGAAAAAACAACATGGAATGAACTATAAATATTTAATGGGAAAATAAGGTTTTAAAACTCTCTCACAAAAAGGTAGTTGGAGACTAAGGAGACTGCGGGAAAACAGATTTTACAAAACGGAAGACGTTTCTCTTTGTCATAACAGCATCTGCTTCGTTGATTATTTATACAAAAGGGTCGGAGCCCCTCCACATTTTGTTGCGTAACAGACTAACATTGTCACACCCTTCGTACGCTTGGTTCCGTTCTTTATTAAAATAATGTGGCCCTTCCCAACCGACGCTTCTTCGGTAAGAAAGAAAAAAGAAGCGAAAAGTGAAAATGGAAGCACCTCCAGCGGCCTATACTCCAGAATTATTAAACGAGTTGGGTTCAAAGAGTCCAAAACACGTAATTATTTTTTCATATTTTCGAGATAAATTCTACATACTCGTGCCTTTAAGGCTCCGTTCAGTTTTTCTATTCGTCCGAATAAACTTTTTTGTAAACCTTCATAAATTATTCAACTCTATTATTGGCGAGTGGAGTGAGTCCTAATTTTCACTCGGCCTATATTTGTCACGGTTTCTTCCGCGCTACAGGCCGCAATTTGTAGCTATCGACTTGAAATTTGGTTTTTTTTTCTTCTCCAAAATGTCTTTATTAGAAACATCACATTACAACTGATCTCGGCCCATCAAGTTAGTTTACTTTAATGTTATTTTCGACAGTGTGTTGAGTTCATAGCCCAATGGCAACTACTCTATAGGATCACTTTCACACAAGACTTGTCACATTAACGCGTCACAAGGTTTTAGTTTTTATTTATTTATTTTTTTATATTTTATTTCATTTTTTTCTATTCAGACTGCAATCGTAACAAATGTCTTTTTACACTTAGGTCTAACCCATGGTTGTTAAATACTACTGTACGAAAATACAGTGAAACGTCGTATTGACGATATGGCTGAAGACATAAAAAACCAGGTAGTCGATAGAATAAAACTATCACCATTTTTTGCCATTCAGCTAGACGAGACTACAGATGTTGCTCAATGTTCTCAGTTAGTTGTATATGTTGAAAATGAAACAATTAAAGATGAGCTACTCTATTCAACAGAGCCGGAGACCACTACAAAAGCTGTTGATGTGATGAAAGCCGTGTCTGATTTTTTTGACAATCATGGACTCTCGTGGCAAAAACTAATGGGCGTATGCACTGATGGCGCCCCTTCAATACTTGGTTCTCGCTCAGGCTTCGTGCAGTTAGTCAGAAAAAATACGCTGATGTGACTGGGATTCTTTGCTTTATAAACCGACAAGCCTTGGCAGCCAAAACTCTTCCAAACGACCTCTATGCCGTCTTAAAATTAGGATTAAAAAGTGACTAAATAAAAAACAGTGCACTAAATACCCTACTGTTTAAAATTCTTAGTGAAGATTTAGGAACTGACCACAAAACACTGCTATTTTACACAGAAGTACGGTGGCTCTCAAAAGGAAACATGTGGGCAATACTATTTGAGCTCCGAGATGAAGTAACTTCTTTCTTGGAAAACCAGAAGCAAAATGAGCTAAGCATGAACTTCAGCAAACCTAGTTCTCAAGTAATGTTGGCATTTTTGTCAGACTTCCTTGATTCGTAAACAGCCTTAACTTAAAACTGCAGGGTGGAGACTCAAATATCATAACTCATCGTGATGACATCAAGACGTACTGAGAAACTACAACTTTCGAAAGTTTTATGAGTATTACAAGCAATACTTATTTCAAACAATATTTAAATAGTCCCATTGCTTAACAGGACCAAGGTAGAGATACCAACCAGACAATGAGTGACAAACCACCAGATTTTCACATCTTCCCCTCTAATAAATTTGACGAAACACTTCAACTTCGAAGGTAAGAATACCAATATCAATACCTAACAACAGATATTACATAGAAACTCCGATTACTAAATATAATAAACATCCAAAAACAGGTACCTTCTAAGTATAAGCTTACATATTTACCTTGTATTTAGTGGTTGGATACTTAATCTTTGCCTTTTTTGGGGCCTCCTCAGCATCTTAGAAGGTACCTGTTTTTGGATGTTTATTATATCTAAATCCAAAGATTAAGTATCCAACCACTAAATACAAGGTAAATATGTAAGCTTATACCTTGATCATAATGTACCTCTAAGACTGGTTAGACCTAAGTGTAAAAAGAATCTTGTTACAATTGCAGTCTGATGAGGCCGGTATATGGCGAAAGCGCTAATCATTAAACCATAAAAATTTGAGAAGCCTTCATAAAATTTCTCAACCCTCAAAAAACTATTACCGTTCACGGATAAGGCAACAACCCCTGAATAATATTTTAGAATTCAGAAACGTAACGAGCAACATCGTTCCATACTTTGAACTGACACATTAAACCACCCAAGATTACAAAATATTTTATTAACTTCTAAAATGCACTTAAGTTGGAGAAACACTCACATCGACATGTATACCCTGGTAAGGGAATATTTTGGTGGGCGGATTGTCATTGGGTGAGAAACGATAAAACTCTCTAATTCCTCTATACCACTTGACAGCGTAGAGCGGGGAGCCCTCCAGATCGTAGTTGCAGAGGAGGATGGCCTGCAGGCCCCGCTGCACGGCCGGAGGGAGGATCACCAGTGACACGTTTTTCAGGCTCAGCACACCTGCCAACCAATGAGAATAACATCATCAGAACTAATGAACATTATCGTTGTCATCATTACAATATCAGTTAACATCATGTTATCTCTCAAATTAATTATGATCTGAAATGAATTGTATCGTCAGACTTTGGGTGACGTAAGACGGCGGTACTTGGGTGCTGGAGAACTGGGTTGAGAGGCGTATTTGGCGCTGATAGGGTCCGATAATCAGAATTTGTTTAGGTTCTGCTCTGGTTCATGGCAACTACGGTTCAAAGCCATAAATGAATATGGTTTTAATAGTTGAGTTTGATATAATAACCATTAGACATTTAGCCTTTTTCAAATGCCGATTGTTTTATTTGTAGATATGGACGCATTATTATGGCAATTGATTAATTTGTAGAATGTACGAGATTTTGTTATGCGCAATGTTGGTTCGCAATTATTATTTGTATTATCATTTGTATCATTATTTGTTATTTGGCTATAATTATTTCTACCTTGAAAATGAATTTTGTATTTTGTTTATCCATTAAGGAGTAAGGCAAACTTCATCAGACAGTCATCTATGACTATGATTACGCATGTATATAATTATTATTTATGTTAAATATTATTTTTCATAATAAAAGCATGTCTTCATTCGTTCATTCGTTCATCGTCAGACTTGTGATGGATGGGAGTAGTTTCTCCTTTTCGATTCTTGAATATGCTGCTGCTGGAGATATTCCTGACGGTTTATTCAACCTTCAGGATATCCTCTGGGTGTAGCAGGTTAATCGCCTCTCCCCTTTGAAGGAGTAATTATTCTCTATCCATCACCTCCCGTTGTCACAGACTTATCAATTGTCTTGGAAGAAGAAATCTTTGAAGTTCCAAGAAATTGAATTCCCCAATTAGTTTACTTCGCAAAACGTATGGCAGACTATAGTAGGTATATAGGATTGAGAATCAGGACGGATATGGAGTAATTTTCAGACAAACACATTCATTAGGTTACTAATTTAATCAACAAATAAATTATTCATAGTTTGCAGCTCAATGAACATTAAATATTGAATATTTAGTAGCAATGTAGATTTTTTTTTTTTAATTCAGGATTATCGTAACTCGGATTATGCTTTCAAACTCATCGTTTATTAAATTTTCAGCCAAGAGTTTTCAAAGGGGAAACTCCTTAGCAAAAACGAGCAGCCAAAGTTCAACGCCTTCTGTTAAACATTTCTAAGCCTCTAAAAAATTTACATGGCTCTTCGTAAAATTCACGCCGAGTGTCCCATGATGCTTTTCCTATTTCTTTCTGAATAAATACTTCTACTCTGGCTTGTTCTTACGAATACCGCTCTGGCCCGAGGGGACATCTGTAACGAAAAATTCTTGAGATGCCATGCCGCCTGTGGGTATTGTCTCCCGACTCGCAAGTTGTAAAGCTACCTTAGGTGATTTTTTTTCTCATCTCCCAACCGTTCCGTCCAAGAAAATAAACGGTTTATTTTTCTTCCTCTGTCTGATAGCTGGAAATATCAACTTCATTTATATATGTAATCGTGTCAAAGAGATTATCGTTCACTCAGTTCAATATTAAACCTTCTTAACGGTGAAGAAAAATGTCTACAAATTTGGTTGGTAAGATGGTAGGATAACGAAGTTACAAACTATTGAAATAGTAATTCATTCACACTTTTTTCCCGCTTTAAAAGTTATGAAATTTAGCGAAATTTTTTCAATTATTTGCCTTTAACAGTCACATAAGAATTTTGTTGTTGTTGCCATTGAGAGAATTTTATGTTTTTTGTACTTCCCCAGCACTCAAACCTCAAATTAAACCTTTTTGCGAAAAACTATATCGTGAAGTTCTTGAAAAGTATTGTCAGTCCGATTTTTCGGAATGTATCCACATACGTGGTACCTACACGATGGAGTTTTCCCACTGTTGTGATCCAAATTAACTCGAGCGTCAACGCGCCTCGTATTTTTCTCATTTCTGTTTCATTTTATAGATTGAATTTTATTGTGTTGAGGTTGTGTGGTATCTCTCAACTAATTAGGACCTGAAGGGATCGAGAGTGAAAGGCCCCAGCAGTAGGGTTTACAGGGGTAATGGAGGGTGTCGTTGAAAGGGTACGAGCGTACAGTAGATGAAGCGAGATAATTGCCCCGTTAACGATCGACATGCCATGCCCATCCACAAAACTTCGCAGCGGATGTGCCACTCATCGGTTGATCAGTATAAATAAATAGCTGATGCATTAATCCACGAAGACAAGCCTTATCCGCCTTTTCATATGAAGTTGGAACGTAGACACTCCCGTACCAGGGAAATGACTACGATTACTTATCTTCTTATAATTATCAACTCTATCAAAATTAAATAAGGCGATATTCCCACCTATGGGTTGGCCTATGGCACTGGCACCCAACCTTTACGCATAAAAAAAAAGCTTAAGATTTTTGTGTGTGTTTTCGACCTTTTGTTCAAAAAAATGATACCTAATTTTGCTGTGTAAATTAAAATTTGAGGGTACCGTGGAAAAGCACATTAAACTTCATATCATATATCGTCTGATCTTGTTTAAGAATTAAGGGTTAGGACACGAAAAAGCCCTCTGAAAAGCAAATTTTATCTAATTTGGGAAACATCGAGTTCTTTTAATCAGGAATCGAACTATGAGAACCAATATTTTTTCAAGACACAAAAGCTGCGCCAAAATTTTACTTTTTCAACGGTGTTATAAATTTTACTTTCACTTTCTGATTAGGGGAGAAAACTATGTTTTAATGTTAAAAAACAACGCTGTTTTTGAATGAAATTGAGGGTTTTCTTGAAAATTACTTTAAATGAAAATACGAGTTTGTGATCGGTTTTTACGTATTTGTTACGCTGAATCGAATGATAAAACTTGCCAAACCCTATTACAACTGAATTTTTCACTTCAGCTTATAGTTTCTCCACTAGAAACACATACAATTTATTATACCAAATGCACTCAAATTTGTGAGTTAAAGTGTAAAACTTGGTTATAACGAGTTAGGGAGATGTGCAAGTGTTAACCATGCGATTCAACGTAAAAAATACGTAGAAACTGACTTCATGTACGAAATGTAGATGCAGATGAATACGAAGTCAAACAATACAAACTACCTACAAACTCTCTAATAAATTACAAGAAAACACGTGGAATTAGGTAGGTAGGGTACCTATTTTAAAATCGGAAAAGCATCGACAACTGCATTCACTCGCCAAGTAGGTGAAAAGGATAGCTGGCTTTTGGACAATGTAGGTACTTTGTTCACGTAATCAACAGAATTTTATTTAATAGTAAAATTATATTTATCATAGGTTCAACTACGCAAAAAATCGCGCATGCGCAGTTCGTATTTCTGTCTTCTCGCGTACACGAGTAGTCAATCACGGGAAGAACAAAAACTCTCTAATAAATTACAAGAAAATACGTGGAAAAGAATATAAAAAATTAGGTTGATGTATGAATTGTGTCGATATGTGGTGTTTGGATGTTGTTATTTTGAATTTTGATTTAATAGGAGTCAAAAATGAAGGTAAGCGCAAACAGACACTAATATCATGTGTGCTTACGTATCCAATAAGCAATGGATTATCATTTAGTTAAGTGCGCAAAAAATATTTCTAGTTTTGTTTATCCTTCCGTATTGCAATAATAGAAAATACCCATTTCGTAATTATAAAAATGCTCCGGAGTCAAGAAAATGACAGCCAGCTTCCGAAATTTGAAACGGAAACTGTTTTACCAACGATCGCCAAAATGTTGAATGATTTGCTATAGGTATCTACATTGAATGTCCTATTAATATTATAAATACTCGCTAACACTCATAGAACAATAATATTCTCGTAGCATTCTTTTGGGAAATTGCTGAATAATAGCGTATTTTCTCAAACATCTTTTACTTTGCCTTAACGGAAATAAAATATTCCAAGCTCATCATCAATCAAAATCATCCCATCCTGGAATGGGATGATTTGTCAGTGAATTTCAAGGTCTTGGCCAATTTTGAACAATTTCTATCACATATCTACCTATAATAATAATCATTGACAGATATACATATATCTGTGACAGATATAAATACTCTGTTAGTTAATTCACAATGATTCTTTACTTCTTCGTTTGTCTCAGCCGACGAATATGAAAGGCCTTTCTCGGGCAGTCCTCCTCTCAGTAGAAGGATTTATCAGCATCCGACTTCCGAGATGCTTTTTTTGCCCGCTTTGAGCGGTGATGAAGAGCTCACTAGTTGAATGTGATGGCTCTGGAAAGTTAATGAACCGTATTTCTCTCACTACCGAAATTGCAAGACAGAAGGGTGAAACAAAGTAGGCTACTGAAGAAGTGAAGAAGGATCCTCCCACATGGTAAACAATATGCATCAATAAAAACAAATAGAATATTCGAATTCGGATCAAAAAATTAAAGGTGAGCTCAAACACTACGAATCATAAAAACACTATGAAGCGAAAACCTTACTAGAGCCAGCAAGTAACGGAATTTAGTGAGAAAAACGTTGTTTATTTCCCCTAAAATAAAGAGTTGCAATGTTACTTTCCGTTGTGAAATGCGTTTCCACAACTTCGTCTCGAGTGATTTAGTCGATACCTGAAAGTAAACAATGAATAAGCAAGACTTTTGATGAGAGTTGCTACCAAGGTTTTCAGGTATCGGTTTACCAAAATTTTCACTAGGAATTTTTACTAGGATACTTTGAAGTTACCAATTAATCTTCACCAAATCTGAAATAATTTCTATTTGAACTTGGGGAATATTGTGGAATAAGGTATGAAAATATGCATGAAATTATATTGTGTTTTGGTAATATACAAAGAGGATTCTAATCTGCAGAAAATCGACTTACAAACTGTTACTGGTTGTTTCTTTCTGAGTGGCAAATGTTTTTATTATGTCTTTCACATAAATCATTTCCTAGGTGTGTAAAATTGAAAAGATTGTAAGATTGAAAAGACAGTATCTGTTCGGTATACCGTGCCTTCAGGCAACGCGTCACGGAACGTGCGGTTGACTCCAGCAGTCTTCTATATCCGTCCCCGTCAATATAACTATAAGAATTATGGAAATACTAAAATGTCGCTGAAAACTGTAGCTTTTGAAATTATTTTTACTTGATAAAATATTTATTTAAAAATTAGTTGTTCTTCGAGAAAAGGGAAATGCTATTCAATACCACTACTGCCCGAGGGGAAAAACACAGCGAAGACTAAGAAGTAGATTATATAGAGGGCTCTCAATACCGTTATCAGTTTTATGGTTTCCAATAATCTTGCACATATTGTATCCTTGACAAATAAAATTACGAAACCTTTATGGCACATGATCTACTATTCATTACATTCTTTTGGCGTGTGGAATCACTACAATGTAGTTCAAAACAAGGGTTTTCAATTAATTTTTCTAAAAAAAAGATGACATTTATAAATTTTAGAAATACTAGCTGAGGGGAACGATTTGATAGCCCGCACCATTCTGAAGATTGTTAATCCCAGCATCTTTCTTGATATCCTCCTTTAGCAAAAACTGAGAGGACGATAAAACGGAACTTGAGGGTCGGAAAGAGGTTCCTAGTCTGTTCAAAACTATCTACCGAAGGTTATCCGAGAGTATGAAAATGTCTAGCGGGAAAGTAAAACGTCGAGCTCGGCGTAACTACCTACTGAAATGCGGTACTGTGACAGACAGGAGATGAAACTGAAACTACGTCGGGTGGTTGGGGGAGTAAAATGAGACGAACCGCAAACTAAGTGGCTGACGGACGGTGGGCAAAGTGCACGGGGATGATTCTGAAGTTTTGGACTGACAATGAAAAGTAATTTCCCTTCCATTGTCGTTGCGATGAGTTTCCTGAAAATGCCGGACCCGTCAGACCCGTTTGTCTACTACTAGCTTCGGAAACGACTTCAAACAATGAAATAAGATCGTGTGCATATTCGAAACGTCGGAAGTTTCATCACTTGCGTTATTTGTCTATGAAATCCCTTCATCAAAATCTGTGGGATCCCTTCATCAAATTTACTTATTCTAGGCTTACCTATTTATTTTTTGTAAAACTTTCATTTTCACATCCACTTTGTGTTAAAATGATGTCTTATATTCATAATATGTTTCAGGCATATATCATTTTGCTCCATAATTCTATCAATCTGTAACAAAATATGACTTGTTGTTTTTAAATACAGAAATGTATTTGTCAGAAAATGAATGACAAACCGACCTAACACAATTCGAGCTAAGGGGAGTTAGCAAAAGTAAGTTTCCCTATTTTGTGAAAAATACAGAAATCAAAGGAAACTTGAGAAAATATCAGCTCTTTAGAATTAGAAACTTACTGGCTGCGTATATACATAATTTCCATCTTTTCCCCCACGTTTTCTTTACCGGGTTTTTTGTTCTTTACCAGGCTTCTTCGAGTTGGTTTCGTACTAATAAAGGCCCATCAGGGTACTTTGGTACTTTGCCGTTGCTGCTTTCAGGCCTTCATGGTCTGCAAAGTACGTTCCACCCAAATGGGTTTTCGATTTCGGGAATAACCAATAGTCACTAGGGAATAAGTCGGGCGAACAGGGCGATGGCCCAATTGAATTGATTGACAAGATTTTGGGCCTGTTAGAGACGAGCATTGTCGTGGAACAACGATACCCATTTCGGTAACAAACCCCATACTTTGATTGCATTAGGCGGTGAATTTAGTGCACTAACCTCCACTACATTTCCACGTTACTCTCCTGACCCCAACAATACTTTTCCTGTAACTTATAGTTTTTATTTAGTTGACCGTTCCATATTTTAACAGCGTCTTAGCAGTCCATATTTCCACATCCCGTCAACATGCAATTGATTGCTTGCTTCATTAGTTGATTTGTTTGCGGTTCAATTTATAGGGGCCCTCTGGAAAGTAACCGGCTCAATACTGAAATAAAGCCATTGACTGAGAGAAGGGGGGGGGGGAACGGCAACATGATTGCTAATGATGACACGTCAGATCAGTCATGGATATGGTAGAAATCTCTTTATAAACGATTTAAAAAAAAACTTCTGCTATTTATAAATGCAATCGAATTCCCGTTTCCATTGATTGAGTTCGTTATAAACGTTACCTTGAGACGGACCAGTGAAGCGTAGGTAGGTGTTTTATTTCATTTATTTAATTTCCTTCCAGAAAGCTTCCATATGGTTATGAAGTTTCCATATAGTCGCAAAAGTTCGTTTAATAATTATCTATGGATCACTAATTGGCTAGTCTGTACTAACTGGTTATTTAATACAGAAATAACAAAACTCTGAGTATTAATTAACAAAGTTGACAATCAATTTTGAAATATATATAATTGAACCTTCTTCCTCTTGAACTCATCCTAGTTCATGTGATAACTGGTTGGATGGCAAAAGCTATAATCGTTTCAATTTCAAGGTCTAAAATCGCATGTGGAATTTAGGGTAAACCTGGGGGAGTTGGGAAGGCTAAGCAATTGTTTTCGCAATATTCTTTAGAATTGCAATGGCTCGGGAAATTTTAAAATAAAAATTTTCGAAAAATGTCTTCATTGAAATCCGTTTTGAGGTATTCTGAAACAAATCCTAGAGTTTATCACTTTTTCATATATATAAGATTTAATAGAAATTTCACAAATAGAAGGAGAAAATAATGTTTTGATATTTTGAATAAAATCTTTGTCAAAGTTAGAAGAATAAGTAATGGTTTTTTGAATTCAGGGACCTGGGATAGCATCATGGAAGCGAGTAATCACGTAAACTTGTATGGCCTCGATACTGAAAATCTAGTATGAGTCAATCATTTAGGTTGAGGCCAGGAGGCTGCATAGCATGGATCCCAATACCCATCTATGAGCCCGTTCAGATTGCTGCAATAATCTGTCTGTAGTAGGCTGTGGCATCTTCTTCAATACCTTCACCCCGAAGCATTCGTTGAGTGTGACTGTGGGATTGTATGATCTCGCATGCAGCTTTTCTCGCAGGGGCATATTTAATTTGCGGATCAACAAACGTACAACTTCATGAAACTTGCGTTGAAAATCGTATTTGGAGTTTAGATGTTCCTAGAAGCTCGGCATCAATTTGTGTCAAGCATTGAAGGGCTAAACATTCAAAAATCGAGATCTCGAAAACATTCAAGGTAACAGTAATGATTTTTTGCTTGACAATGATAAGGTCCCAAAGAATCGAATAAAACCATCCGCAACGCTGTACGTTGAACGGTTTGTTTTCCCTAAGGGCTCGAACACCGAAAAACACCTTCGAATTTCTATACGCGATTTCTGATGCGCTGCTGGCGGATCTATTGATTAGCTGATCAAGCTCTTAATTCCACCAAATAGTACCGTTCGATAGTGGTAGTGGAATATGTAAAAATTGCCTTGTAAATATCAGCTGATATAAAGCCAATATTGGAATTATCAGGTTATATATATATATGATTCCCATGGAATTTATTCTAACGTTGCGAAATCGAGTTAATTAACTATTTTCCGTGCGGATGTACCTACTAGTTATATATTGGTACCTAAATGCTAAATTTCATCTCGTAAATTGCCCCCAAGTCTAATAGTGTTACGGTGTATATAAAATAATTTCTGCTTGTTGTAATAATTATTGCTAGGCTTGGATACGATGTTGTGAAATAAATTATTCTTTGCTTAAGAGTAGGAAAAATTGACTTTTCTATAGTTATAAACATTATATCTTTTATAAAAACAGTTGAAGAAAAGTAAAAAGGAGTAGGACAGGATCCTGCTCCAACAAATAGCGAGTGATGTAATTAGTCGGCCGGAGGGTAAACCTCCCAACCCCCTTAACAAACCACAAAAATTCACTGGGAATGCATAAATAGGGTGTACGGCACAATCCTGTGATACCGATTCCCTAATGATAATGTTAGAAAAATACCACGATAGGTATTCGAGGGAATTTCTATTGCAGTTCCAACATCGTTTATACATGCCACCGTATTGAGGAATGCATTCATTGGGTATGTGTTGCACGTGATACTCTCCCTCTCGCTCTCTCGTAGGGTATGCAGAACAGCGATATTACGGAGCATGACAGTAACATTGAACACTGATATACACATTTAGAGCCTAACTGCAAGTCCTGCAGACCAAAGGTCTCCCGTCTAGTCTCGTACGCCCAACTAAAATCAATGGATTATTTCGATGATGCTCATGAGATGAAATAATTATATGATAATATATTCAACAGTAGTTATATTTTAAGGCTTGCTATTTTTTCAACCTACAGGTTGAAAATATGTTGTCACTTTGGAGTTGATGTTGTATCATAATGTTCATCGTGAAATGTTGATCGGACTATGATTATTTGCATACCTACCCAGCGCTTCCAGATCAAAATCTTGAATCCTGTTATGTAACGAAGTTAATTAAAACATCGAAATTATTAACAAATAATTATCATTTCGGTATTAGATAGGAATCCTTTTTTGCAGATATCTTGTATATGTAGTGTATAAAACACCTTTCTTGAATACTACATTAACGACCGTTTAACTTCACTATTGAAGAATAGTTTTTAGGTATGGTTCGATTGATTCAATACGATTCTAAACGCAATGGAATGTAATTGCTGCCCACTACTCACAGAATTCATTCAAAATAAGTGGGAGGCTGCCGAAAAAAAATACGTACCTACTAATAGAAATAACAAGAATAAACAGCGATAACTAAAATCAATATGTACAGAAGAACAAAAGCTATGCAACTAAATGGGTAAAAAAAAAGAAAGAAGAAAAAAAAAAAAAAAAACGCGGCAGGCCGCTCGTACTTTCTTTCTTATGAGAGAAGACCTAGAGCATTGAAAAAGTCTCATTAATTTCAATGTTTTTTATTGTTGTAAATTAAATAACAATTGGAAAACATAAAATAATTGTTGACACACAATTACTGAATTTGCTGTAAGCCAGTCTCGACGATGCCCTATTCTTCCACGAATATGAATTCACGGTCCTTTTTTTAAATAACTGATATTGTGAAGTAACCATTGACATCATATTGAAAAAATTCTACTCAGTTATATCTAACTTCTTTACAGGTCGCTTGACGTTTTTTTTTTTTTCATTGCGTAACAAAATTTCTGGTTGACCCGTCAACTAAGACATTTTCCATCTAAAAAAAAAAAAAAAAAAAAAAAAAAAAAAAAAACATTTTGACTGTAAGTACGGTTGTATCAGTGACCACCTTGATATCTGTCTACACCAAGTACCCAACTATACCAAAATCCTCTGTTGCGATTAAATTCCAGATATTTATGATATGTTTCCAAGTGAAATTCAAATTTTCAGCTTGATCTTAAGAATCAATTAGATTCTAACGCTGTGTGAACTTTTCGCCCACATCCTTTCTCGTTTGTCTTGAATACCCCAGAGGCATCGCCCTTGGATGTTGTGGATTACAAGTATTATGTCTGTGCGTTCGAAAAAGGATCACAGCAAACAATTTTGATGTTATCATAAATTATGAGAAACATGTTTTTTCATTCGTTAATGTTGTGAATGTGTGATATAGAAATCGTCTTGGAATCTGAGACCCCATGCAGCGAGAAGGAAACACCTCGGAATCAGAGACGCCCAACTCTGTGGGAAGTTGCTTCGGAATCAGAGACCACGAACAGCAGAAGAAGAGCCACCTTAAAATTTTGAGACCCCGAAGGGTGATGGAGTCTCCTTGGAACCAAGTGTTTTTCAAGATGTAGCAAGTCTCCTTGGAACCAAGTGCCTCTCAAAATGTAGCAAGTCTCCTTGGAACCAAGTTCCTCTCAAGATGTAGCAAGGTATATGGTAGAGGTAGAAGATGGTGACTAGATTTACGAATAGAATGGATACCAATCCGTCGCAAGCATTTCCTCCCAAAGGGGAGTAGATATACAGGGTAGAAGTATAGCTTTATCTCAATCTGTGCAAATGTTAAGATTTTTAATTTTTAATCAAATCTTAATATTTAAATTTAATCTTAAAAAAAAAGATGAATTTTGACTTTACCTCATAAAATTACTAATTCTCTACTTACTGTACTTACTGTATATATTTCCGTTTACTTCCTAATTTACGGTTTCACCATTAAATTGTCAATAAAGAGCAGGCAATTTAATATTTATTTAAAACCATTCAAAAACATGTATCAAAGTACAAACATTAATTCTTTTAGAAATTGGGGATATTACGAAAGTTTGAAAAATAAGGCAATCCTTCAAATGTAATCTTGGAGAGATTCTTGTGCAATGAAAATTACAGGAGTTGAATTTTCCTAGAATGCATTGGTTGTAAGTGAAAATCCTCAGAAAAAGTGTTAAAATTGTGGGTAACAGAATTTTTTTAGGAAAACCCGCAGCGATAAGGCATGCCAAAAAATAAATCATGACTATGGAACAGATTTAGATAAAGAAGATTGCTTGAGGGGGATTCACTAAATTTTTTATGGTGTTTATTCGAGAAAAATCAAACTTCAAGTACCTAACTAAACAACTCAAAAACGAGTTCCACTATCTGCTTTAAAAGCAGATACCATGTTACATGGATATGTCTTTGATTGGGGATTTCAAAACGGTTGTCCTCGAGAGTTGTAAACAAATCCTTTAACTTTAAACAAATCCCTGGGCTGCATCCCGACTAATTCCAACAAAACAACGGTTTACTTATAGAAATGTTGAAAATAACTGTGGAGAGAAGCCACTTCAATGAGTTGTTGTTAACAGTCGACTGTTGTCAAGAGGATGAAAATGTTTCCTATACCGGCTTATTAAAATTGTTTATAGTCCAATCAACTCGAAAACGAGTTCCACTATCTGCTTTAAAAGCAGATACCATGTTACATGGATATGTCTTTGATTGGGGATTTCAAAACGGTTGTCCTCGAGAGTTGTAAACAAATCCTTTAACTTTAAACAAATCCCTGGGCTGCATCCCGACTAATTCCAACAAAACAACGGTTTACTTATAGAAATGTTGAAAATAACTGATTTAAATTCTTCTTACTAGAGAGAAGCCACTACAATAGTTAACAGTCGACTGTTGTCAAGAGGATGAAAATGTTTCCTAATAACTGTATTGCTTCCTAATGATGCTATTGCTTTACGTTAAGAATATTGTAACCGGCTTATTAAAATTGTTTATAGTCCAATCAACTTAGTTTAGGAATGTAGCCAGGTACGTAAGGAGGGGGAAATTGGTAGCTTGAGATGTGAACATTTATCAAATCAATCAAGCGCTTTCCAACGAGTGGCGAACGATTTATGTGCGATGAAAACTGCGGAAGTTCCATTCCCCTAGCAACGGCTGGGTTGTACGTGAAAAACACTGAAATTGTGACACAAATTTTGCGTCACGGAAATTTTTGGTTTGCCCCCCCCCCCCCCCCCCCCCAGAGCAAAGACATATCCATGTCAAAAAAAAAAAAAAAAAAAAAAAAAAAAAAAAAAAAAAAAAAATCTACACAGGTTGAACTGGTAGATAGGCATCTACGTAGCTAGGAGCGTCTAAAAGCGTGACACGGATTGGCATTTCTTTGTTGGTAAACTCGATTCTAGCCCATTGGAAATTGGCGCAATACAGTAAACAAGTGTACTTAGCACTTGTGATGCAAAAAAGGCTGTAATAAAATTACAGTTTTTTATTGCATATACAAAGAAGTGGGATGAAATTATGAGTAAATATACAATATGTAGAGTACGTTGTGTATACGTTGGGTATGGCAATACAGTTAATAAGTGTAACACTTGAGACGTAAAAAAAGGTTGTAATACAATTAATTACAGTTTTTTATTGCATATACAAGTAGAATAAAATTATGAGTAAATATACAATATGTAGAGTACGTTGGGTACACGTAAGATATACGTTGGGTATGGTAATACAGTTAATAAGTGTAACACTTGTTACGTAAAAAAAAGGTTGTAATAAAATTAATTACAGTTTTTTATTGCATATACAAATAAGTAGAATAAAATTGTGAGTAAATATAAAATATGTAGAGTACGTTGGGTATACGTTGGATATATGTTCGGTATGGCAATTCAGTTAATAAGTGTAACTCTTGGGACGTAAAAAAAAAGGTTGTAATGAAGTTAATTACAGTTTTATATTGCATACACAAGTAAGTAGAATAAAATTATGAGTAAATATACAATATGTAGAGTACGTTGGGTATCTCGTTTTCAATAGATGAGTAGTGGGAAATACTACCAGGTTTCGGTACCTACTGGCTTGACGCCTGAGGTGAGTATAGGTTCTATACCCTGGGTCAGCTGGATCTTAATCAGCTTTCCGCACGGCTCTTTCCCGTTTTATTAGCGAATTTTTGAAGAAAATTAAGCTATTGCTCTCGCCTCAAAATTTATAGAATGTGAATTTTTGAAAAAATTTTATGCAGAAATCCGTTTCAGGCTATTCTGAATCATATTCTGAAGTTTAACGCATTTTTTTAATGTATGTATGTATGTATGTATATATGTATGTATGTATTTATGTATGTATATATGTATGTATGTGTCATTCCAGACGATAACTGTCCGTAGAATTGTGCTAGAAACTTCAAACAAATTTTAAAATGTTAAGGACACAAAACGAAAATTTAAGTTCGTTGGCCAGCATGATCGGATTACATCTTCGGGTTGAAATTTTCAAAAATGTAGTCAAAAATTTCAAAATAGCCTGTTTTTTGCGATTTGTTGTGCGAAATAATTTTTTCAGCGCAAAATTTCCTATAAGAATATGTATCAAGTTTTCAAAAATTTCAAAGTTGAAAAATCAGTCAAAAATCGAAATAATGCCGTTCGCTAGTTGTAAAAATCGGTAATACTCGTATTTGCATGAAACATTGTCCAAATTCAGATTGAACTACTCTTATGGAAGTATCCCTGTATAACCAATTCTCTCGGTCGCTCTCTTTAATGTTTTACGCTCAACTGTTTTAGGACTTGATGTAGCTTTAATACTGACTGTGGCTTAGAAAATATCAGCCATGACATTATGAAGAAGTTCTATTTATGTACGTACTAGCACGCAGACCCAAGGCCTCGCTCCGCTCGGCCGTCAGTAACGTTGATCTCAAGGCCTCCCTCCACTCGGCCGTCAGTAACGTTAAGCCTAAGGCCTCGCTCCGCTCGGCCGTCAATAGTAATTAATTGGGATTTAATGCTAGTATTAAATATTTTCAATTTCTTTCTTGTTGCTACGGAAAAGCCAAGTGACACTTCCCCATAATTTAGGCTGTCAATAGTTGCACAGAGGCTAGTTTGTCTGTCTATTTCAATCTGTAGGATACTAGATTCGAATGCAACTGACTTTATATCACTCGTAATATAAAGCCTCATCATCGATTGTCTGTGGAATTACGTTTCTTTCATATGACGTCGGTATGTTATTTTATTTTATGTCAAGATTTGATGATGTTATGACAGGATACTGTTAAGATTTCAACTGCCTTCAATACTGACCACATTGGACATCGAAATCTAAGAATATTTACCTACATTTGTCTTTAAATCTACAAGATTAGTTTAATAATAATAAAGTATGAGTACCTCCTAATTATTTTTAATAATTTGTTTCCATGTTTGTCTATCAAAATCATAAACTAAAATTTCTCTACACGATCAAGCGACTGAAATGTCGAAGATTTCTTCAAAAATTCTTTCATGGGGTCATACTGCATTACTGGACTTTAACATTTCAATTCTTCTTTACGTCCACCTTACGATAAACTATACCGTCCAATTAAACATAGCACACATTCTCACGCATAAAAATCAAATGTTCACCAACAAATCTTCCATGTGGAACTCGCAAAATCACAATTGTTATTGAATGTTGAAACGTGTCAAACGTAGATTAGTCTAATAGTCCGTTGATAACCCAACAGAACTTTTACAACAGTCAGAAAGGGTTGCCGCTGGATATAACAGAGCTAAACACTAATGGCTAATACACGAGGAACCCGAGAGTCAAGTAAATAATGCTAGTCCACTTTCTCCCCACCGCTTTCCCTTCTCACATGTTTGCAATCCACAAGATATTGTTTGGTTTTCAAATGTTTGTTCCTAAGCCAGGAAACATTAACCGTGACTGACTGGCTGGAAAAGCTGGCCGATCTAGCGAGAGTTATTACGGTGAGCCAGGCTTTTGACCTCGGCTGCAAAAGCAAACAGGAATGAATGGCAAGCAAAACTCGCGTTAATTAACCGTGATTATTTATTCACATAGATGGGCCTGTTTTACATAAAAGAAACCCATTTAGACAACCTTCCCTTTTCACTTCACGGTTATTTCCCTTGAAGTAAAGCAAATGTTTTTGTCATTTGCCTCTGAGGTGAAAGTTGTTTACAACTTAACGCCGTTTGAATAGCAGTTTTATTGTTTTTGTTTTTTAAAACTATTTATTGACGTCCAACATATATCTTATTGTCAATGTGAAGCTATTGACGCATAGTTTTACATATGTTTTATTAAATTTTAGCAAGTTATTGCCTTCAACCAGTATCGATACCGTTCTAGTATCGAATCAAAAGTATCGATACTGTACTTGTATCGATACAAAATTATCATTAGCAACAAGTGAGAAAGAAAATCAGTATACTAACTACAATAGTATACAGGTATACTACACTAGTACTAATAAAATATTATTCAGTAGTACTGATACTAACGAATAAGTAGATTATTAAAAGAAAGGTATTGTAGGTACCTACTGATGATACGATAATAAAAATATGTTAAAGGAACTCAACAGGCAAGAAAGTAAAACACCCTTTAATGAGCTACTACCGCTTTAATTATTTTAAAAAGAAGACAGTGAACGCAAACGAGATGTTTTTTTAGTTTCTGTTGGTTGATAGATTATTCTTATCTTTATCATGGTGGTGGTGGTTTGCGAAACACGAACCTGGCATAGTCTCGTAGTTAGGCATGGAAGAAGGAAGATAGGTAAGAAAGGACGTTTTTATCTAATCCTAATCTATCTTCCTCTACCAACCTATCTTTCTCCGACAATCTACTTTTTACAATAACACAATACAATAGGTTGATGATTAATTTCCATTTGAGTATTCCTAACGATACCACTTCCACGATTTCTTACTCTTTTCCGATACCAGTACTAGTAAAAAGGAAAGGAAGTATCAGCAAGGAAAGGAAAGTATCAAAAGGATACCAAAATACTTGATATCGAAAGAAAAGTATCGATACGGTACTAATATCGATAAGTATCGAACGTCCCTATTGGTATCAGGGGAAAATTGGAAAGTCAGAGTATTTTACTCAAACGTCGTAGTCGCACCCACCTTGTATGGATTGTTTATAGCCAAAAACCCTAGTGTAAGGTTCGTAGAGCTACCATTCAATTTATCCACCAAAGTGATCTATATATTGCAAACATCTAAGCTTGATTACTGTTGCATTAACCAGCTGCAATAATCTTCGAACCCCAGCACTTCCCCAGTACGACTCGTTACAATACACTCAAACATTGAACACAACCCTTTATCCGACTTCCATCTGTATACACCTACACTGGGGTAACTACAATCTCCAATCATGTTGACATCCGCAGATAATCAAACTCCTGATAACCAAGATATGCAGTATCCAGAACTACAAATTATTCTTTCAGTTTCTGTTTTATAAGCATAATGCTGTACTAGAAACCTCAGAACACTAAAGTAATTCTTACTAGAGCCATCTAGTCACCCACCGCCCCACCGTCACCAGTTAACTCAAATTTAATGGTGTAACCAATTTTCAAATTCAAAATATATCCCTTTAACGTGATTACGATAATGAGAATCACCGCACTTCGAGTTGTTATGAGCAACTGAAGCTGTGTTGATGTTACGACTTCTTTACCCGCTGGCGTAGTGATAGATGTGAGCTAAATTACACATCGTAACTAATGAATAATGCTTTTGAAGTTAGAACGTGCGCGAGATTCAAAATGATAATTAAACCCGTGACGTTTTAGTGAATTTTTGAAGAAAATTAAGCTATTGCTCTCGCCTCAAAATTTGTAGAATGTGAATTTTTGAAAAGATTTTATGCAGAAACCCGTTTCAGGCTATTCTGAATCATATTCTGAAGTTTAACGCATTTTTTAATGTATATATGTATATATTTTGTTATATATATAATATATATATATATATATATATATATATATATATATATATATATATATATATATATATATATATATATATATATATATATGTATGTATATATGTGTGTGTGTCATTCCAGACGATAACTGTCCGTAGAATCGTGCTAGAAACTTCAAACAAATTTTAAAATGTTAAGGACACAAAACAAAAGTTCAAGTTCGTTGGCCAGCATGATCGGATTACATCTTCGGGTTGAAATTTTCAAAAATGTAGTCAACAATATCAAAATAGCCTGTTTTTTGCGATTTGTTGTGCGAAATAATTTTTTCAGCATACTAACATGTGGTATATTCGGAATCAGCGTAAAAGTTCCTATAAGAATATGTATCAAGTTTTCAAAAATTTCAAAGTTGAAAAATCAGTCAAAAATCGAAATAATGCCGTTCGCTAGTTGTAAAAATCGGTAATATTTGCATGAAACTTCGTCCAAATTCAGATTGAACTACTCTTATGGAAGTATCCCTGTATAACCAATCCTAGAACCATGCTGTTTAGAACGTAAGTAGTAGGTGCTTGTTAAAAAAAAAAAAAAATGTAATCACAACTGATGAGTTTACTCTGTGAAATATTCCGTCCTCCGATTCTCTCGGTCGCTCTCTTTAATGTTTTATGCTCAACTGTTTTAGGACTTGATGTAGCTTTAATACTGACTGTGGCTTAGAAAATATCAGCCATGAAATTATGAAGACGTTCTATTTATGTACATAATAGCACGCAGGCCCAAGGCCTCGCTCCGCTCGAAATGTCGAAGATTTCTTCAAAAATTCGCTCATGGGGTCATGCTGCATGACTGGACTTTTTTTAGTTTATGTGCCATAGCAAAGACATAAACCAAACAAAACGCTTGCATACGATTCTGCGACACATTGGGACATTTCATGTCTTTAGTTGAAGACAAGTTATGTGTTGCAGACTCGTATGCAAGCTCTAAGAGCCACTCAGCTGATCCGGACCCTGGGCATCGTCACGTAAATGTGCCAAAGAGACTACATAAGAAATTACAGCTGTAAAGCACAGAAATTACAGAGTGTAAAGCATATAAATTACCTATTAAAATGATTTAACCACCGCTTCACAAATCAAACCGTTCTCGAAATATTCGGATAACCTGCTATGAATCAAATTATCGAAACAACAGCTCAATGAAATCATCAGAAATTAACAAGAGGTGGCAATCATGTTCACAATATCAATTATTGAGAATGATCACCTGAGTGTACACAATTATTCAAATAACGATGCTCATAACTCAGCTTGTTGGCCACGCACTTCGCAGTAGTCAACATAATATGGTTGGATAAATCGAGAGCTTTCGAACGAATGGTCAACGAATTTTGTGGGATGAAAAACGACGAAGTACCATTTCCCTATCAAACTCGGTTGTAAGTGGAAATCATCAAAATAGTTTCGTGAGCAATTTTCCGTGACGTTTTTTTAGTTTATGTGCCATAGCAAAGACATAAAATGTCAAAAATTCTATTCTCTGAAGACACTTACAGTGTAAGTTACACGAAAGGAAAGATTGGAAAGACTTGTTTCCGCTTACTCGGCTCCTACATTTCTAACACCTCTATCAATGGAAGAGTGGTGAGTTAACTAGTGACGGTCGAAAGGAGATGGCTCCAGTAAGAATTACTTTAGTGGTCCGAGGTTTCTAGTACAGCATTATGCCTATAAAACAGAAACTGGAAGAATCATTGGTAGTTCTGCATACTGCATATCTTGGTTATCCGGAGTTTGATTATCTGCTGATGTCAGCATGATTGGAGACTGTAGTTACCCCAGTGTAGGTGTAGGTATACTGATGGAAGTCGTAGAATAGAGCTCGACGAGCTGAATCCAGCCATGCCAAAAGCTCAATTTTGAGATTTTGCAATTACCTGGTAATTGCATAACGCCGTCCATATATTCTACTCTATCCTCTACAGAGCTTTGGTGCCGAAGTTGTTAATATATTCAAGTGAGAGGGTTAATAAAGAAACATTGAAATTTTTCAATTCTGGGTGAGTTCTTACTAAGTTTAATAATGGCTACGCCTCCGGAATTAACCGGAGTTATCATTTCATAAAGAATTAAGAGCGCTTGCGTTAAATGGGCCACCCTATATACTGTTTTTGCTATCTAACAACTTTAATCGTTCAATTTCAAGGCTTTCACACTTGCCTGGTCAATGTTTGTAGTATAAATGCATGCTTGTCGGCGTTTTTATTGTTTTTAACGAATTTTTAACCATTTGATGAGGAGGATCGTCAAAGGCGTCTATTGACCTGCTCCCACCCATGACGGGGTGTCGCATCTATTCAACAGCTTGTTTGAAACGAACTTGAGCGATAATGCTGCAAATGTTCTAAAAAGAATTATTTGGATCTGGTGAACGAACCTCAGCGTCCCAGTTGTAAATTGACCCTCTCTGACAGAGGGAGAAGAAATCATTCAGTCAAGCCCATGATGTGAAGGAGGGTATTGGCTTGGTTTACGACCAACCGTGACGACTTCAATCATCCAAACCCGCCGCTCGCCTAATCCACGAGTGACAGACTTTGTGATTCATCGACGAAGATAGGTAGTTCTGTTTCTCGCGTTCCCGCTTCTCACCCTTCGAATGAAATGACTTTCTTTTTCAGCATGAAAAGTCCCCTTTCCGCCCAGTGTATCTGTTTTCTTCAAGCTCGACCCATCGTCCACGTTTTTCTTTTTAGTAGCCGAATGAGGTCACCTAGCTAAGATATTTATGTTTTCCGGGAAAAAGAAAGGAATATATATTTCACTTTTTTGATCAATTGAAAGCTTTTGTGTTATATATTGGCAAATAAATTTCGATGTATATTTTCAGAAATGCTACGGCCAGACTTTACCTAAGCCTTGATGGTTTAAGGTTATGTTACCAATACTTGACGGGTATGGAAAAAAAAGAAAAATCTTCAGACACGATAAAATAATTTCAACAGTATTTACAATGGTTTCGTCAACCATTCCACTTATCTTATTACCCCTTCGATTACTTCCACTAGAATAAGTTGCTCAACGTGAATTTAAATAATAATATCTACTCTTCGACATAATTGTGAGAACATTAGAACAATAATTGAAGCGAATTCTCACCAAATTACTGAAGAACTGGTATTTCAAAACTACGTAACTCTGGCAGTTGTGTCTTTACCCGCGTCGTCTCATTTGATTCATTGGAATTGAACTTATCTACTTAATTCTTCTGTTTACTAATACATTCCAGTAGGACATTTACTATAAAATTCAATTAGCTCTTCACTACTGTAACGAAGAACCATTTCTTCTTCTAAATCATTTCATTCATTACCTTGTCTTCCTAAATTCAGTGAAAAAACATAACAAAATCATACAAAAAAAAAAAAAAAAAAAAAAACTTAGCAAAACAAAAATTGAACAATAATCGGTTGTGCAACAACTTACGTGATACCATTCGATTAATTAAAATTAAATATCTAAAGCAATCCAAGTAACAAAATAATTCCAAAGGAACTTTATCAACAGTTTATTAGTTCATTATGACTTGGGTTTGATAGGTTTTTAATTTTATTTCAAATGTAAGTGCCTAATTGTAAGTCAAAATAATAATGTAAAATAAAATCTAATCTAATAAATCGAACTCTAATAAAATCTTTCAAAATAATTATGCATAATATAGTCATAGCGTAGTCGGCGTTTGATAAAATATCTCTGTTTTTGTTTGAGTTAACATTTCATCGTCCATGGCCAACAAATTCCCCTACAGTTTTTATCAATATCTACTGTTTCAACGGGGCTCCGAACATGAGAAGCTCCAGATGGAGCGCAGCACGTAAACAATGACCTTGCCGATTCGTTACTCTTTTGTTGCCTATAAGGGAGGTCGTGACGGACACAAGTTGTTTTTGTTGTTTCGTAGGTTTTTTTGTTTGTTGTTGTAATTCTTTAGCTTTGTTCCAACAAGGACAAAAGGACACCCTACAGGAGCTCAGCGCTCGAAATTGCGTTCCAACCACCTTATGGGGTTGAGAGCTTTAAGTTTAAACAGATCTTAGAGTGCCCCCAGAGCTGCTCCGGTGGTCCCACAAGCAGCTTCACACTTTTGACGGGGTCTCATCGAGAGCTCCGAGCCCTACGCATGCGCATTTTGAAATAACCTGCTACCCTTCGATAAACTACATATCCGCGTAACCTTCTCTAAACTGTTTTCACCTTCTCTACTACGTTTGTTATCACATCTCTCTCCAAAGTGTTCCAACAAACACGAAAGTGGGTGACCTTGGAGGCTAGGAGGAGCCCCGGGGGTTGCTCTCGAAGCGTTTTTGGAACAAAGCTTTTGTTGAATGGGAATTATCACATAATTAATTTTTATGTTAATAATTCAATGGGAAATTTAAGGAGGAAACTGCTACTCTCAAAGAGTTGTTAGTAGGAAAATAGAGACTAATGGAGGTATAGGGCAAAATCTCCATCCCTTAAAAGCTTCTGTAATGTTAACGACCTGAATCATCGGTGGTTGCGTAGCTATGTTATAGGGGGTCGCAAACCTAATACTGTTCAGCTCCTAGGAACATGAGCAAATAATAATTGTACGTTTTTCATCTGGATGACGACGGAATTTAACTGTAAGGAAAACTACTCCCAAATGATTTCCCGGACAAAGTTTCGATGTAGCGAGTTGCGAAGGGAACCTGTTATAAGAGTTGTTAAAGAATCCAATGACCTCCAGAAGAGATAGAGTACAAGTGGCGTTCGATTAATTATAGAGCAAACGGCAGCCAGCTCAGGTTTCAAAGGAAATGTACATACGTTCGAGCGGAAGGGTTACGAACGCCCATGTTTCTTTGCAGTTTCAGTTACCTACGGAAAACAGAAACGAGGCTCTGAAACAAGTTTAGGAAGCTTCAATTAAATTACGCGGTCCCATGGGAGCTGAGTTCAACAAGTTTGTTTTACTCTCAGAATCGCGAGGCCGTTCTTTCTCCTAATTAGTTAATTTCCTTTCTCGGATCACCCGTGTGTATCAGGTCAGAAAACCAGGTTTTATCTTTTAGGCAAACAAAACCGCCAAGGGGCAATTGAATTTATTGAGTGGTATGCACTTCGTTTCGGATCAGTTAAACAATTGTTATCCAAGAGCTACGTAGATACATTTCGCTTGTTCAATCGAATGTTGGTTGATTGGAAGTTAGGTAGTTACTAATTTCTTTACTAGAAAGCATAACTGTTCGCATTCTGTCACTGAACAGATTGGCAATTAATACAGTTAAATATTGATGAGCTATTGAGTTAGTTTATTTTTGCTTCCTCCCTACAGAACGTAGGGAAGCTATGTGTTCGTGATTGAAGTCGAAAAAATTTATGTCCTCCAAAATCAAAAGTTCCACTTGCTTTTAGCGTTTCAGAGCTTGCTGGTCAATTCTGGTTCCGTGTCTGTCTGATGTCTGTCTGCCTGTGGTAAATCCTAGTAAACTATACCAAGTTTCAGTCCGATTCCGATGAAATTTTCAGGGATTGTGCAGGTTAGCTTCTGGAATGTCCCCTATTATTTTCATAGCCGTCTAATCAACTGTAGTAAACGTGAATTTCTCATAACGTCGACTTCTAATTCCCCTGTTGGTCAGATTTCGTTCAAACTCGATAGGTAATTGGTGTATGTACATTGGTATATGTATACGTGCCCAAATAAAAGGATGAGTTCATTGGCTGGCACTTGTTAAAAATTTTCTAAAAAATTCACCAAAAATGACTAAAAACGGCCCTAAATTGTTAAATTAAATAGTATTTCAGTAGTAGAATTTCAGTCAAAAAAAGTTTACCAGAACAGAACAGAAATTTAAAATTAAAAAAGTATGGTCAAAAATGTATTGAAAAATAGAGTTATCTACCTACTCGAATTTCACATAGGTATGTGGTAAAAAAAAAAAAAAAAAAAAAAAAAAACAAAAAAAAAAAAAAAAAAAAAAAAAAAAAAAAAAAAAAAAAAAAAAAATCGACAACACTGCACAACAAGCTGAAAATTCAAAATTTACTTCTAAATAATACATTATTATTTAGGACGACTTTTTGCCATAAAAGTGGTTGGTAGCAACTGAAAGTGTTCATATTTCACAAAATTGCGCTCATCACTGCATGATTAGAACTTATGTAATTGAAACACGCTCTAAACTTGACATGCAAGTAAACATCAGTTGGTGTATATATGAACCTTTCTCGATTATTAAGAGTTCCGGCGGTGAGTTGAACTGCTACTGGTCCCCTTCTCATTTTATCTCACCACTTCTCCGTCTTATCCCCTTCCACCCGAATTACCGTTTATCCGCGACTCTGGTAGATTCTCCTACAGGAAATCCCTAACTCCAATTTAGGGGGGTTCCACTTTAATTACTAACCTGTTCAGCCACCCATATCATACGGCTTAACGAACGCGCTCAAGATTAATTCCGATCTTTAGAATACTGTCAATTAATTTCATACTGGAAACTACCGATATCATAAACATGCCACTGAACTCAAGAGTTTCAGTCTGCAGAAGGTGATTGGAATTTGAGTTCCTAGATGGACTCATGATAGAAAAAATGATAAGACGGCCAGTGGTCTTGAACAAAATTATTACAATGTATTTACATTTTCAAACTAGTTGATTACCATAAGGTAATAGGGAGGTATTAGAAGAAAGAAAACAAAAGTGCTAAGATGTGAGTGGCACAAAGCTTCCTCGTACGCGTAAAATGATTGAATGGATTATTGCAATGTCCTAAATTATTAGGCCTGAATCCTAATTCAGGCCCTGGTTCTTAACAACTCAAGTGGAGACGGCATAAGTACTTGAAATAAATTCATATGAACGGAGTAATTATTATTTTAGGGTTTGGAATCCCTACCAGTCGTTTCATAACGGACCGAGAATTTCCTAGGTGAGCTTAACCGCGCCCAAAATCGAATCGTTGATTGACTATTTAAAAAAAATATTTTCATTTAAATTCAAAAACAAAGCCTCTCTGAGATAACAAGAAACGAATGACCGTACAGGCTCCATCCTGATCAGTTGAGTGTGCTAAAAGTTATGTGGTCTCTCTGATTACAACCAAATTTAATAGGGAGCCTCTCTAGGACATCAAGGGACGAATGAAATGACGGGCTCCACCCTGAGCTCCAGCTGATCAATTGGAGAAGATGGTTCTGCTTGCGCAAACTACGTAAGTGTTTTTAAATATTATTCCTCATTGAGTTTGAAACAATGAAATTAAATAAATTGAAAGAGTAAGAATGAAATCCAATTAATTATCCTGGTCTAATTATCAATAGGTTGGTGCGCAATTTGATTCTGAATTGAAATATTGATTGTCTTTTTGATCGATTTCAAATAAGTATTCGGTATTGTGTATCATCAACAAAAACGGCATTAGTAATAGAAGGAGAACGCCGATGTAGAAAAACTCTAAGAATGAAGAAAGTATGAATTAAGTTAATTGGCTGTCAGCAAAAGGATGTCATCGTAGTGTGTGATGGCAAACTTTCCACAACCATCAATTTGCTTTCTTAATGGAATCACGATAACTAACGAAGAATGCCTTTTAGTAGCGTACTATGCTTAAATCGATGTAATCAGGTTGGACGTACAAAGTTAATTAAGCTTGAGACTCAACAGCATAATTAAACGAACGGAACAGGAGGAGTGTTAATAATCGTTCATCCTCAATTTTCCTCTAGTCCCTTTGTCGACACATTCTTTAATAAACAGTCAGTTTTCACATCGGATAATTAAAATAGCAATTCAATTTCGGTGTAAGGATTAGTATTTCTGATCAGGAGAAAACCAGAGTTCGTTTTCCTGTTTCATATTCCGTATCACTGCGTTGTTATGTTCAAATTTACCTTTTTCCAATGTCATCAACACTTTTCAGCTTTTATACGGGACAGTAAATTTTGTACGGGCCTTGAATGATACAGTCAACGGTAGAGGTCTTTGGTTGTAAAACATCGTTCACGAATCAGCAACACAAGCAATCATAAACGAAGACCTTACCTGCAACCGTTCAGATGAAATCCGCATTTCTCCATTCCACCATCACATTATATCACTCAACCTACACCTATTTTTTCCTACATAATATCCGTTTTTTCATCACTCCACACTGATACAATATATTCATCAAGTTCTATAAACACCTGTTGATTCATTAGGGAAAAATACCATAACAATGATAAGACGTTATCTTTCCAGTGCCTACGGAATCCATTTCTTGTAGTGGCAGCTACATGGGCTTATATTCTTCCTTCAAATATCTCTTGCAGGGTCAACTTGCACAAATTATTTACATTTGTACTGGTTTATTATAATTTAAAGTCATGTAGGCAATTTTTACTCCCTTTTTTGTATTATTTATATTATCAAATGTTACTGTGAGTGAGTTGTGATTTTGTGTTTTCACTATCTGCATCAGCTGCTTCACCGTGCATCCCTGACTGGAACCTGCCATGTCCTATCGCCATTACACTTCTAGTTCAGCCGTTGCAAAATTCAGACCTTTTTTATCATTCAAACATCGTATCTTATAACATCCGCGCATTATTAACAATTATCCAGTTCGATTTTGGTATCAAATCACTGCATATTTCATCAACCTTCCCGAAATATCACTGGGAATTGCTGCCGGTGTGGATACTGCCACATGTCTTTTGTACTTGGTTGGTTCATCATTTCCTATCAGTGCCACCTGCATGCTGACCGGTCTCCAGCTCAGGATAAAGAGATAATTGTGGTGAGATCTTTCTTTATTGCATCTCTATCTTCATTTCACCTTAAGGTCTGTTTTGGCTGTATTAATTCTTCTACCTATCTTCTACATCTACCTTTCTTCTACCTACCTTACTTGGAGTTAGGCCTTCATTCTCTTCATCTACCTACCTACCTCTTCAGCTATGGGAATGAACTTTTCTGAAATTATCTAATATCTGTGATACGTATCTGTTACCAACATCTTGACTTTCAGTGGCCACTCTATATGTAGGAAACTTAGTTCAACAAGTTACCTCACGTAGGTACATACCTACTGTTTAATAAATAGCTGGAAACAAACAGCAGGCTCTTGCTTAGGTACAAATCAGTCTTGATGTATCATAATAACTACTACTGAAGAGGAAAAATTTTGTTACACAATATATTAAAACTGCTTCAAATAAATCAGTTACCCCGTAACTCTTCATGAAACTAATATGCAATAAATATTAATATATGTAATATAATGGGAGGCGATTCCTTCCCGTAAAAGTATAAGTTCTGTGGAGCGGCTCGAGGGAGATGGCGATTGCCGCTGGCGGAAAAGCGGTTGCAAAGGCGAGGTTCGGCGATGCCTCCCCACCATGATGAACTCTTGTGACCTTCATGCGCACGTCGCTACGCCGGATGAAATTTATATTAAGACGTTTGACAGCGACGAACACACTCCATCCTCTAAGAAAAGAAAAAAAGAAAATTGAATAAGGCAGCTCATCGCTCGTCAAACTCCCGACGACGACCTAAGAGTATACCAATTCGCTAAGAGGGTCAATGGGAAATCTGGGAGGATCTTGGATAAATAATCGATTATTTTTCTGTATTCTGCTATTTGTGCTTTTAAACTAACCTAAACTCGGGCGGGAAGCAATTGAATTATCTGAAGGAATCTTAAATTTGAAGGCGAAAGGAATAGAGTAACCTGGAGGACTGGAGAAGATCGAATCGAATGGACTTTGGATTACCACGTTGATGAACCGTCAGTGGTGGAGAGAACATTTTCAAAGTTCATTTTCAATATGGCCTGAGCAAAATATTCCTCATTATTTATCAAGCGCACTGCGGACTGCGGAAAGTGAGTAATCTAACGAGTACAACTTGGTGATTAATCGACATTAATTAATTCTTCTGGATTTCAGTTTATTTTCTACATCACAATGGGTGCTAATGAGCTAATACAAAAAAGTTAGCGCTAATGTTTTCGAGCATTGTTACGAGACCCGGAATGTTTGGACCTCCAAAGAACCAGTGACCGCAGAGGTAACTGACGGGTTAAATGCATTATATAGCGGGGTGCGAGCAGTCAACACTCATTCCCGGCTGAAGAATTCAACAAGCGTGAGCGCCACGTTTATTGACCGGTATTTTAAGATCGGAGGACAATTCAAGCTGCTCTATTTATGGGGCGTTATCCTCTTGTCCAATGACCGTAAAAAGTTTATATCAGCTAAGATCGTATTTGGGGCGCATTCGCAAAGCTCTTCGCCTCCTTTCTCTTCATGTACGCGAAGATCCCCGTCACCTATACATATACGAAAGTCACCTAATGCAGTAACCTAGATTTTAGGCATTACAAAAGTCAAGATGAAAAATACAACAAACAAAAAAAACACACACACACACAACAGCCATTGACCGCCGCCACCGGTGCTAAAAAAAGATTCTACACTATAAAGTTCAGTAATCAATAAAATTCTCTTCAATTTCATCTTAAATAAACTGCATGGTAGATCAAGGTAGATCATAAGGGAGCTTGGTGAACAAAACATCATGCGTGAATAATTATAGTATATTAAAAAAGTCCAGTCATGCAGCATGACCCCATGAGCGAATTTTTGAAGAAATTGAGCGTAAAACATTAAAGAGAGCGACCGAGAGAATCGGAGGACGGAATATTTCACAGAGTAAACTCATCAGTTGTGATTACATTTTTTTTTTTTTTTTTAAACAAGCACCTACTACCTACGTTTTAAACAGCATGGTTCTAGGATTGGTTATACAGGGATACTTCCATAAGAGTAGTTCAATCTGAATTTCGACAATGTTTCATGCAAATATTACCGATTTTTACAACTAGCGAACGGCATTATTTCGATTTTTTACTGATTTTTCAACTTTGAAATTTTTGAAAACTTGATACATATTCTTATAGGAAATTTTACGCTGATTCCTAATATACCACATGTTAGTATGCTGAAAAAATTATTTCACTCAACAAATCGCAAAAAACAGGCTATTTTGAAATTGTTGACTACATTTTTGAAAATTTCAACCCGAAGATGTAATCCGATCATGCTGGCCAACGAACTTGAACTTTCGTTTTGTGTCCTTAACATTTTAAAATTTGTTTGAAGTTTCTAGCACAATTCTACGGACAGTTATCGTCTGGAATGACACATACATATATATATATATATATATATATACATATATATATATATATATATATATATATATATATATATATATATATATACATACATACATACATACATTAAAAAATGCGTTAAACTTCAGAATATGATTCAGAATAGCCTGAAACGGATTTCTGCATAAAATTTTTTCAAAAATTCACATTCTACAAATGTTGAGGCGAGAGCAATAGCTTAATTTTCTTCAAAAATTCGCTAACAAAGTTAATTTAATTATATCAAAGAATAATATCGTGAGCGTCGTCAATAAGGGAAATTACGTAAAAATAAACATTGAAATGGTTAGTCGTGAAACAACAAGTGTTGGCTGGTATTTACATGAAATCGCTTAAAATCATGAAATAACTTCATACGTTCCTGCAGTCTATTTACGATTTCACTATTTCGTTCCAATTTTTCATTGATTTTTTAATCGAAGCTTCAAATCACTGATAAGGCTTGGAACGCCTCGATAGGGGAAGAGAGTTCGACGGGGAGCATCACGTACACCCATACTCTCGGCACGGGACGCTTCGCGTATGCCTGCTAGCACCGAGTACAGCGCAAATGACTTTCACTTCGGACGGGGAGCTTCGCGTAGTCATCCCGTATTTGATCCCCGCTGTTTGACGAAAATTGAATAATTATAATAACGAAAAACCCATGCAAAATCGATTAGTTGTTTTTTCCCATATAATTTCAAGCTACTGCTACTGAGATCCCATTTTCGATACTTACAAAATGCCATTGTTGACTTAGGATTGGCACAGTATTGGACAATAAAACAGTCTAAATAATTTAATAAAAAGTAGCGAAATTCGATCAAAAATGCAGAGATGCTTTATAAAGTCAATAAAATGTTATTATCCAGAACCAAACGCACTACAATCCACCTAACAAATTTAAAAAAGTGACAGTTACCAATGTTCCCCCAAGCTTTTAAACTATTTTGCGGTTTATATACATTTTAGTTGATAACTTAATTTAGCTGCCTCAGAATATTTCATGAACAGCTTTGTTCCATTTGTCCATGTGCACAGATGACATCAGACGGCAGTTGACAAGCGGTTTACAGCCCACATGACCGAGCTCCTATTGTCACGACCTCGCCAACTCCGCGATAGCTTCCAAGACCTCAACCACTTGAGGCATAATAACTTTGGTCCCGTCTGGAAAGCAATCTTCGTGCAATCAACGGGGTAATTAGGTCACCTGCCTATCCCGCTATGTTCCTTACGGATCGGAACGATGTTATTTACGTTCATCGGACCACGTTCATGAACACAGGAGTGAGAGGAAATAATTACATGGCAATGAAGACGGTGAATCGAACCGCACTTTATGCCTTTCAGGACCACTTCGGAGTTGATAGGTCTGGGATCCCGTCAATCAGTAGCCACTTCGCAAGAAGGAAGATGAGCTTATATACTCACAGAGAACTATTTCGACTACATTGCCTTCACATCTTATCTGTAGAATAGACGTAGGTAAATGGGTGAAAAACATGACTAGATCTGGGTCCACTATGAATAATTGTAGGGTAAGCAGCAAATAAAAATTTTGTAAGAAAGAATAGTGTGATTCTTCAAAGACTGGAATTCGGTTAATGGAAGAGATTCAATGGTTCAGGAGTACTCGTTGAAGTTATCCATTCAGTGAATCATGCGAGTGTCCGTTCTCACTAAGTCTGGGTATTCATTCATAACGTAAATTTTTCAACGTAGGTCCATTTATAAAACAACCAGAAATATTTCAGTTATAATTGAATAATAAATTCAATAACGTTTTTATAGTAATTTTGAAGTCAATTTATTCGAAACTTCTCAATAGTCACCAATATTTTAAAATTCAAATATTATCAATATATGTTTAATATTTTTCACTACCGTCATGCCGTTGCATGGTAGAGTGCATAAGAACGTCGAGTATAAAGTCAAACTTGGAAAGTTATTAATTATTAAAACTAGTTTGTAAATCGACCTAGTGATAGAATAACGGTAGAACTGAACAGACTCAATCAGGTGAGGATACGTCTTTGAGCGATAAGTTTTGGTTTATTACAGTCAATAATTAATCGACCAAGAAAAAGAGTTAACCACCACACAAACTTTGGTAGTTAGCGAATAATAAATAAATAAATTTTTTTAAAGCTTTTATTGCACCGAGTAATTTCATTGACAATACAAATCTGATTTATATGACTACAATACACTATTCAGGACCTAAGATGCATAACTTTGTCCCTTGTCTCTCAAACACATCATATATTCACTTCCTACACAAGCTCATGCGGTTTCAAACGCTTAAGGCGTCGAGTTAGATCTTGCACATCCAGGAGCTTTACAGCTTCCTCATTCACATGATCTTTTAGTCTGGCAAGATGAGCCGTTGCTCGCTTTTGGATCACCTCATCTACACTGTCAACTGGAAGTTCACGGTGGAGTGCCTCATTTCGGAAGTACCACGGCTCATCAGTGATAGGTACATCGTAGTACAGAATTCTGGAAACGTTGAATGATCTGTATAATGGTTGGAGCTGTGCAGCCCCTCAACTGCGCTCCATACATCCAAACTGGCTTGAGTACTTGATTGTAAAGAAGCAGCTTGTTACCAATGGTCATGGCCGATTAGACAATACATCCTTCTAAGTTTCAATGCGAGCTCAGTCTTCTTCTTTTTGACATGTTCCTTCCACCTGAGCTTGGCGTCTAGCGTCATGTATTGGCCCAGGTATTTGGCTTCATTCGCGTAGGGAATTGCCACGTTGTTGAGGAAAACAGGGATGTAGTTAATCTTCCGGTTGGTAAAATCAACGTGCACCGACTTGGCCTCATTCAGTTTGATCCTCCATTTTGTTGTCCAAAGACTGAATTTGGTGATGGACTTATTGAGTTTTGATATTGATTCATTATTGCTGTCACCAACTGCCAGGTTTGAGTGTCGTCAATAATGGGAGGTCCGATGCGTCCATGTATCTTATCGTCAGTAATGACACAAACTCAGTTACAACAACAAACAAATAAAAAATAAAATAAAATGAAAAAAATAATAAAAATTAAACAATAAATAAATAAAATAAAATAAAAAAATTAAAAAAGTAAAAACTAAAAAAAAACCTCCTTTTGCCGTCTACCGTCCGACGCTTTTCTCTCATACTTCAGGAACCAAGTTGATGAAACTAGGATCGAAAATCACAAGTTGGCCAAGGATCTCAACATTGAACTTGCTCCAACCCAAATGATTATGTTGAAGGGTTGAAATTTTGAAATGGTAATAAATTAGGAACTCAAAACTTCCTAATTGAAAGGTTTATTTTTCTGTTTGATTTTGATCGATTTCGCATCATTGAACCAAATGACCAGTGCACTGTAAGACCAGCCGTTTGCAGTAAACCAGGAAACCTACGTCCTTGTACTTCAAAGTCATTGTGTACATCTACATCCTTTATACTTCTACATCCTTGCAATTGAGTAGTGTTCCTTCTTACAATACTATATCAATAAATTACAAAATATTTAATATATAATATAATACTAATAATAATACAATGTCGTAATAATATACGATGATATGATTGTTGAGAAGAAAGACGGCCACGGAACCAAACCAAGCTGCGCTTGTGCGACAACACAATGAACTAATAAAAATATGATCGGTTTATCCGATTACCAGCCAACAACATCCTTCTATTCACATGCAACGATCGAGGAGGGAGAGAAGAACCCAAACATCCATTATCACAGGTCCATGCTTCTACAAGTTAGTTTGTAGAATAACAAAGTTGGCATCTCTGGTGAGATTCAGAATCAATAATTCATAAGCCTGTAATGTTGACGGGGCCGTCAGGTTCGGCGTTTAATTAATTGAAATTTATTACTAATTAACTGATTAGTAATCCTAAACATCACGTAAATTGCGTAACTCGGAATTAAATTTGTGCGAATGCAATATTGGTGCTAATTGGGATAATTATCTATTCTTTTAAGCGTTGTCCAAGCTACGAATTTCGACCGACTTTTGTTATTCTTATTTTGTTCCATTACGAATTCGATATAGTTTTGGTACGTATGTCAGGAGTTTCAAATTTCATCATGGGACGTGTTAAATGGATGGGATAGTTCTGACTAATCATGATGCTTTAATAATTCATTTTTACGTGTCCGATTTTCTTCATTAGTTTTTAGTTCAACTATGAATTCAGTGTAGTTTTGGATCGTATAACTGGGTTTCAAACTTCATCATGGGTGGGGGTGAATGGAGATGGTAATACTGATGAATCATGATGTTTAAACAATTCTCGTCCGATTTTCGTGATTTATTTTTGTTCGCTGATCATTTTTGAGTTCATTTATGAATTTGGTCTAGTTTTGGAGAATATGTCGGGAGTTTCAAATTTCATCCTGGAAGTTGTATGATGGAAATTTAATGTCGGTGGAGTGGGCTAGTGTGGAGAAGGGTAATTCCGGGAAGTCATGATATTTTTGTATTTCTCTTATTTTCCTGTTCTTTCTCTTATTTCTTCCTTACCAATCAGGTTTCCTAATAACATCTATGTTCCACAAATTGTATTCCCTTTGCTCGTTTCTATTCGATGAGTTCATTTCACAAGAGGCCCTACTGTTTCTTGGGATTTTGATAAGTCTCTCCTACTTATATTATCGTGCACCCAATACGATCTTGGAATGACCGCTTTCCTTTGTATTTTTCCTTTGTACTATTTTTGTTCCTGTATAACACGTCATCCCCATCTTACTCTTGTTTATTCGTTGTCGTTTCATCATGATTCTCCTTTTGCTTTTCTCGAGACGTCTATATTCAATTATTTATTTATTTTTTGACGAAAAGGTCGAAATCAGGAATCCTTGGAAACAAGTTAGCAGTCCTGATAATAATTTTGTCCCTAAGGGCCCGATAAAAAATCAATTGACTAGGAGAATAACCCAATGTCGGTATTTCTGTATTCCTATAATGAAATAGAAGGGTACTTGGGTCTTGGTTTGACATAGCAGCTTTTTTCAAAATATTTTTAAAAATTTTTACGGCACTCTGCTAACGCATGTCCTTTCGGGTGATGCGGGCTGGTTGAGGTTAATTTAATATCATTTTCGGATAGATATCCTATGCGGCTTCCAAATGGGATTATGGGAAATAATTTCCTTCGGGTATCTGTGTGTATCAAACATAAGAAACCAAACCTTTTTTTACTTAGTATATAACTTTGCTTTTTATTTTGTGAATCTCTATCCATTTAGATTGATAATCTACTGTTATTAGATAATAATTATTTTGATATTCCAAAATATCCATGGATAACTTATTCCACGGTAGATCAGGCTCATCAGGATTTTTTGGTCTGTTATTGTACGTAAGCATACCATGTAGCTCAGGATAAAGTTTTCAATATCTGAGCACTTTTCGGCCTGTAAAAACATGTTCTAGCCTTTGCTAATGATTCCCATGTGACCTTCATGTAAGGGTTTTATTATCGTATTTTGTCGATTTATAGGCACAAATTTAATTATTTCGCTCTGAAATGGGTCGGATTTGGTTTTTTTTTTTCAGATATGTTTTCTGTTTGGGGAATAATATTTTTGATTATACAAGAAACTACATATCCAAGATCTTCATCACAGTCAGTTCATCATATACCTATATATATATATATATTCAGACGATAACTCTCCTTAGGATTAAGATGAAAATTACGTTCTTGAGCCAACAAATCAAGCTTTTCAAACCAACGGATGATGAGTTCGTCCCTCCCAGGTCAATGTCTGAATCTGGACAAATTAAAAAGAATTTACTACCACACTTTCTAGGAAAAAGAGAGAAGAATATGCTGGTGATACAATATAAGGTGATTAGCACTCCTCGAGGAAGTTGTATTAAGACGTCTAGAGTTTTTATGGATTTAAGCAGAAAGACATCATAAGTATTGGCGAATGGATACCCGGCAACTGGAATTTCTTCATCATTTCCGAGTTAGTCCAGGCTATATATCAAAACAGATATCAAGGTAACTCTCGATGGATTTAACTTTCCAGTTGTTCTGGAGAACAATTTAAAAGCTTTACTGAGGAGAAAAACATTGGTTGTAGTCATCAGCAGAAGGATGTAGGTACCTATGTATAATAGAAATGAAAGTGAGCGTGAGACCTTAGTGCGGAACCTCTAGAAACTTACGAGCCGTATGTAATTCATGACCCTCCAAAACCTACCGCACCAAAGGGAAAACAATTTGCACCCTAATTGTGCAATCTTCCTCTTCCCCCTCTCTTACCAGTTTTCCACCTACTTTTCGAGACCTAATCCAATTAACCCCGGGGTTTTAAAGTTTCATGTCGAGTTCTGCGCCTTCCCGCGATAAATTAACAATCTCTTTTTCCGTTCAGTGAAAAGATTCCAGACCGTAACGCCGGATGGCAATACTTTGGAATGGTTTCCTTCCGGAGAGAAGCCAAAGTTTCGCACTAACTAAGATGCATTTTGATGACAAGACCTTCTCAGTTAACTTCCTATACGTTGAATTATGCATAAACCGAACTTATTCCTGGGTTGAAAACTTTAGCTCTGCTCTGGCAACTTCGAATACAAGAAGCAAAGTAAGGGGGTGCTTCCAGAGAATTTAGTTTTGTAAACAGAGCGAGGTCTTAATCAATTAAGAAACGAATTGTGCGAAGGGAACTCCACCTTTATGTTCTAGGACGAATTGGTGTAATACCATTAACCTGTAAAGCAGAGCGAAGTAAACTATTTACAGAAGACGGAGTTGTCTACTTGATAACCACGAACCAGGTAATTCAAAGATTTTAACCCACTTTTTTTAATTGAGAAAGAAACATTCACACCACTTGTCCAAAATCCGATTCAGCCTGACTTCATCAGTTCATCCCACAAGAGGAATTTTTCAAATTTGTTAACACTTCTTATTCATCGTACCCATGACGTAATGTTTTCTGAAATGTTTACTTTTTATTCTCTTTGCATGACCTTACATTTTAATTGAAGAAGAGCATTCTACATAATATCCGACGAAGCATAAAGGTGAATTGAAACGATTTGGAAGAAAATGCTTATGGAGAATGCATGTTCCTAGTACAAATCTCTTGGCATATGTCGTACAACTGAAGACATGATTGAAAAATAAGATGATAAAGAAAAGGAAAGGACGTGGACTACTGATATACGTTCTTCAGAATAAGACTGTTCCTCACCAGCTGCGAGTGTCTTCAAAACCTTAATTTCTTAGGATTATCTATGTTGGCTATTCAAATAATATTCAAATACAAGATTCGGGTCATTAGAAACACCGATTTTGAGATACTCTGAGCTGAGATAAAAATAATGTGAAGACATACAATAGTTTCAAGCATTTATTTTTGTACATCTAGTAATACCTTTATTTAACTAAGATATATAGTATTTATCATTATACATTTATCGATAATATTTATGTATTTGTAAGGATCATCTAGTCGTAGTTTAGTTCTTATTACGGGGTATTTTTATCCGCTGTAGGGGTTACAAAGCGGTCATCGCTGTATCCCTTGAGGGAGAGCCTCGCTTTGCGGGTTATTATTATTATTATTATTTCTCCCCTCCCGATCTGCCAGTGGAGTCCGTGATGGGCTCCCCTTAGAGTTGTGCCCGTTGCAGTGTTCTTTTCACACCCCTTTTTGATTGCCGCTAATGACCCTTCCGGTTGAGACGCGGCTTAAAAAAAAAAAAAAAAAAAAAAAAAAAGTTGTACTGTTTCGTTAAATTTTGTGGCATTCCTAAGAGTAAATTACTACCAACATTACCTAAACTTATTATTAGGAGGTTTAATATCCGTGATGCATAGAATCCGATATGGATTTGGAAGACTAGTCCGGAGAGGAGCCCTTCAAGGCTAGAAATAATCACTTTTGAGCATATAGGTACCTTGCTAATTTTACTTCCGTTATATTTATTCACTATAAATGGAAATACAAATCGTACATATATTATTCCCAACTATTCACTATTCACTATTTGAAAAATATCCAACTTATCTTCTTATACGAATTATTTAGGGATTCCTCCATTCAATAATTGGCTCGGAGTGACATATATAAATAAACAAGCATTATTTCTTCAGTAATTAAATTATGAATAGATACTTCATTCTATCTTAATAATAGGTATAGGTATTCATTCTGACTTAATAATAAATATAATACAAAATAATACTTTAGCTAAGCACGAGTTTAATTTTGAAATCATCTTACGATCTTTTTGATCCCTCAAAATCGCAATAATCAGTTTTATATTTTTGTATAATCTAATTAACACCATACGCTCCTACTCATTTTGAAATGGACAGAATAAATTGGTAAAGCGCGTGAAAAGTAAGGAGTATTCTAATTAGTTTATCCGCAAATTTAAAAAAATAAATAAATAAATAAACAAATAAATTTAAAATTAAATAATAATTATAAAATAAATTGGTAAATATCGTCTTATTGGCGATACTAATCACCATCGTACTTAACGATTCATTTCTGCAATATAACTTTCTACAAACGGAGTCGATAGGTCAAACAAACTATGATATTTTTTAGACCGCTTACGTGATTAATTTTCCTTTTAACCTTCGGATTGCTGAAAGCAAAATACCTCTCTCAAGCTTTTTGGTCATGGAGAACTGTCTATACCTATTTGATGTATAAAAAGTCCAGTCATGCAGCATGACCCCATGAGCGAATTTTTGAAGATTTTTGAAGACGGCCGAGTGGAGGGAGGCCTTGAGATTAACGTTACTGACGGCCGAGCGGAGCGAGGCCTTGGGTCTGCGTGCTAGTACGTACATAAATAGAACTTCTTCATAATTTCATGGCTGATATTTTCTAAGCCACAGTCAGTATTAAAGCTACATCAAGTCCTAAAACAGTTGAGCGTAAAACATTAAAGAGAGCGACCGAGAGAATCGGAGGACGGAATGTTTCACTGAGAAAACTCATCAGTTGTGCTTACATTATTTTTTTTTTAACAAGCACCGATTACCTACGTTTTAAACTGCATGGTTCTAGGATTGTTTATACAGGGATACTTCCATAAGAGTAGTTCAATCTGAATTTGGACAATGTTTCATGCAAATATTACCGATTTTTACAACTAGCGAACGGCATTATTTCGATTTTTTACTGATTTTTCAACTTTGAAATTTTTGAAAACTTGATACATATTCTTATAGGAAATTGTACGCTGATTCCGAATATACTACATGTTAGTATGCTGAAAAAATTATTTCGCACAACGAATCGCCAGAAACAGGCTATTTTGAAATTTTTGACTACATTTTTGAAAATTTCAACCCGAAGATGTAATCCGATCATGCTGGCCAACGAACTTGAACTTTCGTTTTGTGTCCTTAACATTTTAAAATTTGTTTGAAGTTTCTAGCACAATTCTACGGACAGTTATCGTCTGGAATGGCTCATACATACATATATACATATATACATACATACATACATACATACATACATACATATATACATACATACATACATATATATATACATACATACATACATTCATTCATACATACATACATACATACTCGTACATACATATATACATACATACATATATACATACATAAAAAAATGCGTTGAACTTCAGAATATGATTCAGAATAGCCTGAAACGGATTTCTGCATAAAATGTTTTCAAAAATTCACATTCTATAAATTTTGAGGCGAGAGCAATAGCTTAATTTTCTTCAAAAATTCGCTAATAAAACGGGAACGAGCCAAAATCGACAAAAACAGGCTATTTTGAAATTTTTGACTACATTTTTGAAAATTTCAACCCGAAGATGTAATCCGATCATGCTGGCCAACGAACTTGAACTTTCATTTTGTGTCCTTAACATTTTAAAATCTGTTTGAAGTTTCTAGCACAATTCTACGGACAGTTATCGTCTGGAATGACACATACATACATATATCCATACATACATACATAAACAAATGCGTTAAACTTCAGAATATGATTCAGAATAGCCTGAAACGGATTTCTGCATAAATTTTTTTCAAAAATTCACATTCTACAAATTTTGAGGCGAGAGCAATAGCTTAATTTTCTTCAAAAATTCGCTAAAAAAGGAAAAAAGTAGGTAGGTACAGGTGAAATAGGTAAGTACAATAAAAAATGTTGGTAAAAACCAAAATGAAGTCGGTAAAAAACGGAAAATAGGTAATTAGAATAATAATTCTATGCAAGATGTATGTAACGTCACATGTAGGCTGAACTTGTAGGAGTAAGCTGCATAATCAGATTACAGAGGGTACAAAGTATTGTTATGTACGGGATAAACATACAAGGCAGAAACAAAGAAAGTGGCACTTAAGATCTTGGAATGGTAACAACCTTTCACCCACCAGCAGGCAAGAATACATAGCTTCCCAGCCTTCGGTTGTGAGGAAGCAAAAAATGGACGGCGACCGGGGAAGGTATAGAATTTCATATAATCTAAGCGGCTTGCATTATGAATGGCTGCACCACCTGCACTTTTTGCCGCCGTTAGCCGCTCTCGAGGATTTTTCGCCTTCGTTGCGGCCCGTAATAACCGGTGGACGGCAGAAGCGAAAGCTCGTTCCCCAATTGATTTATGTAAAACTCCCCGGCTCAGGTCTCCAGTGAAATGCGGATTTTTGTTTCCACAGTATTTTAATAGAGGCTACGTAAATGTTCATTAATTTTTGGATCTACCGACTTATTATGAACATATAAAAAACATTCTTCAACACGAATGGAGCAAATACTTAACACAAATATATATACATAAATGCGAATGGAAAATACCATATTTAAATTACTAAAGAAAAGATAATAGTATAACGACATTCTTATAACGTCCAATCGTGAATAAAGGCGATGTTTTGGTACAGATTGGTTCCCAACATCGTTTATAACGAAGAAACGAGAAACATTCTCAAGTTCCACAAATTCTGTTTTTATGAAGCTATCACATAAACAGGACTCCTCAAAACAATTTTTCACGTGCGACATCAGTGTGTATGAATTCGCGTTGTCACTGTCGAGAATATGGAACAGTGAATAGACACAGTTGACTCTTAAAAAGAAAGGTTTCTGATACTTAAAATGTAACACAAAGAATTTTGCGGTTATACAGTCAACTGAATTGGCAACCTAGTTGCTATGAATAAAACATTTTACCCCCTTTAAATATAATGGATATGTAGAAATGAGTTGCTAAAATCAGCTTAGAACTAGCTGATTCACCCGTGCGTTGTACAGGTTGACTTGAATATACGCAAGCTACCCCCCCCCCCCCCCCCCCCAACCATCATATTTTGGGACACCCCTATGGATTTGATTAAAAAAAGTCCTTACTTAAAAGTACTTACTTATAAATTACCTATTAGGACCAAACTACTGAGATCAACCCCCACTCCCTCTCCACGAACAACCCCATATTTCAGATTACAAATATTCAATGAGCTTAGTGAGCTAGATTCTGTCCTGTTCATCCTCGAAAGTTTAAATTTTGTATGGAGCCTCTGTGACTACTCAGAGCGAATGGAACGACGGACTCCGTCCTAATCAGATGAGTGATCGAAATTACCTCGTTTTTACATAAAAAATTTGAAATTGAGTAGATAGTCTCTCTGGAACATCAACAGACCAATGAAATGATAGTATCCAGCCTAATTAGCTGAGTGAACTGAATTCTCTCTTGTTCACCCTAGAAAGTTGAAATTGAATATATAGCCTCTCTGGTATATCTAGAGGCGAATGAATTGACGGACTCCGTCCTGATCAGTTGAATAGGCCATATTCTCTCGTTTTCATCCCAGGAAGTTAAAATTTAATAGAGTCTCTCTGTAACATTAAAAGACAAATGAAATGACAGGCCTCAGCCTAATGTGCTGTGTGAGCTAGATTCTGTCCTGTTCATCCTAGAAAGTTGAAATGTTGTATGGAGCCCCTCTGGCTACTTACAGACGAATGGAATGGCGGACTCCGTCTTGATCAGCTGAGTGAGCTGAACTCTCACCTGTTTACCCCAGAAAATATATAATTGACGATGACATTTGACATATCCATATCACAATGTATCAGCGTGTAAAGCTTATGCTCCACTATAGTCTTGATTTCATTGATAGGTGGAAAATTTGTCCAACTACATTTTTTTCTCAAGCTTGCCCCCCCCCCTACCCTCACCCTGCATCAATTCTAATAGGCGTCCCTACTATTGACAAAGCCTTGCCTGCATAGCTTTAGAGGGGCGTCCTAAAAATGAAGAAATCCCGAAAACATGTACTTAGCTATAGAATCAATATACCTTTACATGTTTGGCATCAGGCGACGCAGAGTAGTATACCTACCCAGGGTAAGTAAAGAAAATAAAATTTGATCCATCAGAGTGAGATCGGAGGGGGACAATGTTAGACCGGAGCTTCAAGGATTGGTTTTAATAGGTATATATTTTTCGCGTCAGTAATATACCTGCAACGGCGGGGAAATAGCTTTTTTCACGATCTGTGGGTGATAAATGTACTTAAATTTCATGAATATTTTCTCACTAAAACGTCTGCACATCGCATTAACTGGCCAAAACGCCAACTGGCCAGATTATGGTCCCAAAGAGGCCGGTTAAGAGAGAGTCTGCTGTAATGACTACCGGCTATACCGTGGAATGATCCAACTTTGTAACAGGCTCCTCGAATTGTGACATGATAGTTTTATACGCGTCAGTGCCCTCTCCCGGTTTTAGCGACAACTTTAAAGTTCAAATAATTTTACATGACTGTGCTACACCCAAACTCACGGGAAAATATGGTGTTTAGCGTAATGCTGTTGATATCAGTTTGTTGGTGTTTGTGTGTGTGTATGTTTCGGCCAAATTTAGTTGTTTTTAAAAGCGCCGAAAAGTGTGGTTTGCCCCTCTTATTTCGATTTAACTCAGGAACCTGATAAGTTTAGATGGTGTTACCAATGATATCAGCGACAAATTGCTACCATTCTCGTTTTAAATGTTGATTTGTTGGAGTATTATTACCTCTTGAGTGAAATAACTGAAGTTTCGAGCACACTTTGTGACACTTTTCCCCTCTCCGATTTTACATGATTAGTTGGCGAACTCTGATTTTTATTGTTACAGACATGCCTGCAGTGAGTAGGAAGAAGAAGGGTGGATGGCTTGATCCCTTTTCAACTTTAAAAACCATTCATTAAACTATATTTATCCAAAAATCGACGAACTGCTTTGTATTCAAAATGGTGTAAAAATTGGTTGTTTCGGAAAACTATTAGTTTTCCCCCATCTATTTGCTTAATAAAGAGTTTGAAATGTAACCAAAAAATTGATAAAAAATTGACATTTGAAAAAAAAAAAAAAAAAAAGAAGTCAATGTTGGGCCACTTTGATACCTAATGTTGTGACACACGAAAAGGATTCCTCCAATTTTACTACACTAGATAAATTAAATTGTAAGGAGGGAATGGTAATCTGAAATGTGAGGCTGTGTAGGGTTTATATTTTAGCCTTCCGTTCAACATAATTAAATTATTACAAGACTTTACAAAAAAGGCCTTTCTAAATTTTAATTTAATTTTGAATTTAATTTTCGTTTCCCTGAAGAAGCCCCAGTTCCTGGGAAGAAACGTTGAAGATTAATATAAAAACAATTTAAGGAGAGAAAGGCCATTTTTCTAAAGCCATGATAGAGTTGCTGTAAAAATAATTTCACTAACGTTGCTTCTGAAAATATGAGTATATTTAATATTAATAATGAAAATAAATAATAACATTGATATTAAGAATTATAATTCTGCAATCGAGTTTGGCCTGGAATATTGCCATGATAAATTATTTCCTTATTCTAATTTTAGATGAAGAGCCAGACGAAATACTTCCTACCTATTGTCTTTTCTCTTCAAAGCTGGTGCAGAAAATGAGCATCTCTGAGGCAGGATGTTAATAATAACAGCTTGCTGAATCGGTGCGTTTCACTTTTCTTTCAGTGAAGTAGGATTTTTACTACGATAAAACCTTATCCGTGAGTTCTGGGAAACATCAAGGAGGTTTCCATTGTTCTGGAGGTAATAAGACGCCATTCTTTCATGTCAAGATCCCTGAGGGCGCAGTTTGTCACCGCAGTCTCAGAAAGTTCATGATCGTTAATTGTCCCCACCGCCCTCTCATGGCATTTCTAAAAGATCTTTCTCCACCAAAAATTCCACTAAACTTTTGTCCTTCCTGCAGAGACTTTCGGGTGAAGTTTGACGTAATCGGGTTCAGCTTCCATTTTAATTAAGTCACTTCAAAAAGCCCCTTTGCCAATTATGATTTTTGGTGCCAAACCAAGTTCCGTATTAGCAAAAATGTAACGAGTCCGGTGCCCTACGAAAGAACCAACATTTCAAACTAAGAATAACTAATCAGCAATTTTCAACTAATGTTTATTTTATAATATAAGTATATCATCAATTACAAATAACAAGTACATCAGTATTCATCAGAACATCCTCATCGATGTTTATACCTCATCAACTAACGGCCGAGCCGCTAAACTGATTCCAAGTATTGAATGGGCCTCATGATCTTTGGGCGGAATGAAAGTCCTTGGATGAGCTGAGTTGGGAATTTAAAATGGGACTCTTGGGTTCGTTTATTTTAGAAACCCCCAAAGGATGGATTGGTTCCAGGGTGGCGGTGTATATGCGTTCGTGCTATTTATAGTATAATTTTTTCCCAATTGCGTATGTAGGAGTAGGTTAGAGTCCCACTTGCGTACTTCGTATAGACGATCCCACAGACCCTAAAACGTTGGGAAAAACGAACGGATTTATTCAGCTATCCCCTGCCGAAAACGTGACGAGGCGGGGACGCGGATCCCTGTTATCAGTTTCGGACAAATAAGTCCATTCCCTCCCGTGACATCGTGTACCTATGCCTAACTTTCAGTTGTTTTAAATATTTTATGAGCACAAAATACTGTTATGACGTGGGTATATGAATTCCTTGATCATTATATCAGTAATAATCGTGATATTGTCTCTCTTTTGTGACATATAGAACTGAATATCAGTGCACACTGATCAACTGAGAAGCCTCCGAGCCTAATTGGTTTCTCAATCGACTTATAATACTGAAACCAGAAACGTAGCTCCCCTGGGGGACCCCGATCAGTTTCGAAACCTTAGAGGCTTATTTTTTTATTCACGGCGCTTAAATTTAGATGAAGGTCCTTCGGAACACCTCAGAAACAATTAAGGGGTACGGAGATGCACTTTTCGTCTGAGGGGCCTCTGAGGCGTTCTTCTCTTTTCGATCTGTTTTTCTTTTTTCTAAATATTTTAAATTTTTTCCCAATATATACTATTATACCGTACATTTTGGGGTCATGGTGATGTAAACGTGTGAACCCTTTTGGGAATTATAGACCAATGATCTGCATAGAAGGGCTATCTAATAAAGAAATAATAAAACCGTTGTGTAATAATTTGCAGCGTCTTACAAAAAACACTGAGTTATTTGAGGCATATTCTCACATCACGGTCTTCTAAGTGTTTGTCTACAGTTCAGCTTTATGTACTTCTTTGATAGCATCACCCCGTCCAAATTTAGCTCGGTCCTTGAAATTCAGTGTTCACTTTCTGCTGCAGCTATTTGAGCTTGTCGATCAGCATTCTGATACTCAGGTGTAAAAACTAGGAGACTAATATTAATACGTATGTTAGTAGGAAGTCAAAAATAGATTTTTATTTTGATGAGTCATATTTTCTGATCCTAAACCAACCTAAAAATGCCCCATAGTCGTTGTTGAAAATTTTGAAGAGGGTTGAAAATGTGAAATTTCAGTTGCTAAAAATCGCCTTTAGTTAGAGAATCAACCGTGTATTACTTTTGTAGATTAGCAGCTGTGTTGTATTACCGTGTATTACTTTTGTAGGTTTGCAGCTGTCTTGTATACTTCATTATTTTAGTCATAAGGGGTATATGTTCTTTTTTGTTTTGATTAATGCGCATCAGCAGCGCAGCGCATTTATGTGCAGTCACATTAAGGACTGTTAGTGGTTCTCGAGACAACAACGGTCCCCTACATTTCAGCGCACTCCATCACACCAGGTAGATTGCTGTACGATAACTGCCGATACTGAACACTCGGAGAAGGCGACAAACACGGTGACATGGGGTCAAGAGATATTGCAGACTGATCTTGTATGTCTTGGCGGCTTGAGTCCGGTGCGAATTCCCCGCAAGTCAACAACAAACCAACACTACCTTAGTACGCAAATACGACAGTCCTCAAGTGAACATTTACCTCACAAGTAATCAAGAGAGACTAAAGTGGGACGTACGCATTTGCACCAACCTCACGTCCTTAAAGTTAATAATAAAGCTAATTCCTAACCATTGACTTGACCATTGATGGACCTCCAATGACAAAAAAAAAAAAAAAAAAACCTAATACGTCGAAGATGAAAGTTCAAGATTCTATTCAACAACTAACGCAGATAGTAATTCGTACAGCTGCTGAAGATTTCAGTGATAATACATTCCAACACAGTCAAAATCACCACATTGAGCTCAATTCGGTTTCACACCGTACATTTAATCTTCACTGAGGAGCACATTTTGGTGACAGCCACAAAACCAATCATTACATTCTTTCCGAATAGTACTATTAGTGGCTATTATATTTCCACATTTCATTTTGAATATTCAAAACACTTTTCGTGTTGATCAGTTATTCTGTGAGATGCCTGGATCAATTGAATGAAAAGTGAAATTAATAGTAAAAAACGTGCTGATATTTATATTTCATACAGTAACCAAATGATCATAACCTACTCTTTACTGGTCTGAATGCTGCCAACACCACACTCCTTCCCCTTTGTATTAAAAAAAAAAAAATGTTTAGTTGTATGTATATACTGGTACTTAATTAGGAGAGAAAATAAGGTTTAATGTTGGAAAAAAAAAAAAAAAAAAAAAAAACGGACGGTAGACCTAATGTTCTTACAGTCAGATCATTTAATGATGATTAACTTTACACACTACTAGTTCATTATGGTTACTTAGCAATATTAGTTTATAACCTAGCGTGATAAATCAGCTTTCCTTGACACTACAGAGGCTTTGGGATCATTAGATGTTGTGATAAAATGAGAGCATTCCAAAAAGTGGCGAACGATTTTCCTGCTATCAAAACTAAGGGAGTTACTCTTCCCTAGTAACGCATTGGTTGTACGTGAAAATCAACACCGTGACGTGACGCTCGTGAGTGACGAAAACAAATGGAAACGTCCTGATAATCATTATTAAGTAAATGATAAAACATGGTTTCTCAATTGAATACAAGGGTTTTCGTGTAAAATGGCCCTCTATGAAAATACGAGTTTAAAGCCAGTTTCTACGTATTTTTTTTCTCGCCGAATCGAAAGGTCACACTTGCAGATCTCCCCAACTCCGTCACAACCTAGTTTTATACTTTAACTAACTAACTTAACCCTTGATAACCCATGAAATTGAGCATAACAAGTAAACTAAACATTCGGGAGTAAAGTGTAAAACACGGTTATAACAAAGTTAGGAAAATTTGCAAGTGTTATAAAAAAAAAAAAAAAAAAAAAAAAAAAAAAACACGTAGAAACCCGTAGTAAAGTTTTCCTACATTAAACCATAATTTTTTCTTCTAAATACGGAAGTAAAAGTAAAATTGACTATACCGTTGGAAAGACAAATCCTGGTTACCAAGGTGTTCTAATACGGTACCTATATGTGAATCTAGGGAAAACCAAAATTTTGCTAATACATTGGCTGTTACTACGGTACAAACTCGGTGTTCCACGCGCCATCTAATGTTTTGTAACCTGACGCTGATCCCGACATCCGATTTTTCCGACTCTGCTTTCCCTAACCTGATCTCAGTTTCAATTGTTTTATTTTCAATTCGTAATGATATTTGCAAAGTGAACCTTTGTAATCGGCCAAGACATTTTTTTTAACCCCTCTCTCAAAATTTTTTTGTTACCTACGTTTCAAGATACGTAAATTTCAAAAATCGAATCAGCCCTTTGTTCGTCCAGCGTTTTATTTGTGCTATGAAATTCAGCGAGAAGTATTACACTTCGTAGGCATATATATCACGCTAGTTTATTGAGCAGTGATGAGTTCCACGTTTATTTCGAAGACACATTCGTCAGGAACACTGGCCATCGTTCAAGTAAGTTCTTGCTCAACGTTGTTAGTAGTAATATTAGTGTAGGTATGTAGATATAGAGGTTGGTATTAGTATTCAAATTTCAAGCATTTTGTGGAGAAATTCAGTAAAATAATATATGTTAGTATTATAATATTTTAATGTTTGTATCTTGAAAAATTTCGATATGATTGGAATGAAAAGATTTTATCCGTTTTTCGGCCACCCTTTATACATAACTTTTTAAATAATTTATAATTGAATGATTAATATTTTGTTGACACAATGTAAACAAAAAGCAGCCATCGCATATTCACTACTCTCTAGATTTAGAATTTCCAATGGTGCCAAAATGACACCCCATAGTTCCGTAGGTGTTTCAACTGTTCTATAATAGTTAGGAATTTTTTTAAATATTTTTTTTTTAAAGGTTTAAGCCGCATCTCAACCAGAAGGGTCATTAGCGGCATTATAGTTAGGAAATGTTTACTATATTACAATTTATTAACCTTGCACAAATTAAATAACTTCTCAATACAAATACAATTTATAACTTTTTATGCTTATAAAATAGTATTAAGTGTTGGTTTTGTGAACTGATCATCAGCTGTCTTTTAACCTAATTCTGCATCATGAACCATCCAACCCTGTAAGGGCAAAGAGGTAGAAGCAAGACTTTCAAGCCAGCCATTTTCCATTTTGACCACATTTTATTGAGCCTGTTTTATATCGAGAATCATCCGTGCGATTGAAAAGTATTTTCACCTAATTCCGTCACCAAATCTGGGATATACTTTCCAGAAAACCATCTGAGTCGCCATCAATTGGATGTATCGCCACACATTCAAACTTGGTTGTTAGCACCTTTCACAACCTTGCTTCTGCTGCTTGATCACCAGCTCAATTCAACTGTAGTGAGATCTTACCTATCTTCACCTACATCTATAATTTCATCTTTATCTTCTGGGCTCTTTCTGGCTACATATCAACATCATTCTTCCTACCTACCTATCTGGAGTTGGCCTCCACCTTCCACACTCATCTAATTTGGGACTGAACATTGGGGAACAGAGTTATCCTTTTAACTTTATGTAAATGCCTTACTCCTACTCAGTTCACATGTGTACCTGCCTTTATCTTTTCTCATTCAGACAGTGGCCACATAGGTACGAAAACCAATATTAATTTGTACGTACAAATACATATCTAAAGTTACCTTACATTCAATAAACTAGGTAAGCGTATTTATCTTTATTTCATTTATCATTCCTGGTCAAAAATATCACTAATCTAGTCACTGATTCTCATAGTATATTCCTATTTATCCATTAAAAATACAGTCCACTCAATATATTAACTAGCTGAGCTTTGTAGGGTGTGCTAGTTAATGTGAGCTATCATTACCTGGGATATCACGGTGCATACCCAATATCAAATAGCAGAGCAACATGTATTGGACGGGGTTGGCGCTGTAAACATCGCAGCACGCTCTTAGTCCTTTACAAAACAGTTGGTACTGGGCTGATCGGCAGTAGGTAGGAAATAGGTGGTTGAGTGGCTACCGTATTAAAACTATTTTCACCATGGACTTTTAAAGCGTAGGTAGGTATTTTATTTTATATCATTAATTTTTAGTTGGGGAGTCAGCTCATTTTAAATGTAGGAGGTCCGATAAGGTCTAATTGTGTAATTAAATTAATTCCTCCTCAGTAGGTGTCTACGCCTAAGCAGATATATTTAGATAGTGTATAACAGACTTATAGACTTATCTGTGGTATATTTTTGTTCAATATAATCATAGTTTTATTTCATTTCGGCGATTATATATAATAACATATATTTAGTTATTAGCTTATTCTAGATCTAGTCTTAGTTGAATTATTTTATTTTTGAGGGGGGTTTTTTTTATCCGCTCTAGGGGCTAAACAGTGGTCATCACTGTACCCCTTATTTTGTCCTCCTCCGATTTGCCAGTGGAGTCCGTGATAACACTCTGTTTGGTGGTGGTGGGTAGCATGGCCCCCCTTGGAATCGTGCCTCTTGCGCTGTCCCTTTGGACACCTTGTGCAATGACGCAAATGACAGTTATGGTTGAGGTGCGGCTTAAACTACTAAAAATTTGCTAAATTAAAAATAAATTTTCATTTTAAGAAGCTCAAATTTGAAATGTGGGTGAAACCCTCGGAGAGGAGTAACGATAATCATCAGAAACGCTTGCATACGAGTCTGCAACACATTGGGACATTTTATGTCTTTAGTTGCAGAATCTTATGTGTTGTAGACTCGTATGCAAGCTCTAAGAGCCACTCAGCTGTACCGGACCCTGGGAACCGTTAAGTAAATGTCCTAAAGAGGCTACATACGAAATTACAGCTTCCTAGAGTGTAAAGCATGAAAATTAGCTCTAAGAGTCACAAATCAAACTGTTCTCGCAATATTCGGATCACCTGCTATGAATCAAATCATCGAAACACCAGCTCAATGAAATCATCAGAAATTAACAAGCGGTTGCAATCATGTTCACAATACCAATTATTGAGAATGATCACCTGAGTGTACACAATTATTCAAATAACCATGCTCATAACTCAGCTTGTTGGCCACGCACTTCGCAGTTGTTAACATAATATGATTGGATAAATCGAGAGCTTTCGACAAATGGTCAACGAATTTTGTGGGATGAAAAACGACGAGGTACCATTTCCCTAGCAACGACTCGGTTGTAAGCGGAAATCATCAGAAAATCAACCATAACGCTTTTTTTACGCTTTTTTTTAAACGAATTTTTCGTTTAGGTACCAAAGAAAAGACATAAAATGTAAAAAAAAACTTTTTGTAATAATTTGCAGCCTCTTGAAATTTGAGCAATTCAATTTTCTCAATAATCGCTGCCCAACGAGCTCATTCTTCCGTTTGGAATGGTTGATTTTTTGGAGCAATGAATGGACTTTTAATCTTAATTCTAAGAAAAGTTAATCTCTAGGATTTGTTTCGGATTGCCTCAAAACGAACTCCAACGATGAGAATTTTCGTCAATTTCAATTTTGAAAATGTTAGAGCCATGGTTTCTTTTTCTACCCAAATTTGCTCTAAGAAAATTTAAAAAAATAAAACGCATTTTACTAAAACTCAGTCTAAAAGAAGGAATGATTGAAGAAGAGAAACCTTTTCCGGGAAGAAAGTGTTGGGGGCAAGAAGATTTGAAGTTAAACCATGAAAGAAGTAGATGTCGGAACTGCGAAATGCACTGCCCAAGCTCATCAAGAAGTCGACAAAGAAGAATACCTAAGGCCGACGAATTGGTTTCATTTTAGGCCTATGAAAAGACAGCACGTTCAGAATTTCGAGGGCTTAGGATTGGGGTAAAAGCCGGCCTTTGTCATTTGTTTCTTCCCATTGTGAAGGATTATTAACCAAGCTAGACGAGAGATATCACCTAAATATCTGGGATTTCCCACGAAATCCTTTAGGTTTCTTCAAACAATGCCCCGCCCCTTTCATCCACCTCCACGCGCACCTGTAGATTCCTTTCATCCCCTTACATGGGAAATCCAAGGGTCCTTTGTTGTGGGTAGCCGTTAAAATTACATTTCCCGTGGGGCATTGTTTTATTTCCCATCCTTCAACCATCCAACAGCACACCGATCCTACATAGAACATGAATTCTTAGCAGGCAACGGTTGTTGTAGGACACGTTTAAGATGGATAATTGAAATTGCTCAAAGTACGTCATTCCAAGTAGTGTGCATAGGGGCACTAAGTGCGAGAACAATGGTAGACAGTTGTGGATATCAGTGATAATATGAGCGATAATATGCCATATAATATGCTAATATAGAATTGAAAACTAGTAATTTGAATTTTTTAAAACAACTGAATATGCGCACCGTGCGTACGTGGTGAAGTGTATGTTCTTATGGAAGTCTGAGGTCCTTGGAAGGGGTTCAAATTTTTTCCTAAGATTCGTTAATTTCCTTTTCGGAATGTCACAGCGCAGTTTTCGCGTAGAAGACTCCGATTTTGGGGGTAGGAACAGCTCTCCTGGATGATAATGACATAGTTTTCACTCATGATGACGTCCCACGATCCTTTACACCTGAAATCGAGATGTTGATGAAAAAAAGATAGAATTTATCTTTTTTTCAATATCATTGATTTCAGGTATAAAGAACCGAGGGTCATGATCATCATGATTGTAAAAATGATGCTGTCGAGTTTGATGATCCAGATTTATATTGTTTTCAGATAGTGAATATTCAAGTGATGATGAGTTACAGTTACGGATACGGTTTTTTGGCTAACAGAAACTCATCTCTCCAGCATCCTCAACCTCGTCGAGTGTTTGGTGAAGATGTTCCATAAGAACCCCCCGCCCCACCACGATCTGTTTGGAGTTGGGGCTTAAAATATTATTCGAGGATTATCTGAGTTGGTTGCACCTGGAAATGTACTCGCAGACAACCCTAAGCCAAAGCAACTGTGGGGTATGCTTATGGACCTACCCATTTATTATGCTCAAAGAGTGCTGTTTTTCGGGGACGTACACACACACACACACACACACACACACACACACACACACACACACACACACACACACACACACACACACACATATATGCAAGCTTCAGGAATCGTTTCATACTATCCCAAAACGGATTTCGATGGAGAAAATTTCGGGATTTCAGGAAATTTTCGTCTTGAATTTTTGGAGCCATTGTAACAGCTTTATTTTCGTCGAAAGTTAGCTAACACCTTGAAAAATTTGTTATAGTGTGGCGAACTTGACGGTTTCAGCGCATCACTGGGAGAAATCAAAAGGAACCATTTCTTCCTTATTGAGTTAGTCGGTATGTCGGCACCGTTATAGCGAACATGACTTGGAGCGATAACGAAATGTGAGTTGGAGGACAACCATTCTTCAACATGATAGTGACGTCCATGATAGGCCAGAGTTTTTTTTTTTTAATTTTTACCCCGCATATTCATGGGCACTTACTCACATCTTGATTGACAAAGAGTCGTCCAGAATGCTATTAGCTTAAAACTTGAAAAATATTACTACTGCGTCACACAGGGTTCGATATGCTTGCGATCGCAACAAAAATTGTGTCAGAGGAATGGATATACTCTCGAGCCATAATCTATAGTGGTTGGCTGGTTAGAGTAATACTGCAGTGTACGATAATCCGAGTCGTTATCTAACGTTAAACCGCAAATGTCATTCCTAACTTGCAAGAAACAGAAAAAACACAAAATTCAAGAATTATAGGTAATATGCCTCAAAGATAGTGACTAAGACTTAATGTTCAAAGACACTGAGAACATTAAGATTAGAAGAACAAGAAGAGAATGGGAAAGAAAGAAAACGGGTGGAGAATATCGGAATGTTTGAATGGAGGACCGACAAACCAATATGTTATAATCAAGTCTTGGTTGTAAAAAATACGTTTTGGAAATCGTACTCACTTTTCACTCAACAACTGTTAGATTGTCGTTTTCCGTTCTCACGTTGATTCAATTAACACCATTATATTGATAGACTTTCACGTGACTCCGGGTCCCTGTAAATATCTCTAAGCGAATCATTGTGCTGTTGCGGGGATAAATTAATAGCTACACAACTACTTATTTATTCGTCAGTTTGTCAACATTCATCATCATTTGTGTCACTAATTTTGAAAGGCCCTGAAGCCCTGATCATATTGTATGTCTTGTGAGTTAATGCAAAACTAATAACATTGGCGCCCCGAGGGGTTAAATCGGCAAGTGTAGGGGCAAAAGAGGGTTGAGGTAACTAACCTTAAAAACAGCAAGTTGAAGAAAACCTCGTCCGAGAGAGCACCTGCGGGCTCTCATTAACCAGGGCGCTCTGCTTGAATACGTAACTACTTGGTATCACAATCTCTGTCCATCCTTCCCTACTTTCCCTCATTCCTTGCTGTTTCATCCCGCTGCAAAACCACCTTAGAGACCTCAATTGCCATTTAAGAGATTAAATATTTATTTTTGACGCCTGGAGCATTTGAGATTCTAATTAGAAGCCGCTTGCATGGCCCAACTTTGTATACCTACCTACTTACCCAGTGAACAGGGTATGTAAAGAAAATGAAAGTCCTTTTATTTTTTAAAACAAAAATATCAGAACCCTTGATGGAACTTCTAGATACCTGGTGGATAATATTTATATTCATGAAACTTTCCACGACCAGGATGATTGAGGAATAAGAACAGCTTATTTGCTTCATAGTAGTATGAAGTAACACATGAGATTATTTATGATAGGTAGTTCAGAAAATTTTTCTAAACATTCAGAATAAAACCAACTGGTTGAAAACATAGCAGTAAAGCAGAAAGTATTCAGTCTCTTTGGAGATCATTGTTATTTTAAATGGCTGGCCTTATTAGTTAGCCTGAAACTAATAATGAAGAAAAAAGGGGGGGAAATTCATACACTTCATTGTTAATACAATCGTGAATATATAAACACAAATAGTACCGGTTCCAAGTGCTTCATTATAATTTCAAAACGTATTAAGATATTAATTAGTCTAATAATATTGTAAAGTAAAGAGAAATCCATACAGTTCATTTAAATAAAAAGTCTTCTAGATGTTTTTATACTAATGATATTTTAGAATAAAGAGAAATCCATAGAGTTAATAAAAGCATTAAAAAGTCTTTCAGATGTTTTTATCAAAAGTTCATAAGTCACTGGACACCCAGACGTACTAACACTTTCTTAATCAATCTAACTCTTTCAGTTTCAAACATAGAGCAACAGTAGATCAGGTGATCCCTGTTCTGAGTAATCACGTAAGTCATTTTCTCACAAACCAGACCGACGCAGATACGCCCTATTCTTCCCATGGGCTTGGGTAATCTTGTATGACAGATGAAGGTTCGTCTTCAAACGTCAGTATATTGTTGGAAAAAACGTCTTCGTGTGAGGGGCTGTTTCCTTATTTTTGGTTTCATGAAACCAAGGTTTCTCTCCCTCAGCTTCCGTCGAATCGCTGATCGAGGTACAGAGCTAAAAAGGAAGGACTCCATCAGTAATGGGTTGCCAGCCGCCAACTTTGCAAGTCTATCAGCTACTCGTTCACAACGACCCCAACATGAGCTTTAACCCATGATATGCCAACCTTCCATGCACTTCTCAGTTGACTGTCTTCGTACGCGTGTGGATGTGTGTGTGGCTTAATTTCCACAATTTTGAACAGATTTTTATGAAATGCTCATAGAATATGCGAATTAGGGTTTAGATATCCCCCTATCAGTTTTGTTTTCCCAAAATTAATACTTCACTCAATGCATGCGCAATCGTAAATTCTATCATGCCAAAATTCCGATCTAGCTCGATTTTGAGGACAGGTGGGAGAGATTGATTTGAGCATTTCCTAGCAATTGCAACATAAACCTATCATTAGTAGCTACTGCGCATTCGCGAATGAGTATTCCTTTTAACAAGTCTAATTTCAACAAATTCATCTGATTTTTTATGAAATTTTCAGGAATGTGCGGGTTAGGCTGTAAATGGTACCTTAATACTACGTTATTTCATCCTTTTCAAATGCACATGTGCAAACATAAATTACTTCAAGCACCATTTTTTCACGCCGTAGTCCTCGAATCTCGCTCAAATTTGGTGCATAGTTAGAAGACAATCGTTTAATTATTTTATACCAATTTCAACACGCGCATGTGAGAAAGTGTAATCCCAGGAACAAGGTCAATTTCTAGTTTTCATCAGATTTTGATGGCATTTTGTAGGCCTGTGCGGGTTAGGCTGTAGATTGTCCCCTAGCAATTCTATTTTTCTCAAATAATTACTCATTACCTAAATTACTTCAAGCATCATTTTCCCGTTTCCACAATGACCGATTTCAACGTTTTACATTACCTACAACTTCATAGACTATATTCCACTATGGAGTTTTTAATGATTATCAAAACCATTTCAATGATCTATACATTTATGTTATTTTCAGTTGGTAGTTACCTATTCATTCAATATCGTTATGCTGTGATCAGGGACGAGGAAAGGGTAGATGTTTTAATTAATTGCATTAGTTTTCTCTCTGCAGGTGCCTGTATCTGCGCAAGCATATTGATGTCAACATAGGGATCTGCAATTTGAAATATACCTCCTTTGTAATATCGAGAATTCAATAGTTGGAATATGTGTTAAGGAGTATCTACAAAGAGACCTACAAGGAGTTTACTTTTTTCTTTGTGTTTTTAACACAGAAATCTTATATCTGAAGTGCCCAGCAAATTACAAAGCAAAAGTTGCCTTCTACATATATCTGATCTAAGAAATCTCATTCTGATTGTTGACTATAAATTTACTTGTCTTGAAGTCACTCACTTTTGCAGAATGTGGCAATAGAAGTGTAGGTTACCCTCCAGAGTCCACCTCGACCAATACGTACCTAGCAGGGAATTGTTATTGCCTTCTAATTTCTCTCTTGGCTCTACCACAATCTCTTCGTCATCGGTATACCAAAGCGCTCTTACTGTACGAGAATCGACTGCAATACCACCTTGATGAATGCCAGTTAGGTTGTTTATAAACAAAGGAAAGAGCAAAGAGCTTAAAAGTCACTTCTGATTTAAGGTTTGCAAAACATAAAGTACCCTAATAAACCCAGACGCCTCCAAATGGTTCAAAATAAAGTGTTTATGTACCGCCAAAACTAAATTAGTTGCTCAGTGACGTTTTTCTTCGTAAGGAGTCCTGTGCAAATTTCTGCCCACCAATATCAATAATTAAATCATGATGCCATATCATGCCTGGGGATACTGGAAGGGAGGTCAATGTATGGCCCAACCGCTGTAAGTATTGGATATCAAAAAAAAAAAAAAAAAAAAAAAAAAAAAAATATATATATATATATATATATATATATATATATATATATCTTTCTTCTTCTCTCTCTCTCCGGAATTACACAATAATCCAACATTCTGTTTGCTCTTTTCCAATTCCAACATTCCACGATAAATCTCTTCCTTAATTAAACCAGACTGTATCCTCGTTTATTTAATTTTCGTTTTATCACAACATGTTAACCTTTTGAATTCGGCCTACTTCCTTTTCTACCGTAAAAAAGTCTAATCCAATGATAGGGTGTTTCACTTGGTGGACTGAAAGAATTGCATTTTTGGAGAAACCTGGTAATTATAAATACATCTCCAGGTTAATGGAGCATATATACGCGAAGGACGTGAAGAGAGTAGGGGTGAGTAATTTAAAATGTCGGGGTGCCCATTTCTCGGTAGGAGAGATTTCTCTCACGGGTTCGGTTCTCATCCCGTGAAATATTAATCTACAGCCGGGTCTGGTTTTGCATGCCAAAGGAACTGTACTCTGGGTTTTCAAGTAAGGTATGAGGCGCTGGGGCTAAATCCGCGAGGAAAACGGGAGTGAAGGATGGGGGTCGACGGGCTTGAAGCATAACCTTTTTTCCACCGACACTTTACATCCTCCCATTCCTGTGAAAGTACCCCTTTTCGTGCGGCTCATCTCATTTTTTCTTTTTTTTTACCCCCTCCTTCTCTTCTTTTTTTTCAGCTGTAAGCAAGGCGATTTTTTTCACTCCTCGTACTCTCACCTTGAAATTCTTCAGGCTTTACACATCTCTGCCTCCTCACACTATCATCAATATTTGTCAGAAACCTTGGAGGGGGGGACGCTTCATCATTTCATCTAAAGAGTTTGGCGTTACAGCAGAAGGAACTCAAAATAATTGGAATTTCGGACTGGCTTTTAAAAATTGTTATAACCGGATGTAGACATTATAGTACCTACCTATTTGACTAGCTCGTTACCTCGCGAGTGCACTGATCCGTGTTACTGAATCGGAAACAAAATTCTAAAAGTTGTTTATGATTGGCTGATTCATTAATGTCGGTACAAAGTTATTTAAGAACACCGTATGCTATTTTTATAGAGTACCTAGGTCTCTACAATTTTCCCAAAATTCTTGACATCACAGCTAACCAAAAAATATCGAGTATTAACCTTTTACATCAGCAGTTGATTAAGTAATGCTCGTGGAACCTAAAAGTTGGAACCAACTATTTGCGTGAATCTATCAACAGTTCCTGGGAACGAAAAACACTTGAGATCACCTGTTGCCACATTTGCATGAAAACTGTTTGGGTATTAAATATGCATTAGCTTGGTGCTCAACAACGGAATAATGTAATGAACTAATCAGAATACATCCCAACAAAATTTTCACTCTTAAAATTACCATCGCAATTGCAAAATCCCTTTATTAAAGAAGAAATGAAACCATTGAATCTTCCAAGACCATTTAAACACTTACCTACAACTCAAATTTGAAAGAAATAAAATAAAATAAATTTCAACGATCATTTGACTTGGATTGTGATATTTATTTTTCAATAATCCGGTCCTCCGATATCTGTAAGGGCTCTCAAAAGAAGTGAAGGTGTACTGAGGATCTTCATGGTTCCTCAGATGATCCGCCAATTAGACTGGGATGATAGAAGCTCTGAATCTATCGAAGCTATTTCTCTCTTGAGTGAATCGAGTTTGAGCAGTGCGAGAGAGGACTCCATGCCTCCAATATTTTTATCATTTAATAATGATTAACAGGACGTTTCCATTTGTTTTCGTCATGTCACGAGCGTCACATCACGATCGAAATTGCACCATCGAAATTATATCACGTTACTATGTTGGTTGCGAGCGTCACGTGACTATGGTGGTTGCGAGCGTCACAAAACAATATAAATAAAGAGGCTAGAAAAATAGTTTCGTTATGCCTGAAGATATATGTGAAGTGCGGGAATAATAATTTCATTCGGTCCATAATAACATGGATGGGAGGTAAAACAAAAGCGTATTTCAACTTTTGATGCATTAATGAGCTGCTAAGTTTCGATTGACGGAAATTTTGGCAAAACAAACGTTAATCGTTATTAAATGATTTGATTGTAGAACCGTAGGTCTACCGTTCGTTTTTTACTTTTTATTTTTAAGAAAACACTCGACATTGTTTTAGCTATGACCTGACTGCTTGAAAAGGGTATTCTATCTGGTACCTAGTAACGGTATCGGGGAACAAACATGTTCTAATGCTTATCACGTGCAACCAATCGTTGCGAGGGTGTTGAAAGTTGCTAATTTTCTCACCCACGAAAATCGTTTACTACTTGTTGGAAAGCTCTAAAATTTTTCACACGTCACACTACACCTAATGCTTCCAACATCCTCCTCCTTCAACTTTCTACTGAGAACGCTGGAGTTTGGGGACTTGGTTGGAGTTCTAAGTTTAATTCAATGTTCAATTCCACCTAGGAAGTTGAAATTTGATAGAGATACTTTATGACAGATCAAAAGGCGAATGGAATTCTTGACTCTATACTGGTCAGCTGAGTGAGCAAGATTCCTTCTGTTTACTAAAGGATCCTAAAATTTGACAGGGAGCCTCTCTGAGACACCAGGACAGACCTAAAATTACGGGCTACTTTTCGATAAGCTGAATGAGCTAAATTTTCTTATGTTCACCGTAGAAAGTTGACATTTTATAAGAAGTTTCTCTTGAGCCTAATCAGCTAAGTGAGCTAAATTCTGTCCCATTCGCCATAGAAAGTTGAAATGTAATAGAGAGTCCCTCTGGAACATCAAGAGACAAATGAAATTATGGGCGTCAGCCTAAGCAGCTGAGTGAGCTAAATTCTGTCCTGGTCACCTAAGAAAGTTGAAAGTTATTAGTGAGCTTCTCTGGGTATCTAGAGAGGAATGGAGTAAGGAAGAATCTGCTTAACGTGCTAAATTCTCTCCCGTTCACCCAAGAAAGTTGAAATCTAATAGAAAGCCTCTCTGGGACATCAAGGGGCGAATGATATGACGAGTTAGAGCCTAATTAGCTGAGTCAGCATATAAACTAATTCCATCGTTATAAAATTCCTGCCTGTTCTTCCTGAGAAGTTAAAATTAAATCGGGGCCTTCTCTGGGACATCTAGATATATGTCGGGCTCCAGCCTGACCTGCTGAGTGAGCTAAATTCTATCCTCGATAAACGTTTGGATTACACACTATAACACATCCCGATATTCTGAGTACACGTAGAGTTACATCGATTTGATCTTTGGAAGCCACGTAAAATCTTTCTATCAAAAATTGCTTGAATTATTCAAGTTATCAAAACCCTGTATTGGCTACTACTTCTGACAGGGCAAGGATATAAATAATGTATTCATTAGCAATTACCCAAATAAATTCTTTCAGTTTGAATCTAAAGCATATTCCATGTTTTCTTTTTTAATTAATTGGTACTTAGGAGCTTAAGTAGGAGTAACTTGGGATGTAGGGGGCTAGTCACCTGCTCAGGCGCATAGCGCAGAGTTTCTACATAACACTGTTAAAATAAATCACAATAAATAGTGGAAGAAACGTGTACTCATGAAAAGTTATTAAACATGCGGAAAGCTGAACAGAAGAATTTAGAGGAATTATAAACATAGGTAGGTATTCAACTGGCATGCAGCGCAAAATAAACAACAATCATGATAATTCTACTCAATTTTCAGACATGCGTGTTATTTTATTGATATAAGAGGCATGATAAATTATTATTCGTAGTAGGTATAAAGCATACCTACACTTTGCTTTCAAGCTGCAATATTTAAGCTTCACGCATATAATTCCTTTGCTTAATAAAGCGTATATAGATAGGCTGGGTGTTACAGACACAAAACCACAGTCCCTCGAACAGGCATTTATTAATTTTAGAACCAAAAAAAATTCAAACTAAACTCAAACCATCCTGCAGCCTTGTTTTCAAAAGTCAGAATAAATCCAACTAATAATAATACAGTCCCAGATAAAAATTTTTTGTTAAGAAAAGCGTCGTTGCCAACCAGTCGGGTTCTTCTACTGGAGTTGTATCCCTGAGTATTCTAGCCATAAATATCAATGAAATTCTTTATGCAATTAACTCACTTATCAATTGAATGTGATTAATTTAATTACGGCGACGACGTAAATGAGTCGATATTGGGGTGATTAGTCCTTGTTTGCTGATGAAGCTGAGGAGCTTCAATTAGCCGAGAGAGGTAGGTAAAATCAGCCCTCATCAGGTGTGTTTTGCCCTCATCAGCTGAGGAACAAAATCAATCAAATAGAACCCCATCAGAGAATCGCGCGATCTCAGGATCAGTTTTTAATTGCGCTTTTCTTACCAAATTTCTCGGAAAATGTCGGTGACGGCAAAACATAAACAATTCATGAGATGGATTGAATCCGGATTTCAGTTGTTTCTTTTACGCACACTAGATCAAAACAAGAAATAGGGTAAAGGACCAGTAGTAGCCATCTTTAAGTAGTCCAGTTATGGTAGATGCTATTCCATTACCAGCGTTTTTCCTCTCCCCCAAATCTGTTGAATCAAACGGCTTTTTCGAAAAAATTGATTGCGCTGAATATTTTTTCGAACGTTGGACAAGATTTGTTGCTTGCAGTAGCCACCAATATGCTCAATAGTAGTCACTGTCAAGAATCGGCAGTAACCACCCTGAAGTTCTTTGCAAAATTGAGAATTACGCTTACGGAGTTACGAACGGACAAACGAACCGAAAGATCAGCGAGCACGTCTGTTCTAATTTACGAAGACCTCGATATAGAACAAGGATAGAGTTATTGTCTGCATATCACAGCAATAATATTCATCCACAACCTCATCTCTATATAGAATGTTTGAACTAGATGTTCTCCAATAGTTACGTAGGATTCGGGCTGGTTGCGGTTGGGTAGCTAAACTGTAAAAAGCATGCGATTTATTGAAGTAGTTACTTTTATCAATAGTTTTGAGGTAGTCCGTTTAGTGAGCATTCCATCCACTTTTATTGTTTTCTGTGCAATACAAACTACCTAAATTCATTTGGTGGAGCTTTGTTGCGATTCAATCAATATTAATAGAAATTGAAACGATCTGTATATCGACAATGAAGCAAGTTCATCATACAGATACTCTTATACATCAATTAATTCCCTTGTTTGTGGTGTGAAAATGTGATTTTATAATGAGATTAGTTGAAACTACAAGAGTGATTCCAATCGAATTCGCCATGCAGTTCTCAATTAGTTACACTAGAATTTTCGTAGTAGGTATAAGTATCATTCAACTTTCTGGCCATTCACTGAGCCAAAGAGTCAATTGATTGATTGATTGGTGGAAAGATATTTTGGTCGTTAGCACAGTGAAGGTAGTACTCTCAAATTTTCCCATGCAAATGCGCATAGTCACAAAGCATTTCCACTTTTAATTACCACTCAAGTTCTGGTAAAGCCGAATTGATCGAGGAGGTATTCGACTCATTCACCACCTGAAACTACTCCACTTAATCAGTAGGGAGCAATCACTCAAGTGTTTGAAGTTAACGGAGACGGTTTCAGGCCAATCTAACTTCAGGTTTCTCACAAACTAAATGAAAGTGCTCTCCTCTTGAGCATAGATGGTAGGAGCTATTAATTGGTTTAAACAGAATGTAGGAAAGTAGAAAAAAAAAACTCAGCAACATAATAAGATTCACTTATATGTAACTCACTAATTCACCATTTCCAACTGTCACTTCATGGCAGAACTCATTGAATGAATTATTTATCTGATTGTAGTTGAATAAATATACATAGTTAAGTTTAGTAAATATTTACTTGTTGCCGTAGGGAGTGGCTACAATTCTCTCATTCTTACCAGTCACAACATACCACGTCAGTATTGTTTCAAACTATACCGTAGCTTACAATGGAGAGAAAATATTGCCACGGGGACTAATAAATTTTTCCTTTCATAGCAGCCATTTATAGGGAGCCGAATTTGAAGAAGCGCCTTATTAGTTCAAATTTACGTATAATATTGTTCTCATATAGTCTTCCCAGGTGATCGGAGTGGTCACTTCATCCGTCTATCCAAACCATCGGAGTATGGAGTCACATCAAATTTTTGATTTAAACATGTAATTTCAAACGCTTTGACTCTCTGAACATCAATTTATGGTAGGTACTAAACATAAATATGTGGTGGATGAAAATACCGATTGGGAGAGTTAAATAAACATATCTGAAGGGTAATTGAGAGAAACAAATATTTCTGTATTCAAATTTTGTTGCTATCATACATAAATAAATTTTAGCGAATTTCTGTAGAAGATAAGCTATTGCAATGGCATGGAAAATTTTTAGAATCAAAATGTTTGAAATATTTCTTCATTAGAATCTGTTTCGTGGCATTCTGAAATGATTCCTGAAGTTTGCGCTTTTTCGTATATATATATATATATATATAAGTGTGTGTGTGTCATTCCATGTGACATTAAATTGGTAAAAATTTAAAAAAATGTGCTAAAAACATCACTAAAAATGACTAATAACGGCCAAAAATCGTTAAATTTATCATTTTTAGCAAAATTTTAGTCAAACCCAAATTAAATTAGAATACACTAGATTAAATAGAGAACATTAAAAAAATTGTTCAAAATCATGCCGACAACCATACTTAAATTTAATTAATGCAGAATAATTTATAAAAACTGCAAAAAAAATTTAAAAATCCAAAATCCTTCCTGAATTGCCAAATTTTGAGTAGTATGAGTTTTTTTGCCGTAAAATTTGTTCTTAATAATTTCTTTGTACTCAAAAGTCCTAGAATTTTAATACAATTTAAGAAAATTCGCTCAAACGATCATTCTGCATTACTGGAACTTTTTATAGATCTGGAGCCTCATGCTCTACATTCTGTAAGACTGCACACAAGTAGCTGACGGTAGAATTGAACAACTCGTTTTTTGGGTCTTAAATTGTAATTAATGCCACTTTCCGTAACAGGAAGCATTATTCACAATCAACAAGTTTTTTATAGCTACAAGAAGAACTATAAATAATAATGAAAATACCTGTGTTGATATCGGAGTTTGGGCGCATTGAAGTTTGTCAGGCGCCACCTATAACGATTTGCCGTCGAGTCAGCGAAAGCTTTACAAAGTTGCCAACTTTCTTGGAAGTGAATGCTCCTAGAGATACCGTTGGAAGTTGAAGGATATAGCTAACCAGACTGAAACCTTTCTATTGTGAACCTTGGAGCTACGAGAAGAGCGAATGCAACAAGATTTATGAGTCCACTTCATGGAAATGTCACTATATCTAGTGTTGGAGGATAAGTTTGTTTATGTTCTTAACCACTAGGTGATTATTGATCAAATGTCTATTTTACGTATGAATGTTAGACCATAGGAAAATGGATCAGTGGAATCATAGGAGTGTTTCTCTGTTACCCCGTTCCAATATGTGATAGAAAACAGTTATTATTTTAATAATATTTAATGCCCTCACTCCTTTACATGCAACTTGTACCTAATGTTTTCCCTTGTTTTGACTGCTTGGTTCGCCATGAATGCATAACCAAGCAGTAGTTGCCATATTCTGTGAGGGTTCACATACGACAGTTGTTACACAGTGGATGTTTTCAATGCCTTGTCAGTAAGGAGTGGTTTTTTAAAGTTTATTACCACTAATTTGAGGGAGTAAATTGGGTTGCGTAGAAACTGTGTATTCCTCGAATATGATTTTTAAATATTCGCCATTGGCCTTTTAAATACCACGTATCTTGTGGATTTTCACAGTTTTCATGTATACCTATCTTTGTTGTAACTTCCAATAACTCTGACTGACCCTAATTGGTTTGACCAATAGGCTGAATCTGAAATGCATGAATTTGATGAATTTCGTGAGAAGGGTGTTTGTGAAAGGTAAGGAAATTTCACCTCCGAATTAGAAACCCCATGCAGTGAGAAAGGAGATTGCCTCGGAATTAGAATCCGCGTACAGCATAGGATGGCGCTTTGGAATCAGAGACCGAGGTCGGCATTAGGAAACCACCTCGGAAACCTCATTAAGAGGAGGAAGAGTTCGGAATTATAAGCCCTGTTCGGCATAAGAAAGTCTCAAGAAATCTGAGGCCCCACTGGCAGACTGACGGAATGTATGAGATAGGTTGCGTAAAACTTAATAAAACGAGAGTTGAGAGTATGACTCTCTGACTCTCATGATGAAAAAATGTCTTAAAATAGCAAAAAACGGCTACAAATCGTTAAATTTATAATTTTTTATCAGAATATTGCTCCAATAAAGTTTATTAACTATAAAATAGAACATTAGAAAATTTATGTGCAAAATTGTAATGCAAAATGTACTTAAATTTCATTAAAATGTGCTAAAAAGTTGATAAAAACTCCAAAAAAGTTAAAAATCTAAAATCTCTTTTTGAATCGTAGAATATTATTTAGAACGAGTATTTTGCCATAAAATTGATATTTAACAATTTCTCTTCCCACAAAGTCCTTAATTTTCAAAACAATGTAACATAATATAATGCGATAATTTACGAAAATTCGATCATATGATTATGCTGCATGGCTGAAACTTTTAATTGGAAAGCTTACTAATGCAGTCCATTTCAATATTAAACTGGATAATTAAAATTTTATCATAGAAATACAAATGGGGAAAAAATGTTCAGAAAAAGGTGAAGGTAAAAGGTTTTATGTGTTTCAAAGCTTGCTGATCAAGTTCGGTTCCCTGTCTGTCTCCCAGTGGTAAATTCTTGTCACACCTAAAACTATACTAATGTTCAGTCCAATTTAGATGAAATTTTCAGAGATTTTGTTCGAATTCGGGCGGTACTTGGGTGCAAACCTGAAATTGGTTGTTAATGACAACACGGGACCGACTACGGGACCGATTGACCGATTTGTATGAAATGGTTAGAGATTAAGCCATTGACTCTTACTTATTTACCATACCTCATATTCGGTCCCTAAGGTGATACAGGGTGTCGCACTTTCCAGTATGTGGACCTATAATTTCCACTTTATGGACGGTGAGAGTTCACATTCTTTTTGGGCATCCAATTGCTGGATTGGTCGATAGAAAGGAAAGGGGCGGGAGGTAGAACCAATTAAGTGCAAGCAAAGTGAAGGGGGATTATACCTGATCAGATGAAGTGAAAGGAGGAGAAAAAATACTCAAAATGGTTTCAACAGTGTGAAGGGATGAGTCCAAGCTTTATAGAAATGGGGACTTATCAGTGGCGAAATACATTGAGGGATATCCCCATTTAAACATTACCAGATCTGTAATTTTTGATAATTTCGAATTTTTCAAGTACATTCAACGTACCTCCCATTGGACAAAAACGAAGAGACTTTATAAAAAAAGGTCTTCTGTCCTTAAATTAGTTTTATTATTAAACTCCAACGTTTCTCCTCAGGAACTGGGGCTTATTCAGGGAGATTAATATTAAAAAGTGTAAAATACCTACTTACGATCGGTTCTACTACTAATGTGTGACTTTTTTGTCCTATAACATATATTTTTTAATTCACGCTAAAGACCACTTCTATCACTTTCAAGATTTTTTTTTTTTTTTTTTTTTGCTTTTTCAACTGTGTGTAACTAAAACTGTCATAACTCCCTAAATTTTCCTTTAAAACTCAAATCTGATTATACCGTTAAAAATAGCGTAAGATTACATATCTCCCTAATGACTTTTTAAAACTTTTAAAATGGAATGAACGGGTGAAAAATAATCCGTAAGTAAAAATTTTGTAAAATTCCCAAAAATCTTTACTTTCTTCAAAGTTTGTTTCTCGAAACGTCCTGGATGGAAATTTTCATGCTGTTAGCCTAAAGTTGCATCACCATCCCAGCTTTCACTAACTTCAACGTAAACTTTAACTAACAAGTTTTACCCTTTAAAAACACTTAAAATTGAGAATACCTAACAAATGAACAAAAAACTAGTTTGTTGAAGGGTAAAACTCGATTGCCACGGAGTTGGAGAGACCTGCGAGTGTTACCATTCGATTCAGCGTGGAAAAATACGCCGAAACCGACCTAAAACTAGTATTTTCTTAAGGGGTCATTTTTCACAAAAACCCTCGATTTCATGGGAAACAACCACGTTTCTAACATACAAACTTTCTCCCCCAATCAACAAAGTAAAATAAAAATAACTACACCGCTGGAATGCTGGGATTGTGATGCAACTTTTAAGCTTGCAGCATGAAAATGACCATCGTGGACGTTTCGAGAGGCAAACTTTGGAGAAAGTGTAAATTTTCGGAGCTTTACAAATTTTTCACTCACAGATTATTTTTCATCCGTTCATACCATTTAAAAAAGTTTAAAAAGTCATTAGGGAGATTAGGGGGATCTTACGCTCTTTTCAACGGTATATAATCAGATTTGTTTTGACTGAAAATTTAGGGAGTTATTACAGTTCTAGTGACACAAAGTCGAAAATGCGAAAAAATCTTAAAAGTGGAAAAATTGGTCTTTAGCGTGAATTAAAAAATATATGTTACAGGACAAAAAAGTCAAACATTAGTAGTATAATCGAAAACTAGCCGGTGGTGCGCCCGAAACTGCCACACCCCGTATAAATACCTTTGGACAGTAGACAGGATCCCGTTGGATTGATGACACGGTGAGCGCATATACGCAAACATGAATTATATTATAGCCCTTCCGTATACTACGAGTATCATGTATACACAAATAATATTGTTCCATTTCGCTTTCAATAATTTTGACCGTTGTTTATCTAATTCCATTTGTCAATGTTATAATAAGTGAGCGAGCTATACAGCCCATTCATCATGGCAGACATTTTTTAAAGGTAAGTATTGGAAAGTAAATCGTAAGTGGGAGTAAATTACAGAATAGTCTTTCTCTTACGAAATTTCATGTGACTAGAATTCCTTATAGTTCAGCACTAGACATGAAAAACTTATCAAAAATGAATAAAACAAAATAAAAAGTCGAAAGTACCTAACTAAACAACTCGTAAACGAGTTCCACTATCTGCTTTACAAGCAGATGCCATGTTACATGGATATGTCTTTGATTGGGGATTTCATAATGGTTGTCCTCGATAGTTGTAAACAAATCCTTTAACTTTAAACAAATCCCTGGGCTGCATCCCGACTAATTCCAACAAAACAACGGTTTACTTATAGAAATGTTGAAAATAACTGTGGAGAGAAGCCACTACAATGAGTTGTTGTTAACAGTCGACTGTTGTCAAGAGGATGAAAATGTTTCCTATGGAGTGGAGTAAATGATGCTATTGCTTTACGTTAAGAATATTGTAACCGGCTTATTAAAATTGTTTATAGTCCAATCAACTTAGTTTAGGAATGTAGCCAGGTACGTATGGAGGGGGAAATTGGTAGCTTGAGATGTGAACATTTATCACATAAATCAAGCGCTTTCCAACGAGTGGCGAACGATTTCTGTGCGATGAAAACTGCGGAAGTTCCATTCCCCTAGCAACGGCTGGGTTGTACGTGAAAAACACTGAAATTGTGACACAAATTTTGCGTCACGGAAATTTTTGGTTGACCCCCCAGAGCAAAGACATATCCATGTCAAAAAGAAAACTGCGTGAAGGGAATACCTCACTACCGTTTTACTGAAAAAATGCTTTATTCGTGAAACAGTGGCCACTTCATCCTATAAAGTTTAAGACTTGCTTAATGCTCCAACTTAGCTAGGACGCAATACAACCATAAAACTATAATGACATTACCTTAAGACGTATTTGCCATTTCAACCTGCTCATTTGATAGTTGCACAAAGGTACATATCATCAAATATACCGGTATAGATTGTATGAAAACTTACATTTTGGTTGAGTTCCAGACAAGTATTATTTTCTGGGTTGTTGCATAGCGTACCGCTGACCGTTCGAGTTGTTGAAAAAGGAATGCCGTGAATTCTTCGTGGTCAGTATCGGCACACGATTACAGGTTTGAGCTCGTGGAATGGATAGGCGTACAAAGCCCAGTATTGTTTACCACACCATTGAATAAGTTCGCACGAACGCCTAAAATGCCCATTTAAAGCCAGCTGCAAGAGCCACCGGTCACGACAGCCTTGCGAGAGATCTCAAGGGGGTTTTCCGTAGTTAAAGGTGATGATAGGAGCGACCCCGAGAGAAAGAGACATCCTGAAGCAGGGGAAGAGGGGCGAAGGGAACGATGAGAGGGCTACATTACCATAATGTACCGACTGAGCTGTCCTCGACGCCCCCACTACCAGGTTTCTACCATCCCAACGGGATGATGTCCCCTGTGAACTCTCCTCCTTTCAACAACGCTTTCGCTACACCTTTACACCTTTCTTCCCCCCGCAGTTTTTTTCACACGCTTTTCTTTCCAGCCCTTTACGTTTCATGGCATTCCACACTGCATTTTTCTCTTCTTATGTCCTTCCCTAGACCTTGCTTGGGAAAAATTGCCGTATAGCACCAGTTTATTTTATGTTATGTGAAATCCTCACGGTTTGCTACGACCAGACAAGTACATCCTAGGGAAATCCTTGAGCTCCTCTCGTTCTAATTTACAAAATTAGCTGCCATAACTGTAAAATGTAGAAAATTTGCGAGTTATTACAGTTACTTATTTCTGTATTAAGTAGATCACTAGTCAATGGTTAATTACAGCTTATGTGTAACATGATTGTTGGCGTAAACACATACCGAAAGATAATACCAATAAAATGAATTATTTGAATAATTATTTGAATTTGAATGAATCATAACTAGGTTTCACCGTCTATAGGTGACATACGCTACAATAAACTCGGTTTCTTCAAACGGGAAATCCTTCAAAATGATACCAGTCCGTTGATCGACAATCTAGACCAAAAAAGCGTGAATAGGGGAAATAATTGCTACAGTCCGTTTCTTTTTGGGAATGTGTAGAGGAGAGTCCCCTGAGAAACGGATAATAAAGTCCCTAGCGATTCCGGTGGAACTTTTCGGTGAAGGGGCGGTGGGGGGAGGTCATTTTTCGCGGTTTCTCGCTTATAACACGCGAACGGTGCGTCGCATGAAAATTTTTAATCCTTCATATTATAGAAGCCTATCGAATTCTCCAGAATTTTGACCTTTTTCATTTTTCACGAATTTCAAACAGTTTCCGAGATAGCCCTGAAAAAGTGTAGATTTTCAAAAAACTTTTGACCCCACGTTTTCTGTCAAAGTTTCGTTTGTATCTACTACACAGTAATATCTAATCTATTGATATCTATCTATTTGTATCTAAAACTTTCGGTGCTGGCCTAATTCAGAGATTAAGCACAATATGTACATATTTCAAGTCGGAACCCTCTAGATTAGACCGGGTGCCAGATAAATTCTTTAAAAATTCATCGGACGCATCACCAACTTCCTCGTTTATTTAAGCTTTCCGATTTTAAGGGACGAAGAGCTTGTCAGCATATTATAGGGGAATTTATTTATTTATGGAAGCCGGTTTCAGAGTTGTTTACAGTATTTTGGCGAATTTTTAAATAAAAGTTCTCGAAAATGTTCACTATTGAAATACCTATTGAGATATTTTTTTCCATATATATAAAGCGTTAAACAATGTTGAAAACGCTACAAGCGAATTCTCCAACTCAATCTTCTGAGTACTTGACTGTTTTTTTCGCCTCCTTACCTTTCTTCATTATATATGTAATATAATATAACATAAGCGTTAAACTCTAGATTTGTTTCAGAATATCGAAAAAGGAGTTATTAAATTGTAAAAAAAATCGAATCATTTCATTTTAAAATTTTTGGAGCTATTGGAATAGTTGCATTTTACGAGTAGGTACAATACACCACGAAGAATTTAGCAAAACACGCTACATCTACATTCACTTTTAACATTATCATTACAGATAACCACTCTTCTCATCTTTTATCCAGATATGTGATTCCTGGTAAAAATAGGTGCAAATTGAATTGAATAGTAGAAGATAATCAATTATCTAAATGTTACTGTAAGTCAAAATACTTTTATCTTGAATCCAGAAGTTGACATTTAACAAGAAACCAAATTTATATACATTAAAGTATTGTAGTTGTTATAAATTGTTATGCCTAATATTATCCAAACGGTACAATAGTACAATCATAACTACAATGGAATACTGAGTTTGATCTTTCTTAGTAACGAATTCGTTGTACTTGAAACCCTTTAGAAATTTCGTGAGCGATATCTCGTAACCGATTTCAGCTTTGTTACCATAGCCAAGACACGAAAAAGTGCTAATAAATTATCAATAGTAGAATATGGCAGTGTTTGTTCGTGGAAATACAGGATACTCTAAGCTTGCGAATGAAATTACTCGTTTCCTGCGGTCCCTCTTGGGACGTTAAGCCACTGGTGTTGATCCTTTCGTCAGAGTTTCCTTTCTCAAGGTGAATATTTTGGAGAATCTCTCATCGATCATTCAGTGAGGCATCGCAAGTTTTCCCATGAGATGACTGATAAGTTAGGGTTCCCCGAACACAAATCTTGATTGTCGACTACGTCTGTTCCTTGAAGTACATATTTAGGTATAACAGCTTTATCAACCTTCCGGTGGGACCTTAACATCATTGTGTGCTGCTAGAATCATTTGCTGAACTCTGAGCTGCAATAGGCGAAATGCGGTATAGGCTTATCATATTTTTGCCATGACTGCCCTATTCGAAACATTGCATTTATCTCCGGTCCACCAGTTACAATCGATCTGTAAATGAGAGAGGTAACACGCTGAACTGAATGTCCGTGTCCAGAATCTTAAGTGTGCTCGGTCATCGGTCAACTCTATTCCTCACCACTGTAGGACCTGAACTACAATTATATTAGTACTATGACAGTACCCGTTATTTCTGAGAGACATCCCTTTCGCTCAGCGCTGGGTTGAGCGCCGCTTCTTATCGCGTTCTCGAGCTGCTGCGATTGAGAATATAGCCTCACCCGTTTGATCGGGAGGATATTCTTTGAACGCACCACATATATGCGCTAGTAGGGGAAAGGGCTTTCACACCTCTTCTCTGTTATTTATTGTGCGGATTTCTGCCTAACACCCAGCCAGGTACCCTAAATCTGTTACATCACACATTTCTTTCGCGAATGAAACTTTAGAAACGGGTCCAAAATTTTAGAAGCATGTTTTTAAAAATCATTTTGAGTGATTTTCGTAGTTTTTAGGAAATCTCTTTTGGAACACGGTCACTATGCACATACCGAACGCCGCGCTCGCAAGCGATAGCTTTGGAAAACAAAAGGGTTACCGTTTGCTGTATCGGGATGGTCAAATTATTCAACAAACATAGAGAAAATTCAAATATTTTCCGAACAAATCCTACGAAGCTGACAAAATACAAGTATGTATTGTTGCAATTAATAAGAGAAAGCAAGTCTAAAAAAATTGGAATTCTCACATTTCACGCAATCCAAAACCAACCACAAAAATAATTCTAATTAAAAACAAGTCAAAAGGGTCTTTCTTAGCTTTTATTTATTTTTAAATTGAAATAACAGTATCTACCGCTTCATATTATTTGTATTCTTGGATTTCGAATTCATCATACAACACTCAAGTATTAATGTATTTGAACGTAAAAAATGTAATGTCATCACGTTTTATAGAATTACCAACCCAATTTACTATGACTATACATATAAAGCCAGGCGTTGAAGAGAGTAGAACGCGTTAATTATTAAACCTAAATTTGGATGAAATTTTCAGAGAATGTGCGGGTTACGGGGTACAAGGTCCCCTGTCAGTTTCATTGTTGCCAAATCAATACTTCACTCTGCAAATGTGCAAACGTAAATTCCATTATGCTTCATTTTTCACGCCCTAGTCGTCCGATCTCAATAAATTTGGAAGATAATTGGGGGATGACGATTTGATCATCCCCTATCAATTTCAACATGATTGTATCATTAATAGCTACTACGCATGCGCCTATGTGAAATCCTTGTAACGACTTTAATTTTCACTGTTTTCATCCGATTTAGATGAGCTTTTCAGAGATGCGCGGGTTAGGTTGTAGATGGTCTTTCAGTTTCATTGTTGCCAATCAATACTTCATTCTCCGCATACTGAAACGTAACTTCCATTATACTCCATTTTTTCACACTCTATTCTTTCGATTTCGCTTAAATTTGGTTGATAGTTGGAAGAAGATGACTTGATTACCTCATATCAATTTCAATACGATTTTATGGTTAATAGCTACTGCGCATGCGCCAATGTGAAATACTTGTAATGACTTCAATTTCCACAGTTTTCATCCGATTTTGATGGAGTTGTCAGCGAATGTGCGGTTTATGTTGAAGATGGTCCCGTACCTATTTCATTGTTTTCAACTCACCAGTTCATTCTGCGCTTGTACAAACGTGAATTACATTGAGAATCATTTTTTCGTTTCTAAATTGTCCAATTATGACATTTTACGCTACATCTTGATTTACTATTTTCCGCTATGGACTTTTTCAAGTTCATTTAAAACTTTTCAATGATCTACACATTCATGACAGGTAAACGAGGAAGCTACGTGCCACACACAACTTGGCAGACGATTTTTACATATCCTCAGCCTGTATTATAATGTTTCCATGTAAATTTGGCACCAGACTGTGAATGAATAAATAAATAAGTTTTTAGTCGAAAATTACTAGGTACCTCCAGGTCTCCAAGATCCATAATAAGTGAGAAAAATCGATTTTTAGGTGAAGAATCCGTATAATTGAGCAAATTTTTGAGTTCGGCTGCGTTTTCTAAAATTTTCTTTGTGGTCTCGTCACACGGCTGTCCCCTCAGTTTTATTCAGGACATGGTTGACCTCAATAATCAGAACCTATATTAGTAATTTAATGTTATCCACAACTTTTCCATGAAAAATCGCTCTATTAGTTGTGCTGCATGACTGAGTACTTTTTAAGTATAGGTTATCTTCAATTTGAATCCCATACAAGCGAAGCCTTTGGACACCTAATCATGTAATATGATCTTACTGTACTCCAAGTACTTCATCTTACTTTCTCTTTATCGTCTATTACTATTAACTTATAATGTATTTATGTATATCCTCAGCCTGTATTCTAATCTCTCCATTTAAATTTGGCACCAGGCTGTGAATAAATAGATAAATAAGAATTTAGTCCAAAATTACTAGGTACCTACTTATAATTCTAATACAATCCTTACCAAATCTTCTATTACATGTTGGATTTGATGATTAATGAAATACAGGATGCCTACGCTTCAGCGGGGCAAAAATCCAAGGTCCAATTTTTCAAGTAATTTTCAACAAAAAGTGCCTCTTAGACTTGTTTTTAGAGGCTTTTTTTCCGAGTTTTTCCTTTTTTAAGATTTTTTCGTGCTTTTAACCTTACGTCACATAAACGATTCTGACTACCCAATTTTCAGAGTTTTCTCAAATCTGAGGATACCGTTGAAAAGAACATTAAATTTTCTATCTTTTTAATGAGGATTACAATTTTTTTAATTAGGTAGTTCTAGTTAGTGAAAAAAAAACCAACGTTCAAAATTTGAAAAAAATGTCAAAACTCGTTTTTTCTTCGTTTTTTCTGCTTTTAGTGTGGAAGTTTCTCGGCAGGCACTCTTCGAAAAAACTTTCTCAAACTCTCAGCTTTCCAAGAGTTTTCACAAAAAAAAAATTTTTATGGATAAGTTTTGGGAGAAAATAGCGTTTTATTGACAAAAAATGCAATTGTCGGTCAAAATCGACTTTCGTATGTTTTTTTTTATTATATTTAATTTTATTATTAGGTACCAACTCAAATTAAAGATAAGTATCCGAGGTCTAATTTTGAAACACAATTGACTGATGTAGCCGATCGTACTATCGTATTTTTCCGCTTGCCCCTCCGACAATTATCTAATTTTGTTCAAGTAGATGAGGCAGGTTGAAGATGAGTTAGGTAGACACGATTATTTTTTTGGTTTATTATCATGAAATACAGCCGTGCTTAATGAAGAAAAAAAAAAAATAAATAAATCGATCTTGACTGACAAAATCACGTTTTTTGTCATTCAATCGCTATTTTCTCCCAAAACTTCCTTTAAAAAAATGTTTGATTGTTGAGAAAACCGTTAGCTGTTTGAGGAAGTCTTTCCCAAAGAGTGCCTGCCGAAAAACTTCCACACTGAAAGCAGAAAAACGGAGAAAAAACGACAGTTTTTACATTTTTCTTTCTTCAAATTTTGAACTTTGGCCATTTTTTTCAATAACTAGAACTAATTAAAACAATTGGAATTTACATCAGAAAGATAGATAAATTAAAGTTCTTTCCAACGGTATCCTTAGATTTGAGAAAACTTCAAAAATTGGGAGTTAGAGCCGTTTTTGTGACAGAAGGTTAAAAACACGAAAAAAATCTTAAAAAAGAAATAACTCGGAAACAAAGCCTCTAAAAAAAAGTCTAAGGGGCACTTTTTGTGGCAAATAACTTGTAGAATCGACCCCTGGATTCCTGCCTCGCTGTAGTGTAGACACCCTGTATAAGATGTTGAATAAAATAAGTTTATTCATCAGTAATAATCATGTAATGCCTCCACAAGACATGTATTTTTCAAAGAATATAGGTTTGTTGATACTTTTTGATATTATTGTTGGTGATACAATTCAAATCTATGCGGAAAATTAAACTATGTACTGCATGGCATAAATACTACATGCATTAGTTAATTTTTTTGTTATAATGATTTTCTGCCTACATAAATAAGAAACCATAAACAGACATATATATCAATGATAACTAGATTTTTTGACTTTCCGCACCCAGTTTACGCGCGCTCGCTGGTAAGGATGACTCCCATGGGTGCACCCGTCGGAAACTCAATCTATCTAAATGTTTTTCATCGATTTTGATAACGAAAGCATCCCAGGAACTGGGAGTCACTACGGTTTTGTTTGCTCCCGTTCTATCACTATTAGGGCCGGGAGTATTGATTTCACGAGTTGACGCCCTACTTTTCAGTGACACAATTTAATTAAATCGGCGCCGCTGAAACCTGCCTTTGCATCATGTTGAGCAGGCGTGACGGCTTCAATAATTAACTGGAGAGCTTTTAAGGAACGTAAAAAGAAAGCAATCCACGATCATTACCTACTATAACTCTAGTTTGATTTATTCCATTCCGTTGGTAGCACTGATTCCAGATATATACCTATCTGCATGTAATTGAAGCATCTAAAAGAATGAATAATCTCTCATTGAAAAGCTCTAGATTTGTGATATTCAATATCTTTTGCTGCGGATATGTTTTGATCACCCTAATGCCCTACCTCCGTCATTTTATATTTTTAGAGTCTTTCAGTCGATATTGTTTTAATCAATTCTGAGGCTATTCACATTTTCACCCATGATAATGAAGTTTGAAATGTTGTTACATGCTGACTGGTTCGTAAATATTTTAAAGTTCTGCCTGTCTGTTCTTAAAAACCCTTTTTTTTTTTTAAATTTCCATTTTTAGAGTTTTTACTCAACATTATTTAAACAGTTCTGAAGCTATTCCCATATCTATTTATCCCACGATGCTAAAGTTTGAGCTATTGCTACACGTTACTGGCTTATAAACATTTCAGGTTTAGCCTGTTTGTTATTAACCGCGTTTTTTATCTTACTTAAACATCTTGAATTTCTTATTGTCTCCCTTTCTTATTTTTCGTGATATGTGTTTGTCTTGCTTGTTTCTTACATTTCGTGATCATGTGGTTGTCTGTGTTGTTGTCTTGCATCAGCCTTGCAGTTGAGCGGAGTCCAATCATTATTGGTCAGAACGTGATGGGCAGGTGATACTAACATTTGATAGCGTTTTCGTTTCGGAGTAGATATCTGAGCTACAGTGCGAAATTAGTATCTAGGCATTAGTTCTAGTTTGAATAGAAACATCCGATCTCAAAGATGTAGCTGTTAATTTCAATCTAGACCATAATTTTCATATTATCGAAGTTTTTATTGGATCACAGTGTTTATAGAGATAATCTCATAGGATAACAAAAGTTTGAAATTTTATGGAACTCAAAGCAAAAATGTAGCTGACAAAAGGATTCAAATTTGAAAGAAAACTGTTAAACCATCTCGTTGTTATTCGTCTCAATAACTAGTAAATTCTTCACATTTTCAAGAAAACCCTTATTTTGTAGGAATATTCGATATGAGAGGTACGTACTATCTACAATAATTTATTGGGAAGGTGGGTGCTGTCATTGTCAACTAGAATAATAAATAATTAGTACCTAATAATGTATCGGAAGGACTGATTTAATAAATCTATAACGAAGGTGGAAACTTTCAGAGGGGAGACATGTATAATTTATCATGTTGCCGATGGATTTCTAATTTTAAAATAAGTATTGATAACCAGCATGCGTGGGCTGCTGATCTAAGGAGGGACTGCACTGTCATTTGGTGTCATATATATTGTCATCATAGAGTGCAACCCACCCTTAAGTTGCTGGATATCGTCTGGCTATTGATATTAAATTATTCGTATCACGGATGGTAGATTACCGTCAATACGCTCGGATGAAGGTTAAACGGGAAAATTTTTGATTTCAATATCTTTTGAAATCGCCAATTGATCTATTTGCCTGGGGCATATGTTACCACCAGTGAAACGATGAGGGTAGTACCCTAACAAAGAAAGCTCGACAATTCTTTTTTTAGAGCCCATACTGCTTTCCTAACTAGAAAACAAGTCAGAACCCCCCCCCCCCCTTCCAGGTGTTGTTTAATGGCTACTCGATATTGGAAACAGGACAGAACCAGCGAGTTCACCAGGATTAAAGTTAAACAGTGATTATATGTCAGCCTTGAATAACCGAGAATGAAAAATCCTGATTTCTTCACAAAACAATTTAATAAGGTTTTATCGTCCAGTTACAGTCTTCCAGATATCATTCAGTCACAGTTCCATCCACTCAAAATATCTTTGAAAAATGATGTGTAAACTCTTCTTTTTTTTGGACCCCATAATACCATTTTATTTTAATCAACGCCTTAAAATTATGCAACTGGAGACAATTCTATTGATTAATGGATTGGCTAAAGTTTCTACAACCTCCATCACGAACTTTAAAATTCCGAAATCCACAAACTTTAAAGGAAAAAAAGAAGAGAAAAAAATGTAACGACTTTGCTTTTTAGAAAAAATGACGTTTCAGTTAAGGAAATAACGGTGTCATAAAGTTTATAATAATAAATTATTTGAATTTTGATGATACCGTATTATAATGTAATCATTAAACACACAGATGGAGTTTTTACATGTATCCTAAACGGATGCAGTAGACAATAAGCCATCTCAAAGCTTGCAACAGATTCTACGTACCTATCTATTTTGTAGTATTTTTAGTAGCCAAAATATAGATAGCAGAACTTTTTTTTTTTTTTTTTTTAGTGAAGAAATACACTCTTTGGCCAAAATAAAGTTTTTCACTTGTATCTAAAGTTTGGACCATCTGAACGAGTTTCATTTCGTGTGTGAGTTTTTTATCTCGCCCTCTGCCTTTGGAGGAAGTTTTATTCATAAAAGTAAATAATTAAATAACAATAATAATAATAATAATAACAAAATGAATTCATAAAATAAATGAAAAAAAAGGGTAATAATAATAATTAGAAAAAAAGTTGCGTCCTTGGGTCCGCGAATCACTCGACCTTCGGCAGTTTCTATCAGTTTCCGATAAAAGTTTCAGGAAATTTGTGGATTATAATGTCCTCTCAGTTTCATTGCAAACAATTCATCATTTTACTTTGCGCATGCGCAAACGTAAATTCTTTCAAGCATTTCCTTTTTCAAGGGCTAGTCGTCCAATCGCGCTCAAATTTGGAAACTGTTTGGAAACAACAATTTAATGAACCCGTTAACATTATACGTGATCAGTATCATTACCACTCGCTTGCGCATGCACAAATATGAAATCTTTGTGAAAGACATAACTTCTACAGTTTTCATTCGATTTTAATAACATTTTCTGGAAATGTGCGAGCTAGGCTGAGGATGGTGTCCCATAAATTTCATCAATCAAAAAATCAATAGATTTGACTGCATACCTGCCTTGGCAAAGTATCTCCCGATTAGAGTAGGTAGGTAAATAAAATTTGCAGTATGTGAAAATTCACATTCTTTTCAATCTCCATTCATTCCAAATTCCTAAAATAAGGACACTCAATAATTGATATATTCAACTTCAGGAAAGGATGTAGTCGTATAATAATGAGTGTAACCTAATTCACTTGGCTGGTTGGAACTGTGTACCTTACAAAAGGACGATGGAGAGTGTAAGGAAGAAAAAGTTGACCTCTGCTGTCTGAGATCTCGTAGCTCCGTCTTTGGGGACCACTGTGGGTTGATTAGGTTACGAATTATTTAGTTTCTTCGCGGCGGTATAAAGGTTGGTCGGTAAGCTCTGAGAGGTGGGATTGTTTGTAGAGCCCACCCTCGAACCAACACTTGGGATACCTGCCAAAACTCACGCCCCTCGATCCACTTTCTGTCTCCGTTCAAGCTCTCCCTGCTCTACCAGCAGTTACGGGAGAGCTGAGGGCTTTGACACGGACGTTCGACCTTTCTACGTGACTAGGACGCATTTCCATGTCCTGTTTCTCTGGAAACAGTATCTTCTCTCCCACCGACGGAATCGTGATCCCAACTCACACCCTCTTCTCCTTTCCCACCATCGAACATTTTCCAAACAACCGAGCGCTGTGACGTGGGCAGCATTTACCAAGAAAGGTTACTACAATAGAAATTTGCACAAGATTCCATGATGAAAAAGTGGATTAATTTAGGCTTGAATTAAAATCAGGGAATGTACTGTACTACATATAAATTACTTTCAGAACCTTTAAAAGCCTTCCAAATTCAAATCATCATGTTTGGTACTTCAGAAGAAACAGAATATGATCGCACCTAATCGAGTTACATTTTAATGAGGGTGATAAATAAAGTTGGCTTATTGATGATTGTATATCCTTCCAGTGGTCTGAGTTGACTCTAAAAATTTGATTCCATTTTATTTTAATGAAGAGTCTTTACAATTACCTATTCTTCTACTATTACACATGATCTACCGCAGTCGCCACATTCTACAAAAAGGAAAAAAAGTTTTGGTAGTGTTTTGATTTTTGTTCTATAGTTACAGTTTTTTGAGGTACTGAATACGAATCAGAGGTTTTTTAATCTTTGCACTATCAATAACGACTAAAATTTTGATTTTTTTCCGGTTTTTCTCGAATAACTATGTGTTTTACTAGAAAGTCCAAATGAAATCCATAACGGGGCCACCACCACTAACTGAAATATTTATATCAATCTATATTTATGTACATATATATAATCTCATGAGTTATGCATCATCGGCTTATCTCCGTCAATATACAAGTTTAAAAAAAAAAAATAAAATAAAATAAAAAAATAAAACGAAAAAAATTTGACTGCCATAATGTTTTGTGGGAAATTCAACCATGACATTTTTGAGCACCAAGCAATTTCATTATGGAAGATGATGAATGGAGGGGGTTATAGTCCAGTTTCCCGGGTCGCTGCGCCGTGCCCTATTAATTGAATGGGTCTTGGATGCCCATATTTGAAGTGCTCCCCCGGCAAAACGGTTGATCACAGAAAAAAACATCAAACGTATAAAATGTAGAAGAAAGTGATCTCTTTCATTTCATTTCGGGTGGACGTCCTCGTAAACCGTGTTGCTTATGACAGTTGTGGGGGGAAAAAAATCCGCAAAAGACAACATTTTTTAACTTTTTCGACTATTATAATAAAAAATATAACTGGGAAATTTTTGTTGGCAATCCTCAGTTTCGTATTCGGTGCCTTAAAAAAATATACCAAACATTGAAACTCCACCAAAACTTTCATTCGAGAGCCCTTTTCTTGCATGAAACACCTGGACAACTGCCTCAAGGGATATAAAAAAGGCGCCTGCAACGACGGGTTGTATCTTTTTTATTCTCAACACTTCTATTGTTAACTTCAATACACACTATATCCTTCCACATTTTCTTCCATCATTTTCCTAATCTTCTTTCTTGTTCGATCGCAAAGGTATTTATTGAAAATAGTCAAGTAAAATTACAGTTTACGATGCGACATACCGATTTATGATGGGTACGTTTTTGACATATAAATAAATATATAAATATTTTATAAACTTTATGTATAACACAATCTCAATTATTGAGAAGATGTTTGAAAGTAACGAAATTTTTCTCGACTCTTTTCTTAGTACAATATTTGAATGTAGGGATTTCATACCTTGTAAAATTAATCGAATTCAAGGAAGACGCTATTACTCCGGGCTCATCACACGTAAAATACCTTCACCTTGATTCATTATTAGTTCATTGGGACTTTTAATTAATTGGCCTCCTGCTGTAAAATATGATTGGATAAGAACTGGAGCTTAAAATGCTGCGTAGCTGTTGTAATCAAAACTTTTATTACCTCAGTTTTGTTTCACAACTTCATATATCTTTCTACAGAAAATCCGGTTGGAAAACCGTCATTGACCAAAGCTAAAATATCAACCTCGCGCATTTTCAGCTTTGAATTGTGGGGAGGTATGTAGATATCAGTGGACTAATGAACGAGCGAGCGCAGGTTGGTGCTTGACTGCCATTATTCGAAAGCGACTCCAACCAGTTTCCTCTTTTATCAACAATGGTTTGTTTTGTATTTGAGAGGGTTACTCAGTGTCCCGAGAAATGGCGAAATCCGGTTGTATTAGGTGAGGGTTTGTCTCTCCTCACACTCGGCAACGTTTTCGAAACATTACGATTTGTCAGGGCGGAGATGGCGGCAGGTATATAAATTGAGGGCTTATTGCTGTTAGGGTCGGAAATCCCATGGGATGACAAAGCCCTCCACACCAAACCCAATCCATTCTCTGCCAGCCGTGATTGCTTTATTTCAACGGCTGAAAATTGTTGATCCGCTCCTCTCTCAGTTTGAAAAAATATTTTTTCATTTCGGGGAATCAATAAAATTGGAACTACGAGAGCACAGAAAGCAAAAACAATGGGTTAAACCGATTGAAGATTTATATTGAGCAGATTAATCCAAATCTAAAGTTGAGTTTTCATGACTCGTTGCTCGGTTGTTCAAAATGGCAGTCAAAATGTTTAGAGAATCTGCAATCTTTTAATCTATTAATCTTAAAAGTAATAATAATAAGTCGAGCTTTGGAGATTTCCAGTGGCAGGAAACTTGCTATAATGTTAAATAGCGATACTCAGAATTATGGCGATCAGCAGTTACTATTGAATCTATAACTGAAGACCAACATGAATATTGATTCATCAACTCTGCTCAGCGTACGAAAATTGGTCTGATATCTTTGGGTTCGCGGAATCAATTTATTCGCTCAAACCATAGCAGCCACGCATGCAATGTGAAAAGTTGTACGGTATAATCTAAGCAGAACTGAGTTGTTCTTAAGACATCTCTCAATTGTGCAATAAATCTTGGCGGGTTAAAGGACGTTAACATCAAACTACGGAAAATCACTGACGGTTCTGCTACCACGAGGGAGTATTTTCATATAATGACGCTCAACGCTGAACACCTCGAAATCCATTGGTAAACTAGGAGAATAGATACTTACCCTACTGACATTCGAAATTAACTCAACGAACCATTTGTTTTTTCTCGGGTAAATGCGAAACTCATGCCAAATCAGTTCGTTACGATTTTCCCGTCTCACCCCTAGTAACGAGAAATTTCCCTGTGTGACAAAATGAAGAAATGGAAATCCACAAAGTACGTACAGCGTACGTCTTGCGAGCTTTCTCAAAAAGACTTATTAAATATAAGTTTGGTTTCAAAAGTATGCAAAGTTATACTTGTACTAACTGCTAAACAGATATGTACATGGTACCATCAAGGATATAATGTCTTATGTCGCTCATTGCCTACGTTTACACGACGATCGCATTGCTTCCATTGACTTGCTATAGATTATGGACCAAAGGACGAACGTTGCGGTACGACGAACAGGTTTGGACACAAGACGATGTTCCCGAGTATGATATATCATACACCTACACAAGGGAATAATATTCAATAGATCGCGTATAATACTCTCTGGTTACTTACATTCGAGCCACATATATTCACCCTGCAATGCTTCACTTTCATAATTCAAAAACCAACCGTACCGAGCAACCAACGTTCTTTCGTTTAATTTCGTTTGTTGTAACAACATTCCTATTGTTACAAATTTACTTACCTGACCCCCATCCACAACAATATCCAACATTTATATCAGTTTCAGAATTCCCTGAAATCGGGCCCGTGAAATATCCCATTGTTTAACACTTTTGTAATGACATAGTGTTTATTGGGCATGTGTTACAGCAGCTTTTATTCTGCCAATGACTCAATCATTTGCTTGATTGTTTTTCATTGACAAGAGAAACTTTCTAGCTTTGATTTTCAAAAAAAGCATTTTAAGAAGATAGATAGAGGATGGGGAAGGTGTTAACTAATAAATAATTAAAAAGTGCGTTTTATGAAACGAGTTTTCTCTCAATTAACAAGCTTCACTGAAGTTACATGAAGAAATACCGATTCCGAATCGGGGCTTTCTACAATATCACTGAATGGATTATCCAAATGGCTTAGTTTGAAGTCTAGTTAGATTATATAAATATGAGATGGGACTTCCATTTTTACTTACTTAAATAAATGATTAGTGTTATTAAAAGTGTTTGGTTCGTTTTTATATGAACAAACCTATTTGAAGAGGGTAGGTATTAATACAAAGTGACTCCTCATTTTATAATAAACTTTAGACCCTTTTTTTAATAAACTATAGAGAAGTGTGTTTTATGTTACATTATGCTAAAAAAAAAAAAGGAATGGGGCTTAAGAGTATTACTAAGATGATATTAACAGAGTGAACTAACAGCAACTCATTCCCCAACGCGAGCTAATGCAGCTCATATGGGAATATTAACTTTTCCTACCTATTTAAATTTGATTTTACTTGCCTACATTATTTACTCATTATAGTGCTGATAAGACAGGTAACCAACAAGATCTGTATACCGTTCAATGATTCATTCAGGACTTTCACAATGACAGAGACTGACAAAGAGATTTGCCATACACTGATTTTGTCGGAGCCTCGCTATCGTTCTGTTGAAGGCAACACACCCAGGTATTAGCCGCTATTGTGATGAGCTTACGCTCGTTAGTGTTCCCAAGTTTTCAGTTCTCGTGAATTGAGAGATGAACATCTAAGAAATACCCAGAATATTAATGATATTGATATTCTCATACTCTCGCATGTATGTATATATATATATATATATATATATATATATATATATATATATATATATATATATATATATATATATATATATATAAGATTTGGTAGGATTAAACTCTGTATAGGTGGGTGGTGGAAAAGTTTGTGGTGGTGTTTGGAAACTAAAGGACCGCGAGGGACCAAGCGACCGGGTTAAGATCGTTGGGGGTAGGAGTTTCAAGTTTAATTGCGTGGAAGAGCTAGACGGGAAAACTGGTGGGTGGAAGAACATCTTGAAATAGAGCTCCGCTCCCCCCGCCCACACACCACACCCCTCTCGACGAAATCTTGTGTGGAGCCTACAAAGAAGTGGGGAAATAGAAGTAGCTAGGCCTCACAAATTCTAGCTCACTCCTTCCCCCATGTCTTCATATTTCACATCCTCTTTCTTCACTCCGACACCGTAAGTTCTCTTTCATTCTAAAAATTCTTCCCACAGAAGGCCTAATCTTCAAAACACCCGAATCTCTTGTTAATCAAGGGCCTACCTGACATAAGCTACTACCAAGCAAAGAGACCGCACGGGAGAAGTGGAAACTTTGTAAATGTAAATATATTTAAGACGTCGACATAAATGTTTTAAAAATCGAAATTAGGACAGAGTACCTAAGTAGGTAATTATCTGTTATGGTGCGCGTCTACAATTACTATAACGGTTTCGAACCCTCAACTGATCCTACCACATAACCTATGAAACAGAACATCGTTCGCGCTTTTTTTGCCTGAACTACCTCACTAAATCTTCTATTTCGACAAAATGAGCTAAAATAGCCACGAATTTAGCATGAATTACATTATACCGCGTTTTTTGCTGGGCAGTATTCACGTTTGTGTGGAGTGTCTCGGCCGCACCACGAGTCCTTCATAGCTGAATTCTTGGTGTCTTCTTTCTGGCCAAATTGCTTCCTATAACTCAAGTTATCGCGCCTCACCTGTTTATTTCTCTCGTGTGAAAACCCAGGTGTACTAAAGCCCACACGGGAGAAGTGTTAAACTTCTATGACGACTTTATGCTAAATATAATAAATATAAATTTATTATGGAAATGATTTTGGTTGCCGAAAAAATCTTGTAAAGACCTATTTCAAAGTATACAAAATTATTATTCAAATATTATTAAACTTTTCTTACACATAAACTAGTCACAACATTGTTTCTATATTTTCTGTTAACATTATTATTTTATTCTTTATTCATTAACCGTCAACAATAGTGTTATCATTATCTGACGACTCTAGAAAAGAAATTATTATCTCATGGTAACTGAAATAAGAGATAAATGTTCTTGGCTCAATTTTGTGTAGGTAATTTTCTGTTATGGTGCGCGTCTACAATTACTATAAGCAAGATTAACTTCTCAACCAAGTGACAACAAAACAAGCGGCATTGTTTACTATATCCATTTATAACATAAATAAATATAAAACTACGACATGAATAGAAGAACAAGTACGAAAGAAATGCGTGATAAATCGAGAGCTTTCCAACGAGTGGAGAACGATTTTTGTCAGGTGAAAAATAAAGATGTTTCATTTCCCCAGCAACGGCTTGGTTGTACGTGAAAATCAAAAGAAAAAAAACAGCGTGACGGAATCTGTTCTAGAACCAAAAATTTCAACCACATGTTTTCTCCTCGATATTGATTCGAAATTCTACGAAAACATCAGAAATTAACAAGCGGTTGCAATCATGTTCACAAATCAATTATTGAGAATGATCACCTGTGTGTAAACAATTATTTATATAACCATGCTCATAACTCAGTTTGTTGGACACGCACTTCGCAGTAGTTAACATAATATTGTTGGATAAATCGAGAGCTTTCGAACGAATGGTCAACGAATTTTGTGGGATGAAAAACGACGAAGTACCATTTCCCTAGCAAAGACTCGGTTGTAGGCGGAAATCACTGTAACACTATATGTTTCGTGCGCGGAAAAAAATTGACTCGCTAAATTTGCTAGGAACCCAGGGCTAAAACATGATACATGTTAGAAAAAACGTGACCGTAAAATCGTATTTACACCCCGCTAAATTTTTCGACGCGGTGCTCCTATAGAAGTTTACACTTCAAAAATATAAAATTAGATAGGTAGTTTTTTCTTCCCGTAAAAGACTGCAATACCAACTGCGCATGCGCGAGTTTTTGCTCCAACGCGTAGAACTACGCGTGTACGAGAAAGAGGCCTATCCGCGCGTTGGGGGGGGGGGGGGGGGGGGGATTTCTTTCGTTGGAATTCAGTCCTATGCATAGTCATCATAATCTGACACAAAGGTGACCACAGTTTTAAGAACATGGATTGATTATCCCTTTGACTGCCGTCTAAAAACTTTTCCCATTTACAGTTAAACCTATGATTTATTTAATTGCACTAATAAATCAAATTCCGTTGATTACGTGAACAAAGTACCTTCACAGTCCAACAGCCAGATATCCAGTTTACCTGAATGCAGTTGTCCACACTTTTTCGATTTTAAAGTAGGTACCTTCCTGTTCTTTGTAGCCATCTGCATGTACATTTCGTAAAACAAAGTTGTAACTGCCAACATAAAGATTCAGACAACGAGCAGGTTTGTGTTTAAGTAATACGATTTTATATAAAAGCTGTTGTCAGTTCAATAACAAATTGAGTAGGTTGGTAGAAGAATTTGTGCTAGGTACCCGCTCAGATCATGGAAACGACTATTCGATAAGGCAGGGAGATCACTCAAAACAAACTATTCCACGAGGCCAATTGAATGATGAGACAAAAAATAAAAATGATGCCGAAATGCGGCGCCCCCGGACGGTCACCCATCCAAGTACTAACCAAGCCCGACGTTGCTTAACTTCGGTGAATCAGACGAGAACCGATGTTCAATTCAACGACATATGGGCGTTGGTGAATAACATTTTTTTCTTAGGTCGTAGGTCTGTATACTCGCCTGTGCAGATAGCTGATGAAGCAGTGTGTAAATGTAAAATGAATAAAATCTTCTTCTACTCGATCTCGAATTCAAGAGAGTCGCTGACATTAAAATACAAAGGAGACTATAGTTTACAACTAGGTTACAACGTTTGGTTACTCATGTACATGCGTGTAAAAATACGTGTAGAAATACCGAAAATAGCATCGGCAGTTGCTTGCTCTAGACGCTGCTCTACGCGTTAACGGGGGGAAATCGCACGGGAAGAACGAAAACTCTCTATTATTAGTCGTTGTTTGGTCGTTGGTACGTCCTGGAGACTTCCACAGCATTTCCACATTCTCTCTTATATTCCCCTGTTCATATTGGATGATAGGCATTAATCACAACCAATCTTTAAATACTTATGAAGTTATTTTACTAACTGTAAGTATTTGATAATTTTACTTAAAATAGTCAGAATAATCTATCATTTTATTCAGTTGGTAAAATTAATGGATCGCATTAAGGATGCTCAAAGATAATGGTGATTTGTACAGAAAGGGGCAGTTTTGATGAAAAAGTACTTGATTCGAACTGTTAAAATTCGATTCGAATCAGACTGGCCGCCCTTCGCCACGGGTAAATACGGGGGGGAAAGCAAAAATAAAATCAATTTACTGTGAAACTAATGAAAGAAACGCTTGCATACGAGTCTGCAACACATTGGGATATTTTATGTCTTTAGTTGAACACAAGTATGTGTTGCAGACTCGTATGCAAGCTCTAAGAGCCACTCAGCTGGTCCTGACCCTGGGCATCGTCAAGTAAATGTGCTAAAGAGGCTACATACGAAATTACAGCTTTCTAGAGTGTATAGCATAGAAATTGGCTTTAAGAGCCACTCATCTGATCCGGACCCTGGGCATCGTCAAGTAAATGTCCTAAAGAGGCTACATACGAAATTACAGCTTCATAGAGTGTAAAGCATCGAAATTATCTACTAAAATTATTTAACCACCGCTTCAAAAATCAAACCTTTCTCGCAATATTTGGATCACCTGCTATGAATCAAATCATCGAAACACCACCTCAATGAAATCATCAGAAATTAACAAGCGGTGGCAATCATGTTCACAATATCAATTATTGAGAATGATCACCTGAGTGTACACAATTATTCAAATAACCTTGCTCATAACTCAGCTTGTTGGCCACGCACTTCGCAGTAGTTAAGATAATATGGTTGGATAAATTGAGAGCTTTCGAACGAATGGTCAACGAATTTTGTGGGATGAAAAACGACGAAGTACCATTTCCCTAGCAACGACTCGGTTGTAAGCGGAAACCATCAAAATATTTTCGTGAGCAATTTTCCGTGACGTTTTTTTAGTTTATGTGCCATAGCAAAGACGTAAAATGTCAAAAATCAATGAAGAATTGAAACTCTAATGGGATGAAGCAAACGGAAACTTGTAAATTTTTACCACTTGCACGGAAAAAACTCATGCATAGATAGGTGTGTCTTTCGTAGGACCCATTATGCTACTAAACTTGTCGGTAGGATAAGAAACAGTAGTTAGGTGAAATCACTTAAACTAAAAATTCGAATTGTTTTGTTGTTGTTTCGGTAATTGCTACGAAGTGACTTTCTCATTTTCTGGATAGAGTAGCATGGTTAGTAACGTAATGAAAGTAGATAACGACCTAGTTACCCATTACATTTTGTGATCACGATCACGTTTATTTTGTCATGACCCTCAGCCAAAAGACAAATCTATTTCTAAACACATTACTTTAAAACAAAACCTGGTACGCGTTGACATGTAAACTATTTTGAGCAACAATATATTATGGTAACTATTTGAAGGTGAAGTGAACCCGAACCAATCTCAATCAAATAAAAGGGCAAATTACAGTAGGTACAAGAGTAAAAAGTAGTTGGATGTTCTAGCGCATTGTGTAACGTGCTGAGAAACCCTAGATTATTTATAAAACAAATTTTATGGGGCCTAAATAATGTAATAATGTCCTACGCTCTCAGGGAAAACCATTGAATGTGTATATCTATGTTTCGGGGCTGTAGGAGGAATAGAAGATTCTATACATTTTTCGCAAAAAAATGCGTTAAACTTCAGAATATGAATCAGAATAGCCTGAAACGGATTTCTGCATAAAATGTTTTCAAAAATTCACATTCTACAAATTTTGAGGCGAGAGCAATAGCTTAATTTTCTTCAAAAATTCGCTAAAATCACTCTCAGCCCCTTTCAATGCTTATTTCGTTTCTACTGAGATTAACTTGTATGCATGACTGCGCCTTTTTCTTTTTTTTCTTAATTATACGCAGCGGTGACTATTACAGGTTCAAGAATGAATTAGGGCAGCCAATCATTCATACGATGGAAAGTCATCTTGCCAGCCAACGTTTTTCAGAATCGTTAAATTCATGAAAATCAAATGAAATAATGTTGGTTTAATTCATTTACCGAGCACCACAAGTGGGCAACTCCATATCATGAAAAGGGAAAGAGAAAGAAAGAAAAACAAAGTAGCCTCCTTTATCAGACACAATTGAGCTATTTCCCCTGCAGGCGCAACACTATTCCGCCCCAATCTCACCTTAGTGCTGAAAGAGGCAACCCCATGGAAAACTCCCTTTCGGATTCTTTTATCATCGTAATCTGTTTTCCTACCGCAACCCTACGTTGGAAAAAGAAGGGTATATCCCCCGCATTGATTTCGAGATTGCTTTAAATGATTACATCCGAAATAGATCACGTACCTGCCGATGGGTGGACACGCTGAATACTGATCAACACTAGGTCTGATTAGACCTAAATCTCGTTGGGACTTGTGGAAGTACACGTGTTGAAGGGGGTGGGGGCTCACGTTCTTGGCGGCGCACCCTTTTCTCTCCCGTTCTACCACAGGGGAATACTCTGATAACTCCTCTCGCCCATCCATCTCGAAATTCTTGACACCTAACCTTTCCCCCGATATTAGGCTCATGTAAAACCAAAATCGAGATGAATTCATAGGTCCGTCTAGTGTACAGGAAAAATTACGAAATAGAAAGTAAGTAATTATTTATTGAATTGTGATGATTGTAAAGGATGTAAGGATTAAATTCTCCGTAATTTGATCACCAGGAATGTTAGAAAATGTGGAATAGCAAGAATGATTGCATTTTTAATTCGTATATCTCAGATTTTAAAGATAGCAATTTTCGAGAAGTTATACTTAATTCAAAATACAATATCTTTCTTCTTTTTCCACATTATCCACAATTTCTGGTGATCAATCAATAACTTTAGCTTTAATGTGTTACGAAGAATGTTTTGAATGGTAGTTATAGAGCAAAATTAAAATGTACGCTTTTTTGTATTTTTGTTCTGGAAAGAAAACCCTTGACTTGCCCATTTTTGGTAAAGGAACATGAGGTAAATTGAAAATTACCGTATTCAGTTTCAATCGTGAGGTGGGCGGTGGAAAAATTGTTTATTCGCTATTCAGATCGTATGCAAATTTACATTTAATCAGGAAATTTGAAGGGAGGTTTTCAAAGTGGTTGGAGTAGAAAGGAGGAAAGTGTTCTGAAATATTAAACCAAAACCTTATTGAAAATGTTATTAAAAACAGTTGTTTCATTAATAACGGAAGTGTGCGACTGCTTATTACTTGGTTCAATTTCATTTTTAAGAAGTGTTCGATTTGGAGTTTCAATCAAAAGCCGAATATACAGTATTATTAAATGTATATAAACAGAAATTTAAATATTCAATGTTGAGAGCTGTTTATTCTAACCGTCTATAATTTAATCCATGCAAATATTTAGGATTTTGAAACAGGCTGGATGCGGCCTTAATGAATAATTATATCTGTCCATATCATATGAATAAGGAAAGTATTTTAAAACGAACCTCATAGTCCATTAGGAGGAGCAAGGAACAGGCTGCTCTGATTACCCATAATGTTTTCTTTACCGGACGAGAAACTCACCTGCAACATAAATAAACACTATTGTTGAAAAAAAAAAAAAAAAAAAAAAAAAAAAATTGAATAAACAATTATTGGTTGCAATTATTGAATGAATCAAACCTTATATTTTACTGTCAGACCTGTATACTGATATAATGATATTAGATATGTTTAGTTCCATTTTGTGATTCTTAGTTTAGCCATTATTAAAATTACAACAATTTTAATTACTACATCGTGAAAAAGTGAATAAATAAGAAAATTTGAAAAGAAACAAGGAAAGCGATACCTAATTCAATTGAATATATAAAAAATACTTATTTTATCATTCTTAATGGTTTATTGTCCTTGATACATGAACTATAATTATCATACAGGTTTCACGATTATTTCACATTTCATAGAATTAGTACAGAGTAGGTTGCTCCATCATCTGAAGCCAGATTTGAAACTCCACCACTGTTGTACAAAAAAACGTAAAAAACAAAGAAGAGAAGAAGACCATGATGAATATTGCAATCTGTCCCACCCAAAACTTCTGTCTGATCGATCCAACACATTTAAATTTTTTACCTCCTAGAAATTCTAATTATTTAATCTTACTGATCGATCATTGGGTAGATAATTTATTCGTTTGAATTGAAGTTTCGCATGGTAAGATCTTGATTTTTACTGATAAAATTTTGACAAAAACAAGAAAGCAAAGCATTTGTATTCGTGCAAATCTCTATTACCTAACAATCTAATCAAATTTGAGAAAAAGAGAAATAAGCAAGTTGCAAATCGCAGAACCATCGAAAGAAACGCTTGCATACGAGTCTGCAACACATTGGGACATTTTATGTCTTTAGTTGAAGACAAGTATGTGTTGCAGACTCGTATGCAAGCTCTAAGAGCCACTCAGCTGATCCGGACCCTGGGCATCGTCACGTAAATGTGCTAAAGAGACTACATACGAAATTACAGCTTCCTAGAGTGTAAAGCATAGAAATTAGCTTTAAGAGCCACTCATCTGATCCGGACCCTGGGCATCGTCAATTAAATGCCCTAAAGAGGCTACATACGAGTGTAAAGTATAGAAATTACCTATTAAAATGATTTAGCCACCGCTTCACAAATCAAACCGTTCTCGCAATATTTGGATCACCTGCTATGAATCAAATCATCGAAACACCAGCTCAATGAAATCATCAGAAATTAACAAGCGGTGGCAATCATGTTCACAATATCAATTCTTGAGAATGATCACCTGAGTGTACACAATTATTCAAATAACCTTGCTCATAACTCAGCTTGTTGGCCAGCTAGTTAACATAATATTTTTGGATAAATCGAGAGCTTTCGAACGAATGGTACACGAATTTTGTGGGATGAAAAACGACGAAGTACCATTTCCCTAGCAACGACTCGGTTGTAAGTGGAAATCATCAAAATATTTTCGTGAGCAATTTTCCGTGACGTTTTTTTAGTTTATGTGCCATAGCAAAGACATAAAATGTCAATTTGAATTATACACCCCCGCTGCGGAAGCTATCGTAAAGAACCGACATATGGCAGTACCATGAAGGCCTAAATAAATTAAGTTAAGCGCTTGACCCTTAACTAATTTTCCAGGGAATAATCAACATGACCGTCTACACGGTTTTTCGAGTAATATTATAAGGGTGGAACGGTAGAGGTGGAAAGGGTGTGGAGGACTACCCAGCAGATTAGCAGAATAGAGCTCACTGAGAGAAGCTTAAATTATATCCGCCCTGGTGTTTTGAATTTCACGTTCAGCCAGTACACAGCACATGGACGTTGGTCATCAAATGCACGTTGATAACCTTCAAACATTGGTAAGAGTAACGTTCAGCCAACCAAAAGGAATCATTCGAGGTGAAAAGGAAAAATCTTCATACGAAGTCAGAGCCATCACCACCAAGCCTTTTAGCTTAGCACACGCAATAATCTCCTGATATGAGACCATCATCCTAGAGATGAACGTTTTTGAAATTAATTTGTGATCCAATATCTGATTTGCTCACCAATTTCACCAATCATTGTGTTTAGTTTTTACTCATTCTTGACAACAAATTGTTCGGTCACTTACATTTTTGTTCAAAATTGTTTATTTTAAGCAAACATCGTAGTACTACGGAGTTCAAGATAAGATGGAGGGATACGGAACTCTAACAGCTGAAAGATTATATATATAAATACTAGCTTCTCCGGCTCGCTACGCTCGCGTCCACGTCCAGCCGGGGGGCAAGCCCGCCGGAACCCCCATTAAATTCCTCGCTTCGCTCGCAAAGTGTGGCATATAAGGAATGTTGCTCGCTTCGCTCGCAAAGTGTAGTATGTAGGGAATGATGCTCGCTTCGCTCGCAAAGTGTGGCTGTATACATCCGATGTATTACAATTGAAACATGAAGGGGATGTTGCTCGCAAGCGGTAGATCTCTAAGGGTAGGTTTAACATCTGTAGGGGATGCTGCTCGCTTCGCTCGCTTGAGGAAGTTATACTGCCCACCCAACTTGGCAGAGGTTTTTTTGTGTTGGAAATGACTATCAAACGCGGCACATTTTTGTATGGTGTATCATAAAAAATAGAAATTAAAAATTTTGTCTAAAAAAAAAAAAAAAAAAAAATTAGGGGTGGACTACCCCTAACATTTAGGGGGATGAAAAATAGATGTTGGCCGATTCTCATAGATACCGGATAAGCACAAAAAATTTCATCAAAATCGGTCAAGCCGTTTCAGAGGAGTATGGCAACGAAAACTGTGACACGAGATTTTTATATGTTAGATTATTGCTGAAATTATGAAATTATTATTGAAATTATTGTTATTATGATGTGAATATTATTTGCTATAAATGATAATTGGGAGGGGTGATTAATACAATTATTCTTGTGTTATCAACTTATGATAGGTAGTTGATAACCCTTTCACATCTTTTTTAAAATTCATGTTATTTTTGTTTTTTACAATATATGCCATCTCTTTGAATTTTCTTTTTTCATAATTGGGCTCAATGCAGCATATGTCCCGTGTTATTCGTTCCAAACCTAATTGTTTTGTTTTGCCATAGTATGTTGAACCACAGTCATTGCAGTTTGCAGAGTAAACAATACCACTTATTTCGTTTTTGGTTGTGGGGTCTTTGAGCTTTGAGAAATGTTTTTTGTTTTTGTTGTAAATGTGGTTGTAAAAACCTATTTTGCTATTTGGATTAAAATAATTAGTTTTTTCTTTATATGTTCTGATGCTGGGCCTATATATCTTAAGGAAGTGAAGTTAGTTGTGGTGGTGGGGTTGGTTCGGTGTGTTGAGGGATTGGTACCACTGATATGTGGGACTTGTTGGGAGCAAGGTGGAGAGGGGGAACGGTTGTTAGTCCTATGAAGTGTTTGGAAAATGAGTTTTTTAATGAGTTTTGTTGGGTATCCATTAGCTAGTAATATTATTTTAGTTTGACTAATGATTTTGGAATGGAATTGAGTGTCAGCTAAGCTTAGTCTCCTTTGTATAAGTTTTTTTGCTGTGTTTAATTTGAATTGGAAGGGTTGAAATGATTCATAATGTATTAAGCGACCTGAATATGTAGGTTTTTGGTAATAGTCGGTTGTTATGGATCCATCTAATTGTATTATAATTTTAATGTCTAAAAAGGCTAAACAATAATTGTCTTTTTCTGTTTCTAATGTAAATTTTATGTGAGGTTTGTAAAAATTGTTGAATTCAAAAAGGAGTTGATCAATGATGGATTCATGTACTATTAGGGCGGAGTCGTCTACGTATTTATTTACCCATACAATTTTGTTGCCAAATTTTGGAATAATAGTGTTGAAAATAGAATCTAAAACAAGGTCAGCAATTATAGGACTAACTGGATTACCCATTGGAACTCTTTTTGTTTTTGTAAATAGAATAACTTTGATTGAGAGACAAGATAGTTACTGTTCAACACAAAATCCAAAATTTCAAGAAAATGTTTGTATGATAGTTTTGGATTTCTTATTTTTATGGCTGGCCAATGTTGTTTAACAGTGTTAATTACAAGGTCTGTTGGAATAGTGCTAAAAAGGGAAACTGCATCCATTGAGATGAGTTTGTGGTTGGGAAGGATGATTATATTTTTCAATGATTCTTTTGTTTCATGTGAGTTTTTTATGTTATATTTGTCTGTGGCGATGCAGGGCTTTAGAAGTGTGATAAGGAATTTAGATAAGTTATAGTTAGGGCTATTAATCGCACTTACTATAGGCCTGAGTTTTTTGGGATTATTTTCTTTGTGGACTTTGGGTAATGCATATATTCTGGGTGCCACACTTGTGTGCGATGCTAATTTGTATTGGGTAGTTTTGTCAATGGTTTTACTACTATGGAGACTATAGATTATTTTGTTCCCATTTCTTTCTAGTCTTTTAGTTATATCATTTTTAAGTGGCTTATAAGTATTCTTATCACTTAGAATGTTATTCAGTCTGAGAAAGTATTCATCCTTCCGCATAATGACACTTATTGCACCTTTATCTGCTCTTAACACTAATAAATTAGGGTTGTTTTTTAGAAATAGTTTGGTTTTTTTAGATTCTCCTTTGGTGATAAATGTGTTGTGGACATGGCTGGGTTTGTTGTTATTTTTTGATTTTATGTTGGTCAGGAAATTCACTACATCGCATCTCGCATTTTTCTTAGTATCATCATCAATGTTCCAAGTGTTAATGATATTTTCTACATCTGCAACCATGTCTATGATAGGTATACTATTATCATTCACTATGGTCATTCACCAAACCCATCAACCAAAGTTTATATATTGGACTAGTCATCTCCATCACCAAAAGTATATATATATATATATATATATATATATATATATATATATATATATATATATATATATATATATATATATAAACAGCGGAAATACTAAAAACCAGTTAGGTACAAAATTTATGGTGAGCCAGAGTCTGAAGCAAATAATAATAAGTAATAATATTAATATAATGAATAAAATAATATTAAGTAATTAACTAATATATGAAAGGCTGTGCACTTTAAGGATTAGAAGCGTTTAGCAATCTCTCACTAATCTCTCACAAACACCAACAGCAAGGAAGGACAAGAAAATACAGAATGACTTCTATGGATCTCTTGAACTAACCTTCAACCGTTTCCCCTACTTCAGTATTGCACGACTTCAATGCCAAAATCCGTAAAGAAGAGTACCTGAACTTATCACAAGGAAGTAGGTATAGCAAGTATGGAGAGACTAATACGAATGAGTTATGGTTTGTGGATTTTGCAGGAGAGGGGGAAATTATCCCAACAACACAAATAAATGTATAACTCAAACATACTCAGACTGAATGGAGCCAAACAATGGAGATCCAAGCATGTCCCATTCTTGTAAATCTCTCAAACATACCTGGTGGTCCCCAAAACTTGATGTGTACTGATTGTAAGATAATTATATAAATACGATGTTCAAATTAAATCCCTGAAGAGGCCTGTAGGGGAAAGCGCCCGGATTAATAAACATATTTATGAGGAACATCCAATAATTTTCCTCCCCTCATTCCCTAATAGATGAGTTGAGGGCTGTCTAGTTCAGAAATAATAAACCTTGGTGTACAAATTCGTAGCGTTATTATCTTCTCCAGGCAGAGGCAATCCTTGCTGTGCAGTAAAGGTTACTTTTATTTTCCCATATCGTGGCATTCAAAATGGTTCAGTTTTCCTTTGATTATAAAGCGAGCATGTCAAAGGGGTGTTTACGGAAATTTATTTTTCTTAGCTTCAACGCAATTGTAATTAAAGGTCAAACGTGATAAATTTCTCCTTGATTATGTATAGGTACATTCACGCATAAATATATTTTGGACAGTGTGAGAAAAAACTCGGCTAATTAATGTGGATTAGATTCGGTTGATTAATTAAATGCAGAGCGGACAATGTCCTTTCTAATTTGGACTTATGTCGCAAAGGTCAACGGCTAGTATCAACCTCGGTGCATTGTTGCGTGCTGGGACATATTGGTAACAATAAATTCATGGCGATGGGATCCCTATGGAACGTTAGGGAATGCCATGTGTACTTTCATTAGCCCCAGGCCGGCAGACTGAATAGTCGAAACCGGGCATTATTGGTGGGACGTGCTCCCATCGAGTTACGAGCTGGATAGCCTCAATTCAAGCTAACACCTGCATCCCAAATGTAAATCTCATTTAGTTCCCAACATCTCGATCGCTATTTTACTCTAATTTGCATTCATCTTGGGGTATCAATCAAATAGACCCAACCTTCGTAAACCTATCATGTCTCCATGATTTTTTTTTTCAACCACGTTATAAATTACAGTTTTTATGCCATTCATAGTGTAGGAATCATTTGAATTTTTATCTCGTTTATCGTAGTTCCCCATAGAAACTATAACAGATCTGTGCGATTTACTCCAAATTTATTATTCGGATATTCTTATTTATTTATAGTTAATATAATAGTAAATCTCATTTATATTTATTCCACCAAAATCAAGATTTCAATTTCAACTTTCTGCGATCACGTTAATATAATTTCCTGGAGGTAAAGTCAACTAACATTATGTGGTCAGAAAGCAAATACCTATTCACTTTCTATCAAAAAATGAGATTACTTGATGATAATTCTTCTAATAAGCGTCCCCTCTTATTTACGAAGCCTTGCCTATGAGACATAGCTTATGAAGGACGTCTTTTAAATAACAGTTTTAAGGTCAACAACACCCATCGTACTATTCTATTAAAACATGAGGGGCGCCAACACTTTACTGTCATCTCTGTTTTACCATATGCTGCCGCATCCAACTAATGAAATCTCGATATTTACTGAAACCTGGCTCAAGGAACACGTCTGTTATCGTGATTAGGTCTGATTAACTGATCTGTCTATCGAACTGATCGTAGTTCCAGTAATAATACCCATAAGCGCTCAGTAGGTGGCGTTCTAATTGCAATATCTAATGCAATAAAATGAATGAAGTCGATGACATCCCAGGATTTTCTGTGAGAATTTGATAACTATTCTCCAAAAAATAAAGCTGGTCATATCAACAGCTTACCTGACTACCAGTCACCTAATATATGTGACTCCCACTATCAAGAATTGCATCTTGTGATGTCCACATGTTCCGATTTTTCCATTATTGTAACTGGTGACTTTAGTTTTCGTAAACTCGACTCGTGGGATGATGTTTAGATGGATCAACTGGGGTTGATGTCGTTGCAGTCAAGATGCTTTTTTCTTAATGTGCAGGTCGTCCACAAAATGACTTGTGTGATCTTGTATGTTTGACTTGTGTGATCGACTGTAGAGCTTCTGTAATAGCCACTTACAAATTTTGATTTCTATCTCATTTGCTGCTATCAACTACACGAGGAACCACTCATTGACGCGTATGGCTCCGGAGACCAACATTGTACTTGGAGAAGGTGTACCAGAAGCCGACCTATTTTTCAACACCTAGATGGTTTTTAAAAGGTTTTGGAATAGTGGCATTAACAGCGTTCTGTACTGTTGAAATATACAACGATCCTCATCCTACTAAGCCTAAACCTATTACAATTTGTGTTCTATTCTGAGAAACATGTAGATTTCTCACTCAATACTGTGGTATTTTTTGTACGACATCTGGCTTGTCCCGTAATATTAACAATAAATAAATGACCAGCTGACAAATTTTGACATTCAGAATATTGTGGAATTATGGAATGCTATATATATATCTCGTCACAATCGCACATGCGTACTAAAACCATATCACATATTGGCAAGAAGTTTTGTTAATTTTGAAGCCCTACGTGGTGGTCAGTTTGAGAACTGAAAACGGGATGGCACTGAAAAAACTGTAGGAGGCACTTATTGCTAGTTTATCTGTTCCTAAAGTGGGGTAGACTTTCACCCAGAAAACATTGTATAGAAATAAATATTTAAAATTTACTGCTTAGGTAGGTATATACGTGGAGAGATTTATGTTATTCGCAGATAAATTGGGTTAATTTGCGAAATCTCTAATGATATTTGTGAAAAGATTAATTTTATTCCCAAGAAGATTAATTTTATTTGCTCAAAGTTCAACTTAAATAGCACATATTATAATATAAGATAAGATCCAGCTCTGAGTAATCTATGGCGATGGATGACGCAAATGATGCCAGCGAGATTCCGAATCCCGAATTCACACCATCCCATTCTGAAATATCCATCTTGACGGGTAAGTCCAAGTTTAATTTCATCTGACTTTTGACATATTGCGGCCGTCAACTCAAGACAGGCATTGAAAGGGTTGCGCGTCTGAACTTTGTGGGAAGGCCGACCATTTCACCCCTCTCGCGGTCTGGGCTGCCTCAGACGTTCCGGCCGGGTGAAGGGGTGTTTAGGGGTCGGTAACTGTTACATCGTGGAAGAGATTAGAGCAAGGTTGGACGAGTATTTACAGACGTCCAACTTGTTGGGTCGCTTCCATTGTTCTGTCATTACCCAAGGCATGAGATTGCTGACTTAGTGAATTACTTAATGGATTGAAACCGTTAATTTTGATTACGAATATATTAATGATGGTAGTTCCATCATCAATATTAGATGAAGTTTCTCAAACTATTCTGAAAGGGTCATCCCGCCAACAAACACTTTGCAGGGCTTGGAATTCGAAGGAATTTCGTATTAAGTTTAACATTAATTAGCCACGCAATCTTCCTTTTTTGTTGGCAAAATGAAAACCGTATCACCCCATGGACCTTTATTACCTGGACCGTTCACGAGGTATAACAAATATTGTACCCACCGGAATTATGGGCGTAACAAAAAGCACAGTTGTAAATTGCATTATTCTCCTAAACTTCTCGAGAGATGCCATTAAAAAATAAATGTACTATATATATATATATATATATATATATATATATATATATATATATATATACTTCAGTTCAATGAAGCGTCTCTACAGGAGATGTAATTAACCAAATTTAATTTTTTAGAAAAACAATAAGTTACAACACAAAACTAATTTTATTTTTATATTTCGGCTTATTTGCCTTTTTCAAAATTTAAGGAACTACATAAGTTCTTGTGGGAATTTTGACGTTGATATGCAGAGAGACTTGCCATAGAAGATGATGGTTACCCCAGCTAACGCCTGATGTTTGATCCTGGAGGATCGTACTTATGCGTTCAAAACATTCGAATGTGCCTTTTCTGATTGAGAAGCATTCTTTTATTTCCTCCTGGCCTCATCTTTTTTAAAACATTTATGCCAAAGCAATCGTCAAGTTTTGCATCATGCGAGGCGGCATGGCAGCTCACAGGTAGATCTTCCGTTCTTCCAACCACCGATGATTTGTCAAGATTATCATCTGGTAAGATGTTATGTGGTTGTTGGGACGCAGAATAAGTTGTGTCTCGGCTTTTCCTACATAAAATGCAGTGCATTTTTCGCACAATAACTCATATAAACACATTGGTGTTTGGCATTCTGCCGACCCTCTGCATGTATATGAGTTCGGGTTCGTTCCCTCTTCAATGACGATTGACAACAACCACAGATCATCGGTGGTTAGAAGAACGGAAGATCTGCCCGTGGGCCGCCATGCCGCCTCGCATGATGCGACACTTGACGATTGTTTTGGCATAAAAGTTTAAAAAAAAGATGAGGCCAGGAGGAAATAAAAAAATGCTTCATCAATCAGAAAAGGCACATTCGAATGTTTTGAACGCTCCATACGATCTGCCAAGATCTAACATCAGGCGTTAGCTGGGTAACCATCTTCTCCATGGCAAGTCTCTCAGCATATCAACGTCGAAATTCCCACAAAAACTTACGTAGTTCCTTACATTTTGAAAAAGGCAAATAAGCCGGAAAATAAAAATTAGTTTCATATAACGTTTAGAAATGGGGAAATTTTTATGTCTTGAACACTACCACAACTATCACAAAAACTACAAACAGTAATTATTTTGACGTACCAAAAATTAAAGTTAAAGATGACTTTTTAAAATGTTTTTAAAAGTATTTATACTCACCAGAAAGTAAACGGTATAAACATGGAACAACTATATTTCGCATCGATACCTGCCATAGAAACGCAAACGAGGTTTAGTAAATAGGTAGTTCCAGTCATGCAGCATGACCATACCTATATAGGGTTTGTCAGACATATATATTTGTGTTCAATTGTTCAACATGTGTGTACAGAAACTTTTATTTACTATATTATGATGAAAAAAATAAATGTAAACCACAAACTAACATTGAAATCAAATTTTAGGATTTTCAACAATTTTTTGTCGTTTCATTGACGTTTAGCATATCTTAATGGAATTTAAATTAATTTTCCAGCATAATTTGGTGCAAAATTTTTGAATGTCTGTGGTGAAGTTTTTTGTTGTCTGTGTTTATAGTTGGTAATCATTTTCCAATTAAAATAAGTGAATAACCATATAAGCATTTCAGATTCATCAGATTATCAAGCATTTCGAAGTGACTTTAAGGTTTTAAACTCAAATTAACCCAGACATGCCCATGTGCACATGTGCCTTCACCCTGCCATTTCTTGTTCATATATAAATTCGATATCAGGCTATCTCGTTACTTAACGACGCTTTATAACCGTTCCACATAGATTAGAGTCCTAATCCGATTATTATACATTATATTCTATCTTTCATTTTATTTTAAAGCTAGATATTCGAAATTTCGAGTAAGTAGTAGGGAATGTAAAATAGCAGTTTAATGGTTAATAGAGGATAATTAATTATACTCACAGCACTCCTTAATAGCACCACTCTCCATATAAATGATTTCATGCATGTCGTGTTAATTTGCTGTCAAATCTATAATCAGTCAACAATAAATTTGTGACGTAGGCGTCAACAACGCACAGCGGAAATTCATGACATAACTGGATGATAATAACCTCAAAACGGAGTAAGAAGGAAGTAAATACACCTACATGTTATAGGTATCTGGAAAAGGGAAACTGGAGGAGCAGCTTCGTGAATTACCAAAGAAAAGCCGAGTTGAAGAAAGAAGAGGAGAAGAAAGCTTTAGTGCTGCATGCTAAGTGGACTCATCGTTTATCACTTCGTCTACCTCTTCTTTCAAGTTGGTCTTTCCTACAGCGCGGCGTTTTAAATATTTCACAGCCAGCACACCGGTTGGATTTCTCTCCTCTCTTCTGAATAACTTCCGCGTATCTCTGGTTCATATATCATATCCACTTCCACCCGCCCCACCAAGGCGTTTCAGACTCAGCATCTTGTTGACAGGCGTGATTATGAACAGCTGATGCCCAAGTAAATATACATAGCGAAAGAAAATACATTATTTTGACAAAAGTGGTAAAAAAATATAGTGCAAAATTTGCTCCATTGTATTTAGGTAAACGTTGTATATGAATTTACATGGATATAAATTGTAATCTAAATTAAAATTAATTGTGAATAAGTATGTGAAATAACTAAAACGACACTGTTGAATGTGATGTTACTGTGATATTCTTCAATAAATCCCTCTTCTGATGTGGTTTGTAACCAGCATGACTCGTTATTACTAATGTAAACGAACCACAATTAAAGATCCTATTGCATCGATACTTAAAAATAGAATAGGGAAAGGCCATAGAAGCAGAACCCAATATTTGATAGTTCGGAGATGGGAATCATCCCTTACCGCCGAATAGGTAAACGATGTAAACTTCAATTTTCGTGCCACTGGAGATTTCCGTCACCATAGGAATTGGTTGCAGCAGTGGAAATGGAACGTAATAGCTTTTGGACTCAAAAATAAATTGGTAGGGTTCAGGTAGCACCATTCAAGTGGACATTGTATAGGGCTCGATGTTTTAGAAATATATAAATTTATTACTTTTACTCTTCTGGGTTCTTTTCGCTTGTCAGGAGCTACCAGTTAAAACCTGACGCCATGCCTGCCGGTCCTGCTAATGTTTCTTCGCCAAGTCCTATCCACCTCATAGACTGAGCCACTCCTTCTCGTCTAATCATCATTGGCCTTAATTATTGGGCCTTTCTTCAGGAAATCATTGCAGGCCCCTTTCCCAGGCCATCACTCTTTGGGGATCTGTCAGACATGTCCATACCACCGGAGGGCACTTTTCTCAATCGGCCCACAACTGACTTCTCGCTCCATCTTTGTACGCACTTCTTCATTTCGCATCCTTTCCAGCATTGGTATACGTCCACTCCTTCTCAAGCCATCCATCTCAACTGCATTGAGTAGTTGCTTATTACTCAGTGTCTTGCTCACATCTTGTCAATGACAGAACCCAGATATTTGAAGGAGTCATCCGAAAAGAAATTTTACTCACCAGAAAGTAAAAGGCAATATAAATATATGTAAATAGTATAAACGTGAAAAAACTAAATCAATTTAAAAAAAAATTTTTTTGACCAAAAAAAATTTTGTTTTTTCAAAAAATTTTTTTTCTAAAAACTAAATTTTGCATCAATACCTGCCATAGAAACGCAAACGAGGTAAATAGTTAAATAGGTAAATAGTTCCATTCATGCAGCATGACCATATAGGGTTTTTTAGACGTATGTATAATTGAGTTAAGTTGTTCAAAATTTGAGCAATATGTCTGTTTGGAAACTTTTATTTATTAAATTATGATAAAAAGACTAATATAATCTAAATGTAAACCACTATCTAATATTGAAATCAAATTTTAGGATTTTCAACAATTTTTTGTCGTTTCATCGACTGTAAGCATATTTTAATGAAATTTAAATGAATTTTTCAGCATAATTTGGTGCAAAATTTTTGAATGTCTGAGGTGTAGTTTTTTGTTGTTGGTAATCATTTTCCAAGTATAATAACCATATAACAATAGAAGCATTTCAGATTCATCAGACTATCAAACATTTTAGAAATGTATAAATTTATTACTCTTACTCTTCTGGGTTTTTCCGCTTGTCAGGAGCTACCAGAAAACCTGACGCACTGCCTGCCGGTCCTGCTACTGTTTCTTCGCTAAGTCCTAGCCGCCTCATAGACTGAGCCACTCCTTCTCGTCAGATCATCCTTGGTCTTTATTTTTAGGGCCTTTCTTCAGGAAATCATTGCAGGACCCCTTCTCAGGCCATCACTCTTCAGGCATTTGACGGACTTGTCCATACCACCGGAGGGCACTTTTCTCAATACGGTTCACAACTGATCTTCCATCCAACTGACTCCATCTTTGTACGCACTTCTTCATTTCGCATCCTTTCCAGCATTGGTATACGTCCACTCCTCCTCAAGCCATCCATCTCAACTGCATTGAGTCGTTGCTTATTACTCTGTGTCTTGCTCACAACTTGTCAATGACAGAACCCACACGTTTGAAGGAGTCATCCGAACGAATTATTCTGACTCCCGGGACCTCTAAATCATGGCCTGGCCCTCCAATCACAGGTACTCAGACTTCTGAACCAGCACTCTCAAAGGCTTGCAGAAATATGTTGATCATAAATTCGGCATTTTGCCCACCCTCAGCCAGTATCCCCTGATCATCAGCAAAAGGCAAAAAGTGAATCACTCTACCACAAACCAAAACGTCCATACCACCACAGGATGCATTCCATACCAGTGGAGCTTCCTAAAGTATAATTTGAAGAGAGCTGGTGTGACATACTGCATCCCTGCCTCAAGTCCTGAGTTGTCGGAAAAGCGTCAGAAATACACCTGCTTATCTTCACTCATGCCTGACAGGTCCCTTACAAACCGAATAAGGTCCACAAGTGGCTCCCTAACCCCAACATTTCTCATAACTGACCGTTCCTTTACTAGAGGTACAGAATCATACGCTTTCTCTAAACCTATGAAAATATTATGCACAACCTTCTCCTTTGCCACCAGCTTCTCACTAATCTGCCTAAGGGAAAATATATTATCAAGGCAAGTCCTACCTAGGGTGAACCCAACCTGTAATTCCAAAAATCAAAAGATTGATTTATTTATTTTCTAAAAACAGTCCCCTACAAGTTTCATCGCTGTTGAAAAGTATCAATGGTTTAAATAATTTCGTCTCATTTTCCAAGAGCCAATTCAGTGGTTTAATAAAGGGGGAGTAAAACTGCATTTTTTTTTTGGAAAGGGTCAGAATGTAATTGCCTGCAAGCCACAAGACACGTAGACATGATTGTTACTTGGGTAGACTAGAAGGACAATGATAAGCAAACGACGGAATACTTGACAATAGAAGGTCCTTTATAATGATTATACTGTTGAAGAACACAGAAAATACCCCCTTAAAATAATCGCATTATTGCAGGGGCTATTTATTATGCATATACCTCACGTTCTGGTCAAGTAATCCGATGAGATTATTGGAAAGCTGGTTGTTTGAGCTCATCAGTTGTGTTCGCGCTTAATTGAGTGTATCCACACACAGTCGCGAATGAAATTGATGCCGTAAAGATGTGACTATCAAATGATTTTTTTTATGGTAGGTAATATTATTAACAGGTTATTTTTTTAACGGGGTAATATTATTATCTCTGGTTTAGGTATTTTAATTTTTTCCCACATTCAATATTTTGTCATGTGCACTATACCTACTATTGTCTGCAAATCTTACCTTCAAAATTTATTCGTTGAACCAACCCACAAAAAATAATTCATGCCATGAATCCCATTTTTACTCGAACATTCGCATGTTTTATATTTTGCAAAAGAGAGGCGATAAATCACGCTCATAATACATTACAATTCAACAACATCCCCCACTTTGTGTTATTACCCGGATGACTTATCCTGAATTGAATACATTTCACAATATTATTTTTCCTGAAAATGAGAAACTCCTTTTCAGCGGATGATGGATTTCAACCGGAAGCTTAGAGAAATGAACCCGTTCCGAAGGAGGGCGAATAATTTAAATAATGGTCTCCTCATTTCAGGTCATTCTCGAGCGAAAGTTCAAACCAATCTATCACAATAATAAAAGAAACCTTGTAATCTCATTAAGGAAGTTGAAAATCAAAACCATAATACAACTTGAACAAGCTGCAAATTTATTATTCAAAGTTTTGATAGCCCTTCTAAGATGATCACTGGTGTATGTTTATTAAACGTAGCCTATGGTACATCATCTTAAAAACAATAAGAATAAAACTAAAATACAACATTATACAATACCATTATACAATGTCCTCCTCTTCAAGGAAGATCATATAAATCATGAATATGTTTTACGGTGTAAGAGGAGTTCATTTACGATTTTCATCCAACCTATAAAGGAATACTCGTTTGGTAGCTGAAGAAATGCGGGTCTTTCAGGGTAGAAGGGTAGCATTTTATCTATATAGCCAGGCCTATTAGGTACGTTATAAATTGTAACCCACGAGATTCCGGTTGTTTGTTGAGTAAAACTCGAAAGATATCTCAACATTTTCTTGTTGACAGACAGACAAACAAACAGACGGAGTTTCATACTTATAAATATAAAATTACGGGAAAACGGCGGGGTTGAGCGATGAAGAATTGTTTGAATACCAAACGAAAAAACAGGAATAGGTACATAATTTTTCAGGATGGAGACCTGGAGGAAGTTGAGGATCGGTCCTGATCCGTGTGTTAACCCACCCCAACGAATGGATTTCGGAATCCTTTCGTTACCACAAGAAGATCTCGAATCAAGCGTTGGTGTAACGATCATTTCGCTGTTTTGATGAGAAAACTCAAAATCCTGGGTTAATCCAAGGAAAACCCCCGTAGGCGGAATCTGGCGCTTGGGGATGTTGAGTTCAAAGAGTATCCGGATTTCGTATCCGAATCTGGTAGGCTGACATGAACTATTCCATTCATACTTCATTCCATATTCATATTCATTCCATTCATATTTCATTTTAGTAGTATTATATAAGGTTATAAATTAAGATCTAGATAGTTTAAGGTAATTTTGGTTCGCGAACTACTGTCATGTTGTCGAGTCACGACACCTGTCAGCGCCACGGGCTTGCCCACTGCTGACAGTAGGTTGACATTTTCATTGGGATGTACATTTGTTTTTCTTTTGCTATTTCGTCAATAAACCTTATATCTATCTATCTATCTATCTATACAAGCACGGCCGTGGTCTATTGGTAGTGCTACTTCTTCGAACTCTGAGATCCTGGGTACAAGATCCAGCAGCCGCAGATTTTCATAATTTTCTTTTTTTTGCAATGTCTATTTGTTAGTTATAGTTATATTTGGATAAAGTGCGTAGTCTTCGTTTAGTATTTATCCATTGATGAGTAACACTCCAACCGTAGCCGCTACTGTAAAGATAAACGTAGCCTTATAAAGAGAACCTTCGCCAGTGACCAACATTCAAGCGTCACCCCGGACGACGGGACTAAAGGAATGTAAGTGTTGGACAAACAATGGGGTTCGCTACTACTAACTCTTCAACTGACCCCACTTCCACGTTCCCCCGTCCACCCCGTCGCATCCCCCACGGTTATTAATTATTCTCTGCCACGGACACCGAGAACGGGAGCTCTGTTTTGAATTATGGCCACCAACCGTCGCGCCACTTCATGTCCCTCAGCGTCACAGCGGGGTCGCGCCCTCTCCTCGCGAGCTGCCTGCTTAGCCGAGGATCCCCAAGAATAATGGTATCTCTTCATCTTTTTTGTGAGGCACGGTTTCACATCCCCTTTTCTCCTGCGAAATGTTCTCTATAGCTGGGTACCCACTCTGAAGAAGTTATTGTGTTTGGCAAAGGTAAAAAGCACAAGTTTACTTATACGTATAACCTCTGAAATTGTTTTAGCATGGAACATGTTTTTCACAGAAAGCAGCAACACAAAAGACACTGAGAGGAAAGTGGAGCTATAAATGACAACTAATACGGAAATAACATATTGGTTGCTACAATTCGAAAATGCTTCGTTTAGACAATTTTTTTACAGCCCTAATTCTTAGAATGTGCTACTTTCATGAGTTGGAATGTATCATTTTTAATATAAAAACCAAATTCAGCGCATTTAAAACCCCAGACAGCAATGTTTGTCTCAAAACTCAAAATGGCTAGAACTTGAAACCGTTAGAAAGGAACTGTATGACTGGTGGAGAGCGCTGCCCCCCTCCCACCCCCCTTAGTCTGGTGTACGTAGGGGTGAGACCCTTCCTTGTTTCCTTGTTAAAACTGTACTTCAACATCGGAAAAATCAGTCTCAATCTCAAAAATCGGTTTTCAATAATTTTTAAAAACTAGAATTTATTGTGAAAAGTATAAAATTTTATGCATATTTTTAGTAGGGAATGTTTTAGCGAATTTTTGAAGAAAATTAAGCTATTGCTCTCGCCTCAAAATTTGTAGAATGTGAATTTTTGAAAAAATTTTATGCAGAAATCCGTTTCAGGCTATTCTGAATCATATTCTGAAGTTTAACGCATTTTTTTATGTATGTATATATGTATATATGTATGTATGTGTCATTCCAGACGATAACTGTCCGTAGAATTGTACTAGAAACTTCAAACAAATTTTAAAATGTTAAGAACACAAAGCGAAAGTTCAAGTTCGTTGGCCAGCATGATCGGATTACGTCTTCGGGTTGAAATTTTCAAAAGTGTAGTCAAAAATTTCAAATAATAGCCTGTTTTTTGCGATTTGTTGTGCGAAATAATTTTTTCAGCATGCTAACATGTGGTATATTCGGAATCAGCGTAAAATTTCCTATAAGAATATGTATCAAGTTTTGAAAAATTTCAAAGTTGAAAAATCAGTCAAAAATCGAAATAATGCCGTTCGCTAGTTGTAAAAATCGGTAATATTTGCATGAAACATTGTCCAAATTCAGATTGAACTACTCTTATGGAAGTATACCTGTATAACCAATCCTAGAACCATGCTGTTTCTACAAGATTAGTTTAATAATAATAAAGTATGAGTACCTTCTAATTATTTTTAATAATTTGATTCCATGTTTGTCTATCAAAATCATGAGCTAATATTTTTCTACACGATCAATAGCGACTGAAATTTCGAAGATTTCTTCAAAAATTCGCTCTTGGGGTCATGCTGCATGACTGGACTTTTTTCGTGTAATTTTTAACGCTGAAAAATGTAACCACCAGCAATATACTAAATCCAACGGGGAACAAAATAATTGAGCTTTTACTACCTATTAAAACTTCTGTTCGTGACCTTCTATGATATTTTTTTAGGTTGCGTTGACGAAATTCCGTATCATTATCATACAAAACATTTAATGTAATATACAAAATATTTATGCGAAATCCCAAATATCGAAATTAGAGTTAGTTTCAATAAAATATTACCGAAGTTGGCTATAATTTAGCCAAAAATCTGATATACGCAATTTGTCAGTCTCTTCAATAGAATATTTGTTAACTTGAATTGAGCCACTGAACTGAACTGAACTATGAGGAAATTCAACCAATATTTGAGTTGCACAGATACATTACATCAATACGGTTTGGAACACAATGGCATTTGTCGACAACAAAGTAGGTACTTAATCCGTAGCTGCAAAATAGTCGGAGTTATATTTTCCTTTCCTACCAGGAGAACTGATAGGAAATAAACTCCATATAACTAAACTCCAACCGGATCTGACCCGTTCAGTAAATCAACAGGTTAAATGGTCTTCAACAGAAGACAGTACCGTACGAACATCACGCAATATTCGTTTTGTAAATGGATTATGCAAATGATTTGATTTACCGCCTTGTTCCCCGGCCGTTCTTCACCCCTTGGAGTTCCCTCCGACCGTACTCCTTTTTACACGATCCGCATTGTTATGTTATTTACATTCGGACGTCGGGGAGCTCTAACCTTGCAAAATTATAATGGAAAACCGGAGAGCGGGGTCAAAGTACGGAGGCCCAAAGGCGTTGGAAAGGGTTGGAAAATATTCATAAAAACCAGGATCCTAAATTTAATACCCGGGCGTTCTGTTATTATTCTGCTCTTCTCATCCTTTTGGATAAAAATGGCCCTATTCAGGGACCGGCAAGAAGGGTAGAAGGATAACATAATTAAATCGACTCTGTTGTAAAAATGGTCTACGGAAAAGGGATAGTCTACAACGAAAGGGGGAAAATATAATAAATTCGCTTAAATGGAAAAATTATCCTCTCAACTAATTTGCATGAGCTCCAGGAGTCGGGCAGAGCGTAAATAAACTTTTTATGATAAGACAATTAGTGTGTGTGTTTTCCGCCTTCACCCTTCTTTTTAAACAAATAATACTTCGAAAAGACGGTTGTAAATAATCAAGGTTCTCCTGAATTCTAGAATGCATTTTATGGATCTAGCTTGATTGTTGAATGTAGGATACTTAGAATCCACCTGCTAAAATCTTTTTAGGGTTATAGGTTCGTGACACTTTATCATTACTAATTATTTTCAATAACTAATGCTTTATCGACCGTGAAAAAGTTTTTTAACCTATCATAAAATCATAGGTTAATCATATGTTGGTTTGTGTTTCGAGTTACTTATCAATACAGATCTCTTATCGTAAAATAGACGTATATAATTAATAGAATAACCATTTACTATCAAATCAACGTATTTGAAATTTATATATTCAAATGCCCACGCGGTACTATTGGTCCGACGGCAACGAAATTTATAGAAGAACATCTAGGAGCTAACCGTTCAGAATTTCTGAAAATTAATTCAAAATCGAAGTTTCACGAGTGTCATCCAAATTCAGTTGTGCGCATTACCTATTAATATTTACTCGATTCATAGGGCATCTTCCAGAAACCAATACACAAGTACACTCCGAGTTTGAATGAAATTATACCTATCATATCGATTGCAAGGGATAGAAGTTACAAGCCATTATTTATCCGGAGGTAATGAAATTCGTAGGGAACCATAAAAGAGCTAACCCACATGATGCATGGAAATTTCATTAAAATCGGCCCAATAGTCTGGGAGTATCAGGGGTGTCCAATTTTAGTTTTGCTCGTGCGCAATACTACACCGATCGCGATAAACTTGATAGAGCACTTGTCTGAAATCTATGCTCAACGACCTTCCAAATTGAATTAAATTAGATCAATAGGTCATAAGGAACCAATTTTATAAGAAATGTACGTTCGCGCATGCTCACACGCATGCTCCACGCATTGAACTGACGGTATAGGCATTCATAGGGGATTATCTATGTGCCAACCCGCACAATCCCTGAAAAGTTCATCAAAATCGGACTAAAACTTGATGGAGCCACCAGAATTGACACGGAATTGCCACTGACAGACACCGAATCAAAATTGATCAGCGAGCTCTGGAGAAGGTCAGCATTTTTTCGACTTCTTGCAGGAACAAAACCACTCCCTTTGGCAGTTTGGAAGCAAAATTAAATACGCTATTCCAGACAAAAGAACTAGAATTTCCAAGCAAAATATAGTGCGTGTTAGGTACATAATCATTGAAAAAGGTAGAAAATAATAGGAATTACAATATGAAACATTGGTAAATTTCATTAGTGAATTTTCTGCACAAAATGTATTGCTTAAATCGAATAAAATCATTGCAGGTATAAGATTTTGAGCGGGGAACGGCGTCCTTCGCTTAGTCAACATTGCACCTGACAACATAATGGTTAGAACTGAGCTGGAAAGCCGTTTTTCTTTTCCTCCCGCTCAAAGTTTTACCCTGGTATCACAATATAAAACATTCGTAAATTTTATTAGTGAATTTTCTGCCAGAAATTAATTGCCGAAACCGAATAAAATCATTAGATATAAGAGTTTTAGTTGGAAATGGCGTCCTTCGGTCAGTCAACATTGCACTTTACAACATAATGGTCAAAACACAGCTGGAAAGCCGTTTTTGTTTTCCTCCCGCTCAAAATTTTACACTGAATCCAACTAAAACTGTTGCAAATACGAGATTGAGAGGGAAATGGTTCCGCGTGGAACCATAATTCATTGCGAGCCTTCCTTACAGGCGATTCAAACTCAGGGTCTTTCCGGTCCCGTTTACAGGGTCTTTCCGCTCCCGTGTCAGGTTTACTGAAGTGAAACTGTAAATAGTTATTTCAATAAATAGCGTAAGTTGCTCGCAATAAGTGCGGCTTCCTGAACAGGAACGAAACTCGAGGATCGAGGTACAAAGCGAGTCTGCCGGCGCTTTGTCAAGCTAAAATTCGGGCTTTGCGGAGGGAAAATATCGTTGGCATTTACTAAAAGCAACCGATACAGAAGAAAAATAAATTTCACAACCCCCGCCTTTTGAAATGTGAAAGCGTTGATAAAGATAAAAGCGTTGCCGCTGACACTCAAAAACTTCTGAACAAGAGGGAAGGACTTTGTCAGGTAACATATCTTTTTTTTTAATGAATAGCTTCGTACTTCACTAAGGCAACGTCGTAGTTGCAATTCAAGAAAGTGCAATAGGTGAATTCATAAATTTTTTGTTTGCTTGAAAAGTGAAAGTTTCTAGGTGTCAACGTTCCTTAATGGGAAAGCTCATGTTTTCGGCTATCCTCATAAAAACTGTGTCCAAGCCCTTTTGTTATGTTCGGAATTTGTCGTTGTAGTTCACTCCACTTCAATCCTATTTCCTACAATTGTTACATATTCTAGTGCCGTATTACCTCTATATTTCTTTGAAAGTCTGTAAATATCTATTTTTAAATGTATTTGGATGATTTGTATATTTATTATTCGTTTTTCATGAGTAAATTTGGTCTGAGTTGAGGGCACCAGGAATTGTCCGGTTATTGTCTTAAAAAGTATTGAGTGTCTCAACAACAAAAAATCTGTTATTTAATCGGGACACCTGTCGAAAATAAAATAAAAAACACAATGATTCCTAACTCTGGCGTTTTTTGAATCCAGTGAAAACTCCGTCTCGAAAGTAAAAATAAAGAAAAAAATAAAATAAATACTAGTAATAATAGAAAAAAACGAATTTTTTCTCTTGGATAACCTACTGAAACGTCAAACCCGTTCCTATTAGCGTGATTTTCGCTAATAACATTTGTTACACTTTTAAGTTATTAGCTTATACAATTCATCCGACCAAGGTAGCTGGACTAAAATAACTCAAACATGCTATTGAAATATTGCACCCAACTATAATGGTTGAAATTGATTCCGATATGGCTCCGTCAAGTTGCCCCCTGATTACTCCAGCATGATTAAGCACTCCAAATGATTAGTTAACTATTGATTCGAGCGCGAGCACACCGTAATTATGACCAAGATAGCCCCAAAACTTGCGACGCTGAGGTCCCTCATGTCCACCCTCTATTAAGGGCTTAGTTGGATTGAACGTCCGAAGGCCGCCCGTTATCTCATGTCGTTTGATCCTCCGAAGTTCGAATCGACTCTAAAGACGTCGGTAAGCTGATCGTGATATAGCGTAGGGGTCGATAGGCATTCGCAGCACTGGTTGCTGACGGGAATGAGGATGAATGGGGAAAATGATTAACGTTTTCGTATTCATATAGGTACACTCTAGAAGCCATTGGAGGATGAGGATGCTGAGAGATTATGCCGCAACTGGTCCCAGAAGTGATTCCTTATTAGAGATAGTAGGAGAGGCGAGTTTCTCCTCAGATAGTTAGTTTATCTAAAGAATTCAAATTGACTCTCGCAAGATGAAATGTTTATACCCTCCAAAAAATACCAGACGCTAGGAAGGACGATTAATGGCAACATCTGGAATGCGTTTAGAGTCATGAATGGACTGTAACTGTATAAGTAAATGATTAGTTTTCTTATTTTTAGGGATGTAAGTTAATGGTTGACTCGCCTGTTGGAAAATGTAAGGAACTTTTAGGGGAAACACTTCTCGAGAGGGTGCAATTATGGGGTGGTACATCCTCAGAAGGTGGCCCACACATCAAATTGTCAGGCGTTGCGAAAAGATATCCGCCTAGATAGAAGTTGTGGCTCCATGTCGAGATGAGAAACAGTTTGGGCAATCCCATTGACAAAAATCCCACCATCTCTAGTTGTAAACCTAGGATAACAGTTAATTTCAAATAACCACCCCCAATTGTTTCATACTTCTCGATTGTCAGTCCAAAAGCGATTGATTGTAAAACTTTCATAAATTTTAGTTTCATATTTAGAAAATGAGCCAGTCATTGTACTCCTTATTGATGAAAATGAATTTATTAATTATTTTAATATGATATATCACATTGGGTACCCATGCCCAATCGTCGGATTACTGAAGTTGCCCACTAGTTACTAACCTGAACAACACATTGTGACTCGCACTGTGCGTCATGGGCGTCCCTAGATAGGTTTTCAGTTTTTATGGTTCTACAATGCCCATGACGAACAGTGTGAGTCAATTTTGAAATGGGTAGGAGAAGTATTAAATTTCATAGTTATTTGAATATGTATTGATATTTATGTAAATAGTTTCAAAAATACAGGAAACAAGATAATACAAATATTAAAACATATTTTCATTAATAAACAAGTTGTCTATCTGTACCCGATTCTTTAGGGACTAAGGGCGGAATAACACGTAATTATTTGAACCAATTGAACTTCGAACCATCGCTACTTCTCTGTACCAGAAATCGCCCCAACCACGTTGCATTCTTTAAAAAAAGACCTACGGTTTTACAATCATATAATTTAATAATGATTGATTTTACACATTATTAGTTCATTATGGTTACTTTTCAATATTAGTTTATAACTGAGCGTAATAAATCAGCTTTCCTTGACAATACAGAGGCTTAGGGATTATGAAATGCTGTGATAAAATGAGAGCATTCCAAAAAGTGGCTAACGATTTTCCTGCTATGAAAACTAAGAGAGTTACACTTCCCCAGTAACGCATTGGTTGTACGTGAAAATCAGTAGAAAACCCCACAGTGACGTGACGCTCGTGACGTGACGAAAACAAATGGAAACGTCCTGTTAATCATTATTAAATGATAAAAACCTGCCTGCTATGCCTATCGTTGTAAGTAAACTCTCATTGAAATACGTAAAATATTTGACTCACACTGTGCGTAATGGGCACTGTTGACCAGACCGCTCATGACGCTCACGTGTAAGTCATGGGCACCCAACGTGATATTCAATAATGGTCCACAGTAATCAGCTATTAGAGAGAACCCCCCCCCCCCCCCCCACTCAACGTTTGTTGGTGCAATTTTCATGGTTCGTAAGTTCTAAATTACAAAACAAAAAAACCTTGCTAGGGGGCAAGCCCCTTGGACCCCCGGTTACTTCTATTTACATACTTCAAATGAAATTATTAAAACACAGAATGTGTTTTAGCTCACGCTTTTCACATAAATTTGTGAAACCCGCATATAAAAATAACTGAGATTTGGCGATATATCTTATCACTACAATGTCAAGTTGTTTTATTTATTTATCACCAGCGCAACGACTCACCACCAGCTCAATGAAATCATCAGCAGTCCAATTTTTCGAACCCTCAACTGATCCTACACATAACCAATGAAATAGAACACCGTTTGCGCTTTTTTTGTCTGAACTATCTCACTAAATCTTCTATTTCGACAAAATGAGCTAAAATAGCCATGAATTTAGCTTGAATTACATATCGCGTTTTTCGCTGCGCAGTATTCACGTTTGTGTGAAGTGTCTCGGCCGCACCACGAGCCCTTCATAGCTGAATTCTTGGTGTCTTCTTTTTGGCCAAATTGCTTCCTATAACTCAGGTTTTCGCACCTCACCTGTTTATTTCTCTCGTGTGAAAAATCATACTGTCGCACTGCATCCAACGTTATGCGAGATTACCCTGTCAACTCCTTGCCCTGATCACGAACATCGCGAGCCAGTCGAATTGCTGTTACCGCCTCATTTAATGTCAGATCAACATCAAGTTGGAGCTTAATTCTCAGAGACTCGTCTTTGATTCCCAACAGTAGATCTAGAAGAATCATATCCTCCATCAGTGCTCTCCAATCACATGTTCTCGAAAGTTATTGTAGTCTAGTAGCAAAATCCTCAACCTCATTGCCTTCTTTCTGATGCCGTTTCAGAAATCAGGCTTGCTCAAATATTTCATTCCTTTGCGGAATGAAGTAGGTCTCAAATCTTTCCTGGACCTCGGCATATCTTGAATTACCTTCTTCATTCAGCAAGGAATATATATTTTCAGCTCTACCACCCATAGTATAAATCAAATTGTTGATTTGCATTTTCTCTGATCTATCACAAAGACCCGATGCTAATCTGAACCGTTCGTACCTCTTACGCCACGGTGGCCATTCAGAAGCCACAAATGAAAACCCATATGGCGGTTCTATTGGAATACAAGAAACGACAGGGATAGTCCCTAATTTGTTACGGGATATTGAACGACGGCTAGAAGGTACAGAGATACAACTACCTACCTCATCGTCAGATGACTTTGGATGATCCCGTTCAATCTTCTTTTTTCCACAGCTCTTCTTCAATTTAGCATTTCCTACAATTAAACTCTTATCTTATTACATAAATCGTACCTAGGTAGGTATCTAATTACTTTCGGTGGAGGGCTCTCGCTGCCACCATGTACTATAGATGAGCTGAATCTTTTAAGTTAAATCAGAATAATTATAAAGTCACTTTCAAAGCTAGTCAAGAACTGAAGTTATATTTATCCAAACAAGGTTTTCTTAACAACCAAACTTGCCATAACAACCACAAGAACTACTATAGTAAGTAAGTTTGAAATTCACATTGAACAGTTTCCCTCACATAGAATCGTTTGACACCCTTTCAGGTGATCTAAATATAATTGATGATATCACCAAAGACGTAGGACGGTAAATCTAAACACCGTAATAAATTCGAGGTTAATGTTAATATGTTGGACGTTGAATCGAATCGGATTACGTTCACAGCTTGATTGATCACACTTGCAATAAAGCCACCGTTGGTAATGAAAATTTGTGCATTACCTCAAACTTCGTGAGGCACCTGGCCAGTGGACGAGCGAACCCAATAATGTAGATTGATCCATGTTTAACAGTAAGAACTGGATGCAGAACCAACAAAATTTACATAGCTCAAATCGTGTCGAAAGAATTTTGGTGAGAAAACTCTATACGACGGAAAGAAGGAATACCATGTCTACATCAGACGTGAAGGATATGGTTGCCTCTACATGATTGCACGTTCGAACCATTTTTCAATAACCCTCTAACACCTAGCACATATATATATCGTAGCTTGACTGGGCTTTGATATATCCCTTCCATTCCCCATTCGATCTACTTCTTCGGTGATTGACTGACTGTATACATAATATATACTGCGTGCAAAATAAATATGTGAACAGCGTTCATCCTCTCGTGTCGATCCCCCATGTTCCACAAGCTGACGTTTCAATTGCCGTTCTCAAGAATCACTTTCTGCATAACACCGAGTCAAACGTAGGTAACGAGTGACAAAATAGAACGATCGACATTTGTTGTAAGTCCAAGACTTTTTCTACTAGACTTGATTTTGAGTAAGTCTTCAATATCTGTTACTCACCCAATGATTGGCCTGGGATATGTGCAACGATATCTATTCCACAATCGGTCTTACTGTAGAATTGCAAGGTTTGTCTTACAAAAACTCTTCTTGTTTGCTTGCTTCAACTTAATAACTGTATCTCATTTGCCTACTCCCTTTGAGGCAGAGAACATTACAAATGGGTGGTAGGGACTACCTAGATTTCCGAAAAGGCTGCATTGGTTGGTTCAGATTTAATTGCTGTTTTTATTTGGATAATATTATTTTTGAAAACAGAAAACAAATAAAAAACCACAGCTCTACCCTTGGTAAATCCTAGTCACGCTCAAAAATTTACAATTTTTTAGTTCAATTTTAATGACATTTTCAGGGATTCAGCGGGTTAGTTCGTAGATGGTGCCCTAAAACTTTCATTTCTTTTTTTGATTGATGGTAAGGTATGCGCATGTGCAAACATGAATCATAGCCCTTATTTTGCTTATTAGCATGTCTACACATATTATTGATGTTCGGTTTAACATTTATGCATTTTGACTTTTATTCTGTTTATTCAACAGATAAATCTCCAATTCATTATTAGCATAATCCTAATATGATGATGATCATCATAATCATAATCTTCAAATAATAGTCGTGGAAAAGTACAATGAAAACTGAGGAAAGGTTTCTGTCCTCTGAAATTAAAGTGCCTTCATTTCTTGTCCAATAAAACGTTTCTCCATCTCTCATAATTTTCGCGCTATCTTGCAAAACGTGCTTATTCCAGGTGAAAAGCCGAGACCCCGGTTGCCCTACCGCACAACACCATTGTCCACTCTCCTAAAAACTTGTAATTGTACATAGACATTCTACACAGAGTGCAAACACTTACTGAGTGGATTTGATTTCTCCATTTTTTGCTGTTTTAGGGTTAGTATCAAGGGTTTTAGTTTCTTGGTTGTGTTTGAACTCCTTATATACTGCAGGGGTTTTAGGGCCGGTTTATCAATCACATTTATCCAATGGATAAGGGGGATTTATCTAAGGGGGGGTATATTTAATAATTCGTTTTAGTTCTTTTTTATATAATTTAGATTGTAACTTATTTATTATATTATCTATAATAACTATATTTATATAGTTATAAATAGCCCCTGGGCTAGGGGCTAATTTTGAGTTTGATTAAAAAAAGATTATTGCTTTATCTACTTTGAGACAGTTGGGTTTATCCTCCAGATAACACGATATGGGCTGTTTATCCATCCCTAGTTAAACCTTATCTGGCGTTTTAATTTATCTGGTCCCTGGACGGCTGGATAACTATTATAACTTAGGGTTAATAAGATATCTAGAGCTTTTTAACCTCAAACAAGTTTATTTATTTACAAAAATCTTATTTGAATCAAGTTTGATTGTCTTTATTTTTGTACATTCCAATGGATATATTTGGGAATTTGTCTTCAAACAGCAGCAACGGCGAAGATTCTATCGTAGCATAATTCGTTGAATGAAAAAAAAGACCTATATAGTAAGACCCCGTGTAGATCACCAACTAAAATGGGACGAGTGCGTATTTTATTGAGGTTTCGGTTGGACAAAGATACCGTTCTTTACTTTATAACACAGATCGAAGATGAAATTAAGTCCACAACTTACTGCTGGATTTCAGTACATCATAAAAAAAAGAGTAAGCGTGGATTTAACCGGCCGTTACTTTTGGGCTGTAAGTGCGCACCTTCACCCTCTTAAATACAATTTTTTTCCCCAGGAAAAAGGCACCCCCATCCTCTTAAAACAGTGCACTAACCCATGGCCACCACCACCTACAGTCAGCTGGCATGTCGATTAGTACTTACGACATCCTACCTACAACCCGACTTCTTATCTTCTCCTACTTAAATACCGATATACAATACGTATGTCGGTATTTATGTAGGATTACTTTGTTTACTACTGCGTATTACTTACTTTAACCTGACTGCTACTGTGTTGAGGCTGGTCTCAGCGATCAATGTTTCACGTATGGCTATTACCTGGCCTCGCTCACTTCATGCTGTCCTGAGCACCAAACAGTACACGGTAGATTGTTCATTTTGTTCCTTTCACAATATACCCTTATTGAACAAGGTTACCGCCATGTGGTGTTTCCTGGGTATTCTGATAATGAAACGAATATTCTGATAATAAAACATTACGGTGCTGTGTAAATACCATGAATTGTCCGAGACCCAGCACTGGTACCACAGCTATTTTACCTGTATTTCAATTTTCAAATTTTCAAGATTCATAATCCTTATTGCACTAATTGCCAGTAAGCAGTTACATACGTGGTAAAATAACTGCGTTCACTGCCTTTTATCCACTCTAACTAATGAATAATTTTATTTTATTGTATGTTATTCCTGTACAACTTAACTTATCTTATTATTACCCATTATCAAGTGTAGTATTAACGTTATACAGAGTGTCCCACTGAAAGGTTACACCCCCCTTCATGTCCCCTGAATTCAGCGTAAAAAAATTGAAAACAACGCTATTCTTCTTTTTTTTCGTAGATCTCAAGAAAATTACTTTTGCGCGCGCTATTTGCGCCAATGTGGCGCAAATGAAAAATTCGTTTTTTTTCTATGGGAACCCCCATTTTTTATTGCAGATTCAAATTCTATGTAAAATCTCATGAAGAAAGTACCCATCATTTGAATTTTTTAGTGTTCCCAAACTGGCGCAATTCCGTTCCAAAGCGCGCAATTTTACTCGCAGAAATTGTGAAATACTGAGTTTTTGAAGATATCATAATTCCATATGTAATGCATGATTTTGGGGTATTTTTGTGTGCTGAACTTCGTAATGATGTATTCATTGATATTTGAAACCCCAACTTGGGAAAACACGGTACAATTATGTGTATTTGTTGTTCTACTTTGGTGGGAGCATATTATGGTGCTTGTTAAGTTCAGCTGCTAATAGTAGTTTCTAGTGAGAGGATCAAAAGGAGAACATAAATGGAGTTTCGACTTCAATGTGGTTACAAAGTGGTGCGAAGGTTATAAAGCTGTTATAAAGGTATTGAGTTTCGGGCAGCGCCGCAGAGGTGAAGGGTTAATGAAGTAACAATTGGGAGATAAGGGGGTTTCCGATTTGATTCCACGGAAGATGAGATGATAAGGGATTTAGAACTGTTAGCGTTTGCCTCTCTCATCTTGATGGGGATGCGCTCCCTTCCGCTGCTCCATATAATTGGAAAATGATCCTCCCCCACTCCTTTTGACGCCATCAGCGTTGCATCAAATGTCCATTAGCGCTTTTCTCTCTCCAGCAATAACCGCACATCCATCCTCAAACCTCTTCAGCGAGGAAAAGAGACGGTTCTATCGTTATAATGAGTGCCCGACTGAGGTTGACTTTACATTGGAAATTACAAGGATGTAATGAAAACATGCTTAATATAATAACATATGAAGCAGGTATTAAGCTGATTCGAAATTCCGTGAATATTATGTTCTAGTTAGGTGAGTACTAGGTCAGAAACTCACTTCTTCACAAGTTTCAACGAACTCACCGAAACTGAAACTCAAGAACACAACTTTTACTAAGTTAATTGTTACCTCTCACGACGAATCCTTTTGAAGATGATTATTTCGTTTTTAGCAGAACTTGTATATCAACAATACTGAGAGATAATGGCTTACTGTAAGATTGATTATTCCAGTGGCTTCCATCATCCAGTTTCAACTAAATACAAATACTTCAAGTGCTAACTATTCCTACATATACGTAAGATTTGGTTTTAGAAGAGAACAGCATGTTTTGTCTTTTCGTAGCACACATGAATGTACATATAGGGCATACATTTAAATTGGTTGAATTAAATTATTTAAATTTTTTAGTTTTTCGCCTTTTATTGGTAACTGTGGATGTGTGAATAATTTATAAGAACAGTGGGATAAAGAGAAACCACAGGTGAAAAGAAAAAAGTCTTTCTTTTCAAACCTGCATTGAAAAATTTATTTTTTGCCACTCCAATATATTGTAATAAATCCAATATAATATTGAACGGTGTGTGGTGTGTGTGTGTGCTGGGGTCCTGGTAGGGAAATCGTCGGTGTTTTTATGAATGATCAATGTCATGGTCAAACGACCCCGTTGTGCAATCCAGGCACCCTCTGTGAGCATTATGACCCACTGGCGATTGGCGGGAAGGTTCGTCCTTCTGTCAATTCTAATTGTACAAATATTATGGTTATGGAGACAACAGGAGAGCCTTATAACCCTGCTGGCCTATTGACACAAGGCGTCCTAGAGCGCTCATGGGAAGGGCATTGGTCATCCTCACTCTTGTCTTCTTCTTCTTGTTACCTCCGAAACTTACATTTTCCAAACCCCAATTTCAGGCCACCAGTCTGCTCATGGTAAAAAAGTCGTCGATTCCAAGCATGACCTCAGTACCTTTTGAGGCCAATGCAGCAAATAATATTCAATGAGAGAGGCCCTGGTATTCTTCTGAGGATTTGCCGCAAATGGCGGCAGAGGAGGTAGAGGCTGTCTGTATTGGACATTAACATTAACAGTAACATTGCTTGTAACATTATACACACACACACACACACACACACACACACACACACACACACACACACACACACACACACACACACACACACACACACACACACACACACACACACACACACACACACACACACACACACATATATATATATATATATATATATATATATATATATATATATTTTTTTTTGCAAGTACATTTTTCTATGCCCACACTTTCTGACATTCAGTCTCTTCGCCTGAAGCCCAACTATAAGCAGCTAGCCCAGGACACAATCCTAACAAATACAGAAGGGCCTCTCCCACATCCCAAAGAAAAGAGGAAATCGGCCTGGAGGCTACACAACATGTCGTTATTGGGAACAGGGTACTCTAGGGGGGGGGGATCGTATGTCGCCATTCCTCTTCAACCTGCTCTAGATATATGGCCTTAGATAAGCTGCCAGAAGAAATATGGTTTTATTTCACCCCTGGGGCGAAAGCCTATGATATATTCCCACAGCAAAAACCTGTGAGGGCTTGCAGATGACCGGTGCGTGGATATAAGCACGGGATCGGGTGGGGATGGGTGTCTGTCCTAAGACGAAGCACTCCTCATCCACCACCTTTACCTTATGCTGGCGGACCGACGGGAACAAGGAGAACGACCCACACACTTAGAAGGGTTGACCAGTAGACCACACCTGGCTATCTGCTCAGCAAAGGTGTTGAGGGCAATCTGCAAGCCCTTGCGGGTTTCTGCGAGTAGGATGACATCATCGGGAAAAGCTAATGCACCTACTCGTACCCCAAGGCAGGATCAAACCCTATTTTATCTAGCAGCTTACCCAAGGCTGTATCCACGACCAGGTTGAAGAGGAGTGGCAACCACCTAGCGTACCCCACTGCCGTTTCTTTATGTGGGTCAGCGAAATGACAGTTTGGAGAACTGTTAGGTTCTTTGTTGTGCCATCCGCTGGCCAAAATGCTCTCTGGACGTCACCTATGACACCAGCCACTTAGAGGGGAGATGCCAGAATCTTTTGAAAGTGGCAGTTTTCCCAGGTGTGGCGGAAAACTACCTATGATATTGAAATCAGATGGTACCTCCAGGCAAAATTCTTCCTTTCATTGGGATGACAATGGTTTGTGCGCGGGTCAACGCTTATGGGGGCCTTCCCAATAGAATTAACAGGTTCAGGATGAGCATCTTGACACGTTTATAGGCTTTATTCCAGAGACACACACACACACACACACACACACACACACACACACACACACACACACACACACACACACACACACACACACACACACACACACACACACACACCACACACACACACACACACACTCACACACATACACACACACATATTTATATATATATATATATATATATATATATATATATATATATATATATATATATATATATATATATATAATCTATAAATTCTAGGATTCGTTTCAGAATGCCTCAAAACGGATTTCAATGAAGGAAATTTTGATTTTAAAATTTGTGGAGCCATTGCGATAACTCAATTTTTTACAAAAATGTGCTAAAATAAGAATTTAACGATTTTTAGCATTTTATTACTATTTTTAGTGATTTTTTCTTCACTTTTTTTTGTTTGAAATTTGACCAATTTATTGTGCTCAAAAACAGCTGGCCAACAAACTCGCCCTTTCGTTTGGAATGCTTGATTTTTTTACACAAGAACGGCATTTTTTATCTCAATCCTCCAATAAATAATAATAAAACAAAAAAATTGAGAAAAAGAGCGTGTGTGACGCGTGCATCCTCAAACGATTGGACCGATTCTGATTCCTATTTTGTGTAAAATAATCAGGAAGTTCTGAAAATGGTTTTTAGCCGTATTAAAATCGTCTAAACCTAACAATTACATCCTAAATCCTTAAACGTCTAACTTTCCTGTCCGAGTAAACAACACCGTTATTTGAGAAGTTGTTTACTTTCCGTTGCAGCACTGCTCCACAACCGCAATGCACACGTGAAGTTGACATTGATAACGCAACTAACCACGAGGTGGTAAAGAAAAGGCTGGCTAAATTAGACTCCAAATGCAGCGAGAAAGTGTAGTTGAGTGAGCTAATTATTCGCCATTGAAAGTTTCGATTTGATATGGATCCCCTCTGGGACATCAAGAGACAATTGAAATGACGGGTTTCATGTCGATCAAATGATTGAGCTAAACTCTCTGCTGTTCATCCTAGGAAATAAAAAATTTAATTGGGGGCTCTCTGGGCAATCGTAAAATACGGGTCTCCCTTGATTAGCTGAGTAAGTTAAATTCACTCTGTTCATCCTAGAAAGTTTCAATTAATTTGTAAGCCAGACCCCTGAGATATCATAAGACGCTTTAAATTACGGTCTTCATCCTGATTAGCTGAATGAGATTTATCTCTCCTGTTTACCCTTGGAAGTTAAAATTTGACAAGCAACCTCTCAAGAACAAAGAAAGACGAATAAAATGGCGAGCACTGTCCTGATGAGATATCGAGAACCGGTATATGGCTGAAGCATGTTCCATGTTTTTGAATTTTCGCTGTTAGGGTCTACGTGGTACCATTGGTTGGCCCAGGGTCCGCAGAGCACATGAAGTTAACCAATAGAACGAGCAGGTTCCTAGTTAGCAAATTATAACTAAAGTTAACAACTTGTTGGTAAAGTAATTGTAAATCTGTAAATTTCGCCCAGGAACAGCTGAATAATCTGCTCGTTATCACTATAACAGTTGGCAATAACTATCACTCTTGTTACTTATAATATTGAGTATGATTTTCATGAGACCATATGTACTATCATCAGTATAACTGGATCAGTACAGAAATACGATATGATAGGTACGAGTATAACAGGAGATTATGGTTTTGTCAGAACTGGAGCAATAAAATTAGGGAACTATGCCATAGTAGCGAACAACTGAACTTAAAATTGGTAAATTATTTGGAAGAGCAGACAAGGTGTGAATTTGAAAGCCGATCCTTTACAGCTTTGACCTCCGATACTACAGTCCCTGATCAGGTTCCAATAACTTGATTTATCGTTCGTGGGAGGTGCCGGGGTTTCTAATGGCATCATAAACCTTCTACCTCGAGATGTATATTTTCTCTACCACCCTATTAGTCACCCTAATGATGGAAAGGCTCATTGTGAAAAGGGTATATAACCGGGTTACAAAACGAAGAGGAATTAATGAATTAAAATTTCATAGCGCTTCCCATCATAAAGTTGCGAAAAAAAAGTTTATAGCTAATGGTAAAAAGTCAGTCGCACAGCTTGACGTTATTTCACCAGTGATTTGCAAGTTCAAATATTCAATTCAGCTAATGTTTGGCCTTCAGCCAACACACCGTATTGTATTATCAGTGGAATCTCGTATGCAGCACATCACCGTCAACCATTGTAGAGTAATTACCTAAGTGTATTATTTACACAAATAAAAAACACAGTAACAACTATATTTTTTTAAAATACAAAAACGATCGAATATAAAAACACAAACATTACATAGATGCGAGAAAAAAAAACGCAGCTAATTCCACGAAAGTTTAGTATTTCTGTATTAAATAGCCCTTATAAGAAGATAAATGGTCTATAATTAATAAATCCTGTATGTAGTAGATGTATCATCAAAACTTGGCGCTTCGAGACTCCCGAAAGGATTACATCTTTACAAATCCCCCAAAATTTTACCTTTTTAGAATTTTCGAGAAAAAAAACGGGGGGGTCAAAAAAAAAAAAAAAAGAAAGAAGAAACTAGCCTCAGAGGCCTCTCAGCTGATAAGTGCGTATCCGTACCTCTTAATTTCGGGGTCGCAAAGGAGCTTGTCCCAGATACTTTTTAATTGTATTCTAGTTGTTCCATGGGAGCTTCATTTTAGGTTTCAGCACCATAAGCCGATTATGAAACAAATAAGGCTAAGAGGTCCTTAAGGTGGTCAATGCGCATGTGCTTAAATTGTGCTCGTATTCTAAATTAATATCCCAAAGGGGCTGAATTTCAAAAAGCAGTTCCGTAGATCTGTTAAGAAAGAAGTTAGCTCGCCGGGCCTGTTAGCATAATGCGATTTGCGTAATGCAATTTCGTGGTTGCCGGGTGATAGGCTCACCTTATCATCAATGGAATGATAAAGAATGACTGGAATGCTCAAGACCTGGTATGTCGAACGACGTCTTGAAGGGCATTGGTGTCGGCCGGATTTCCGAGTGTTCTGGAGCCTAGTGGGTTGAATAGGAATGATGGCAAGATACCCGAAGGTATGACTCTCATCCCCAATGGATAACCAGTAGTATGGTAGTAATGTGGTATGCTACTTCTTCAGATCCTGTATCCCTATCTTGGATAGCCGCTTCGACAAGAAAGACAGGCAGCACAGCTGAGGCTGCGGCCAATAAGAAGAGGAAAAAATTCTCTGCATTAACAGACGAAGGTTACCATTTCATCCCATCCAAGCTGTAGAGATGCTTGGACCTTGGGCAAAAGAGTCATGCAACTTCATTAATGAGCTGGGGAAAAAATAGAACATATCACAGGAGAGGCAAGTCAACGTCTTACCTGAAAAAAAAGGTCAGTGTGGCCATTCAGAGAGAACGCAGTCAGTGGGATGGGAACAATAAAAACCCTCCATTCAGACACATGGGATATTAGAACTTGTGTGATCATTAAAGTATTCTGTACCACCCCATCCTCGTCTCACACTTGTTACTTTACGTTGTTATTCAACTGTTAAATACTCATTAATTCATTATAATTATGTTTCGATCGTTGTATCTTATAGCATTATTACGCGTATGTTCACTCATAATAAATTCAATCTCGTATATTCACTTCTTTTTATTCCATGAGTTTGGAACTTTTTTCTGGAAATTCCACCTTTCCAAAATTTTGGGGAAATAACCGTTCTTAGCGGATGCTAATTCCCTAAAAGGGACATCAATATCAAATTTCTAGGTTGAAAAGTTGGACTTGCGATGATACATTAATAGTAGAAAATGATAACGATAATTTATATGTATTTCCTTTGACCTAACCCTGTGTTTTTAGACTTGTCTAGGAATAATATACACTTCTCAATAAATCTTTCACCCCGATTCAAAATCGTTATAAAGTATAGATGATCCTATCACAGATGTGTTCTGCAACCTGAAAATAATATTCGTTTACATTAACATTATTCGTTTAAACAACGATAAGAAACACTTACACATGACTGATGATTTGAAAACAACTTTAAAATTGACCGTTGATAAACCCGAAACGTCAAAACGATCGTAAAGACTAATATTATATTGTTCGTTGACTTTTGGTGACATTATAATTTAATTTTAACATTCGTTGTAAAATTGAAGATTTTTCATTCATCAATAAATCACTCGCTTAATACAACGACCGTGATACTACGTCGAAAGATGACCTTTTCCGAAAGTGAATTAAGAAGTTTCTTCCGATGTTTGCAAAGAGTAAGCCTTTAAAGTTAACTGTATAAGTGATACTGGGTAAACATCCGCCGTTTCTACAAGAAAAAAGAAGAAAAAAAATTGAACGACGCGGATGGCCCTTTGTATTTGATTTCGGAGAGGAAACTTGGTAATTTTTTAAGTTTACTTCCTTTTCACCACTTCACCTTTCAGAACAAACATTAACCAAGAAAAGGAAAGTTTTGAAAGACATTTTCTTGCTTAACAATAGGAACAGGATGTTGGACGGGGTAAGGGTTCCGGATGTGAGGTTTTGAGAGGCAAGTTTTCGGGTCGTCCTCCATGAAACACCCAAAGACGTATAACGCAACGTTGAGTGACTGTGGGGAAAGGCTTTTGTTTACTTGGTTCATACTGTGGAAATGCGAAGGGGAAACTGGGTGGTTTCGGTTTCCGAACGTTTGGCAGAAGGTTTATCGTTCCTTCCTCCACCCCCAGACCCTTTGCCAAGGACTTGAAAAGAGGGTGGTGAGGAGAGATGAAACTCGAGGAGTAGACTGCTCTTTTCCGACGCCATTCTTCTTTGCCGGATTCTTTTGCTATCCCACCTCTTCCCCATCCTGATAACAAGAAGAATTCAAAGTTAACAACTATCTTTCAAGCCATTCCTCCCTTCTTGTGAACTTCTGATGCAGGCCAGGATTCCCATCCCTCCCCGCTTAGATAGTTCCCGCTTTGGAAGAACCTTTTTTCGGCAACTCCTCCTGCTGTTCACAAAGCCATTTATGGGTCTCCCAGAGCGAAACTCCTTAATTGTATTTGTGCTGTTGGCTCGATTCATCTTAGGAGGGCCCGCCTTGAGCTTTTGTTTAGGAGCGAAAAGTAAGCGCGGGCCGTAGATAGGGCTAAGAGAGAGGAAAGTCTGGTTATTTATCTTACTCGGTGATACAAAACAGAAGGGAGGTTTTCTGGGGTCAAGATGACAAGCCTCCCATTCTCCCGCCGCGCCGTTGGCGAGTTAATGTTTTCGGAGATGTCCTTTTATTTCCCCTTTTTCTTTACTGAAATGGCACTTCCGGATAGTCTTTTCCTGAGTCCAACGGTTAACTCATACTCGTATTATCATGACCAAACGTATACAATGAACATCCTTAGATAAATGCTTTCTGTAACTATAGAAAAAAGTCCAGTCATGCAGCATGACCCCATGAGCGAATTTTTGAAGAAATTTTCGATTATTTGATTTTTCAACTTTGAAATTTTTGAAAACTTGATACATATTCTTATATGAAATTTTACGCTGATTCCGAATATACCACATGTTAGTATGCTGAAAAAATTATTTCGCACAACAAATCGCAAAAAACAGGCTATTTTGAAATTGTTGACTACATTTTTGAAAATTTCAACCCGAAGATGTAATCCGATCATGCTGGCCAACGAACTTGAACTTTCGTTTTGTGTCCTTAACATTTTAAAATTTGTTTGAAGTTTCTAGCACAATTCTACGGACAGTTATCGTCTGGAATGACACAAACATACATATATACATTAAATTGAAAAATAAACAAATAAAATAAAAAAGTGGGGAGGACGCCCAGGCTTACCCGACGCCGGCTCTAGAGATAAGGGAAGTTGCAGGACGAAGAGGACGAATGGGATGATAGGAAGTGCCCCTATAAAATGACCACCAGTTCAAGTAAGAACACCTCAGGACGCGGGTGGTGATACCGCGGAGTATTCCTGCCGAGATGCCCAACTCGAGTAACTCCGTGGCGCTTTTGCCGCACCACACTCCGCGCCATGACACAGTTGCGGCAATGACCTTGATGTTATTAGGTGCCACTCCTTTTAGCTCAGATATGGCTTGGCGCAGATCGTGTACATATATACATACATACATACATAAAGAAATGCGTTAAACTTCAGAATATGATTCAGAATAGCCTGAAACGGATTTCTGCATAAAATTTTTTCAAAAACTCCCATTCTACAAATTTTGAGGCGAGAGCAATAGCTTAATTTTCTTCAAAAATTCGCTAAAAGAGCTTCTTTGTTTGAAACCACTTCAAGAACGGGGAAATTTCAAGTGAATGGGGAGGTAATAAACCACATTAAATATTAAGAATGTTATTACAATCTTGGTTCAATAGCGGACTGAAGTATTTTAACTGAATTTATTAGTACCATAACCAACACTTCATCTAGGGCCTAATGCACTACACCGATGAGGTGATGAGGTGAGGTGATATTCGATTCGCAAAGTGCGTTACTAAAATTTAAAAACTACCACACCTTCAGCAGATTTGGCAAATTGGAAGGAAACGTCTCACAAATAGAGGCACTTTGTGCGATAGGGACCAAAGTTCATTTTGTGTGGGAAAAGCATAAGGGGCAAGTGTAATAGGTAGCAAACCAGGCTTAAAACCTACCCATTATTGCTTATCCTAATATTTCCCTGCACTTAATTGAGTAGGAGTATTTGATAGCACTATATATGGTGGATTGGCCAGTTTTTTACACCGCAAATATGCGGATATGTTTGGGAAAAACATGGATGGTTCACACATTTACACTACCAAAAGCCAACACAGTAAGTTCTTCAACGCATTTCCGAAAATTAAACAGGACATTACAAGTTGTATTACGAACAACTAACTCAACAAGAAAGGCATATCCCTCAATACTACAAGCACAGCCTGCCCCGAAGACCCAGAAACACTGAGCGCACCCTCTTCGAATGTCCGCGCTAAGCTACTGAGGGAGAAGCGTTTTTCATTACCATTTGTGTGGAACACACAGTGAGCCAACTCTTCAACATGTTTTACTTAATTAGTTAGAATAATTTAAATATTTATGACGCACTGTACAAATTTGTTTCCGTAATCGGGGTTAATTTAAAGAACAAATTTCGATCAACTTAGTTTATGAAACAGAAGTACCAACATTTACATGGAATTTCAACATATTCTACAACTGTATAGGTATAGTATGTGTCTGTTACTTTTGTGGTTAAATGGCTATATGCCTATACCAGTATAAAAGCCAATCCACAAAATGCATTTTATCACATTTGAAACGAACCAATAGTCGTACCGTCATCTCCTAGTTCAATGCATTCATTCTCTCCAATTTTTTTACTGCATTTAGGAGTGCGACTCTTCTCCAACGGCTTGGCCGAATTTCGCCTTTCGCACAACCGTACTGATAAGTAGTGGCTTCATACATCTCACCAAGACTGAAAATGTATTCCTAGTGTGGAATAATATGTATTGCATTTATAATTTATATGGGGATAAAAACCCTTTAATGTTACTGTGCATTAGTATAGCACTCTTCACACCCCACTTGAGCTCTGCATTTTAAGAAGTATACGTACGCATATTACATTGTTCCTATGATATAATTTAAAGAGAACAACAATCACAATGGAATGGAGGTAGTTTCACAAAATGGATTACAAAGGTATGAAACAGTGATTTATACTTGTCTAGTTTTAATAGTTGTAGAGCTTTGCAATAGTAGGCGATGCAGACGTTTAGGTTCTGGTCCTTATATAGAAATCTAATGAAAATTGGGGAAGTCCGTTTGAAGGACTGCAATGGTGTTTATTGAGTGATTGGGGGAAATCGTCCAAGTCGTTAATGAAACATCTCACTTCCAAACGCAGTCATAAAGAGGGACGCAATGAGCACAATCATAGGAGACGGAAAATCCGACTATTAGCTTGGCCCAAGTGGGATGATATCATCCATTTTGTGGCTTGGTATCTTTCATACGCGTACCGTCATTTTTTGGGATATCACACGGCTGGAATGCACGGGCTGCTCAGGATGATGTCAGTAATTTCATCCCACTTTGGTTGTCCGGGAGAAGGTCCCTCTCAAATTTAAATTTCTTTGGGCGAAAAGGAGAGAATAAATTTAGCTAACTCTACTGATCAGATAAGAGCTCAACAATCCATTTCAAATCATAATGTCCCAGAGAGTCTTCCGACAAAACTTTCAACTTCCTAGAGTAAACAGGGGAGATTTTAGCTCAAACAGCTGATCAAGAAAGAGCCTAGATGTCTCAGACAGTCTCGCCATCAAATTTCAACTTCCTAGGGTGAACGGCAGACAATTTAATTCTCTCAGCTGATCAGAACTTGGTGGTAGAAGCTCCGAAACACCAAAAGGCACATCTTCAGGTCAAATTTAGCCTTTTCAGATTTAATTAAAACTGGCTGAGGAGAACTGGTAGAAGTAGTTGGGAAAAAGAAAAAAAAAAAAAAAAAAAAAATACAAGCTGATCAAGGTAGGTTAAATGTTATATGGGGTAAAAGTAATAAAATATATATTATATCCGTTCCGATACGCCCCGGACGCCTTTCTGCTACTCCACTATGCCCCTAATGCCGTACCCCCCTCAGGTTGGCGCGGCGTATTATATGGGTATAACACGTAAAAGTAATAAATATCCATTCTTCTACACCCCTCTGCTACGCCCCTGGTCACCCCAGCCGCCACAAGGTGCCGCGGCGCCTCCTCTCACTCCACCCCCCGCTCACCCACCTCACCACCCACCGTGACCCCCTGCCAAGCGTGCCAGGCGTGCGCGCGTGCGTAAGTCTAACACTCAAAGCCTCGAAAAAGACACTTTTTCGCCCGTTTTTGGCCCATAGCATCTATGCGAGTAAAGCGATCGGGATGGTTGAACGTTGGACCAACTAGACCCCAAATGGAGTCTATGTGCGGAAAAACGGGTTTTTTTAAGTCAATTCTTAGGCCTTTTATGGCCCGGACGGCGGACGGCGGACGGCGGACGGCGAACGGCGGACGGCGAACGGCGGACGGCGAACGGCGGACGGACATTTCAAATTTGGATTCTACGCACCTTGAAACGTAAAGTGACAAAGATTGAGGGGGATTATAAAAATTGTTTGCTATACGATCACATATCCTTATTATTGGAAATAATAAACCAGAAATGAATAAATTTCGAAAACATGCATTTTGACGCCTCGGTTTAGCTTATATAGAATCGATTTTACTCTAGATTTACTCTTTTATTGATAACTCGGCTTTCCCTAACGTCGTCGCCCGGGTGAACAACTTTGTATTTGGAAAAATTGGAAATGCATCGAACTTTTCACGTCTAATGGTGATGTGATGGATTCGCCCGTAAAGAACATTCAATATCAATTTAACAATACCAAAACGGATTTGTTGATTCGAGCCCGAGGTGTTTTTATTCGTACAGATACAACGTCAAAAATTTATATAAAACATATAGGAAAAAATTACAAGGACGTCCCTATGAATGGATTGTATATACTTTTGTTGAGAAGTAAGAAAAGCGTTAAAAACGTACATATCATGATTTCTCGGAATCACCCCGCTCCCAATAGAATACTACCATTTTTTGTGGGTTCCAGGAAATAAATGTTAATAGAATGGGAATATCTTGTTGAAGGAAAAACACGAGGGAAGTTGAAAACCTAACAGCGAATAGAAGTGAAGTGAGTACAAATCAAGTTGAACATTGGTTTCAAAATATTTAGCGCTAACTGAGGGTATTTCATGCTTTTGCCTTTGAAAAACCACTATTGTTGTTTCAATTGTGGATGAGAGAACCTTATTAGTTAAACCCGTTTGTGAAACAGTTAACCGTAGAATGGAAAGGTCAATTCGGGCTCCCAAAGGAAATATGGAGTAATTTTCATTACCATTCAGAAATACTTTATTTTGTCGTTTGAGAGTGGTGGATTTCATGAAACTAACAACACAATTATGTTAATTATTGTTTTCAAATGTATTTGCTCAATTAAAACAACTTAAAATATTCTTAAGTGCTCACTATCTTTTGTTAGGAACCAAAAAACGAAAACGAAGCGCTACATGGAATGCACCATGCAATACATGGAAATTTCCCCATTCATGTACTGGTAATGAACAGTTAAAAAAATTCAATTTGTTCGAGAGCTTTGCATGGTCCAGTCATAATGTGCACTATGTTTGTTCGTGCAGTCTCTTGGCCAGTGTATTGGATAGGACTTCCATTCCACACAAAAGCGTTTCCATTCTTCTCTTCATTCTTACAAATGGTTTCAGTTTCAATAGTAATCTCTTGGTAAGTTCAGATGATAGGGGGATATTACAAGATCTTGTATCAGTTTTTTTCCCTACTGCGATTATTCTGTTGACATCTTCCCATGTCCCATCCTTCTCACAATAAATATTCTGAACGGTAACATATAATAAATCTCTGATTTCTTTTACTTCTGGATGTTCAAAATCTAAATCACTTCCCGAAGAAGAAGGTAATTACTCTCCCCGTCTGAATCAGCCAACAAAATTTTGTCACTTCCCATTCTTTCTTTGTCAAAGTCCTCTTCACATGAGACTTCGTCTAAAATATTCCTAATGTCCTCTGGCTTTGAATATTTTTTCTGATTACTATCCATGATGTACTCCTGTAAAATAGAAAAATATACCTAATAGGAAATGTGAAACTCTAACGATTTCTATGAGCTACAATAAATGTATATTGAAAAGTCGAAGAATTTGCTTTGAGATTTTCAGGGCCGAGAATTTCAGGAGATTTTCAACCCTTGCAATGATTTTTCAAGTGGTTGTGGCACAAATATCTGAATTTTGGAAGTCCGTATTTGGTGCTATAGATAGAAAACAAGCGATAGAGACTCTATTGAAACTATGTAATGTTTGATATATCTCTAATAAAAATATAGGTACTTTTTCACTCAGATATTCAACTATATATTTCTCGTCCCTCGAGTAACTGATCAATTCAAACATTTATCAAACTCCATGGATACATAATTAAACGGAGTACACTTGAACACTACATCACTCTTTCTTTTTTTTTAACCTTCAAGTATGACTCTTCAATGGAATGGTAAAGTAATATCTACTCTCGTTGACCTAGGTTATTGGAAACGGGTAGTAATTTTTACTCACTGACCTTTAGAAGAAGGAGCGCTTTTTGGTGGGAGAGCTTCCATTCACTACCACTACTCTTGCAATAATAACTGAACATCCTGGGGGAGGCATATCTTGAATTTGGTTGTACCACATACGCCCTCTCTAACAGCATTACCAACTGAATGCAGCGTGGTGTTAGATTTACTCCACATTCTAGGGTTAAGTACCAAAATCGTAGACGAGTTCCACTATCCGCTTTACAAGCAGTTACCATGTTACATGGATATGTCTTTGATTGGGGATTTCTTCAGGGTTGTGCTCGAGTTGTCCTCGACTGTTGTCAACATGATGAAAATATATCCTATGGAGTGGCGTAAATGAGAATAAATCATTTTTTATTTTATAGAAAGGTGGTAAGAAATTCTTGTTGAAAGATTGAAACTTGAGACTCCGTTGACGTTCTACGTGGTGTTTGGTAAATGTTTGTAAATGTAAATGATGCTTTACGTTAAGAATATTGTAACCGGCTTATTAAAATTGTTTATAGTCCAATCAACTTAGTTTTGGAATGTAGCCAGGTACGTAAGGAGGGGGAAATTGGTAGCTTGAGATGTGAACATTTATCACATAAATCAAGCGCTTTCCAACGAGTGGCGAACGATTTTCGTGCGATGAAAACTGCGGAAGTTCCATTCCCCTAGCAACGGCTGGGTTGTACGTGAAAAACACTGAAATTGTGACACAAATTTTGCGTCACGGAAATTTTTGGTTGATCCCCCAGAGCAAAGACATATCCATGTCAAAAGTAAAGTACAGGAGAAAGTATGGTACAATTATTTCCAGTGTGAGAGTGCCTAATCGTATTGTTGCCTTTTAATGATGACGGGATCTAAGCCACACCTATGAAATGGAATACAATATCATATAATTGTTTATTGATTTTTGATTAAATTACAAATCATAGCAATGGAGTATGTGAACAATACAGAACTAAAAACAATTGCAGCACAAATTATCAGCAAAATAAAATAAAATGAAACCTTTTCTTTTTGTTAAGTCTCAGTTTTAGCTAGAAAAAATCATGATATGTTAACATTCACAATTCGAACGGACAGTATCAGCTCACGGGTCTTAGCCGTCACACATAAGTAGAAGTAGATCCTGTTAATTTCTGACGAATTGGTCAATTTCAGGATGTGCAGTTACTGTTCTCTAAAATTATGAGGAGAAGGCTATGGGGGAACTTATACCTTGGGGTGGCAAGCATTGAGAAGCTTACAATCATGTGGGCTGGACTATCAGGATCGTCCCAGCCACACATAGGGCATGTTCGGTCAGCCCGAAAGTTGATAATTTGGCCAGCTATGAGGGCTCGTCCACCACACTCACGCATCATATGACGCTGCGAGAAGAGACATACGATGCAATAGGGAAGCCCCACCAACATTCATTTTCCGCTATAAGAGAACGGCTTCTGGAATAATCAATCAATCATTCTAAACTTCTTGCTCGGACACAAACATCCAGTAGTGAGAAAGCAAAAACTGAACGGATGTGACCCAAAATGTATATTTTTGACGGTCACTATCCCACAAATAATGGTCAGCACTACCATCTTAGTCAAAATCATGGAATCTAAATTATCAGAGTTCACACCCTACTTTACTCACTTGAAACTAAAAGTAAACGCCGTTGACGCAAATCATCTTCAGGAAAATTAAAGATAAAACTACCCGATTACAAGACCCATTCATTCGGTCAAGCCTTTTCGGCACGAATGATTCAGAATAATCTTTTCAAACTTCTCGTACTAACAGTTCTATGAGTCCCACAAATAAATCATCCGGATCCAACATTTTTCTTTGAATAATTTACTTTGATACTCTCATGAAAGGCGCTGAATTATGCGCTGAAATATGCGCTGAAATCTTGCAGACTAATTCAATAATGAGTTTCTCTTATTTTATTGTGTGTACCGTACAAACAACACGCAATCGTGGACGCTCTTGCGTAATGCATTGCGCCCGTTGAAGAAATTTTCCTTTTCTCCGGCACCCGGCTAGGGAACGACGACGAAAAGGAGGTAGGACGTTTTGCCATTAGAAAACTATTACCAGATTTTTATGTATGATATACCTACATGGAAATGTGACACGCGTATGGCGCATGTTTTAATTACTGCATTGTGTTCACTGCATTAAGAGGAATACGATTATGCATTATGTTAAATGAATGCATAACAATATTTCCAAAATAGAATCAATTGAAAGACGTAACCGTTCTGAAAAATAGTCCCGCTCGTGCCTCATGGGGTTGCGAGACGAGTCGTGTAGACACTGTTTCATTATTAGAGCTTAACGAGAACCGAGGTCCTGGTAACTAGTGATCCCACCTTCGTCTGCGAGTTGTTACAATGTTGAAGGGATCGATTGCACCAGCAGAAGGATCCCGCTAATATTGCAACCACCCACTCCTGTCGTAATCTAGGGAATTGGCCACAAATATTTAATTTCCTTCAGCGGTTGTATCGATTTTCGCCCTTCGGGGGATGTATAGAGAGTCAGCAGCTACCAAGAAGGTTGAGATGCTTTGTCTCAAGAATTCTGGAACTAAATGAGCAGGCCGGTAGGAATTCAATGAATATCTATATCCAGAATTCCATTTCGGTTCTAATTACCCAATAAATACATTTAACAGAGCTGCCATGTTTTCGAGAGGTCCCTCAGATGTTAGGGAACTCTTTGTAAATTTTATATGAGCTGGATTGCTACAACACTTTACTGTAAATAGAAACCTATACAGAACCTTTAAGAATTTCGTTTTTCAGCTCCCTGAAACCGAGTGCTGTAAAAACTCCATGCGTACTTTTATAGATGTGGATCAAAAAATTTTATGTGTGGAGCTCAGGCCTCAATAGTCAAAAGCCGCTGAACTTTTCAAAATTACATTTTATGGATAAATCAAAGGTGAACGTCTAAAAACCAACAACGTCCGTTATTGCAAAACAGGCATCATTTTAGCACAAAAAGCTTCACTAGAATTTTGTTAAAAATGCATACCAACGTCTCCATTCTATAATTCTTTGAATACGAATCCGCTGGGGAAGTCGGAGTGATTAAACATGACCTGGTCAAACAACGTTTGCAAAATATATCCTATAATTAAATTGCAAAAATCAAAAACACTCATTTACTTGCAAGAAATTGACTTTGTGTATACAAATGAGGGTTAGGTAAATTTTAATCATTTTTAGCGTTTTTCCAGAAATAAATCCGATGTCGCTGTAATCAAAGTTATGGGTTCTCGTACCTGGTATGAGACTTCTCCATGTAAAGATTGCTCAATGCAGTAGTTGCCATCTGGACTTTTTGCAAAATCATTCATAGTTGTTAATTCATACAAACATACTCAATATTCTATAGAACAAAGATAGTTGACTATATCATCATAACATAACACTGGATGTTCAAACAATCGAATTCAATTACTGCTCTCAAAATGTTACCATTAGTTTTGTGGAATCCAAGATCTGTATCTAACAAACGGTTCAGTAAGTAATCCAGTTTAAGAGCTCGATTGTCGAGTGAATGGGGATAACTTAGTAGAGTACCACTTCAACCCTCCTTGAGATATCCGAGCTAGGCCGATCAAGTACTCTCTACTGTTGGTTTGAAGCCAGCTGAGATCCAGTTACACATCTTCAACTTACATCTGCGACTAGTCATTCAGCGGTTGAATAGATTTCATGTTTGAATGTAACTGAGTTCACTTCAAACCATTTTGAGTTTGTTGGAAACCTGGGAACTCCTGCGCAATCGTTTCACTGATTTTAAATCAGATTGAATTAATTCCATGAACATTGATGATTTCGTTTACTTAATTCCAAATTTGAAGTTTTCGGGCTAGAATATTCGAGAGAGAGGTTTTTTCTCTGTAGATAACCTGGCATCCGGCTCAGTGTTCTTCCCTGTTCATTTGTTTCACTGCAGATCAAAAGTTATTTGGTAAATTACTTGAGATGAATTCATTCACAATACTATTGTGTAATTCAGATTCACTGATGTGACATGGTCCTTATCAGACCACGACCATTGGTGATTGATCATCCCGGCCGGATCGGGCTCCCTCATTTTCGTTAGATATTAATCAGGGCTTTCTGTCAGTAGGTATATAAACAGTTTGAACATGAAAAATGAAATGGAATCTTTCCAAATCGGTTCAGACTAGTGTTTCGTTGGGGAATTACTTTACGATTCAAAGTTATGTATAGTCTGTCCACGCTTTCGTGGCAGTTCGACAACCTGAGGCGACCCTTAGTCCGGCGCAACGCTGTGCTGTTTGAGGTTCTACTCACCCTCAATTAACTCCTTTGGTACTGTTTTTGTCTCCTCTACAATTAGCCAACTTTGTTGGATTACGGAATTGGTCATTATTTCAATAGAAATCAAATTCAGAGGAAAATTTTGAACAGAACAAGTATAAACACAACATTGCATAAACAACTAACACACTGATGTTTCCCTAGTTCATATTAAGGGGGAAAACCCGGCTGCCTGTTAAAAACATTTAAACACTGCCAAATTTTGTGTTGTTTGGTCACATTCTGACAAAAATTTTATGAAGAATCCAAATTCATTAACATGCATTGTATCGTACTCAGCTGATAGGATTTTGTTTATTGAAGAGGTCCTTAATTTGAGGTTGCAAAATGCATTAGTCCTTAGCTGGTCGGTCGAGCTCCCTGCGTAGCCGATCCATGGCGGGGGACGAGAGGGACTTTGACCTGGGCAACCTGCCACGAAAGCGTGGACACAGTATAGTATGATTATTTCATTATCCAAACCATGGAAGAAGAGAGTTTGTCTGTCTTCCATGGTCCAAACACTCAACAACGGGGCAAGGCCGAATGAAGATATATCGACCATAGAGCTCTCACTCGATTAATCAAAATTATGTGCAGCGTTTTTGGTATGTCAATCACGCATTAAACACATTGGGACTCTTTTTAAATGGTGCAAAATTTAAATACTTGAATACTTCACTCCTGAAAGACCTACGCTGCTAAATTTCAAAACGGAGTGCCTTTGGAACACTTAGGATATAGTTACAATGTGTTCTTGCCATTTGGAACCACTGAGCGCCGTAGTCCGTCCGAAGATTTTCTCTGATACAACTGGACCGCACGTGATGAAATTCGGCTACAAAATCGTACATCAGCCGAGGACGTGTTAGTTACATCAGCATCACTTTCGATCAACCCTAAATGATAGTTTTAAGGGTTAAAATAATTAAAAATAAAATTCGATATCCCGAAAAATTTGAGAATGTTTTTTGTTTGATTTATGGGCAAAGATTTTCATTTAATTGAGTGAGACCATCTGGGTTCCTGATGTTCATCTTTCTTTCCTATAATAAGGGGCTATATTCAGCCCAAGCCTATATATACCTTAGAGGAAGCAACCCTTCCACTATTCACCCGTTTTTTGTTTTTTTAAATATATTGATGGTAGAGGGACTTCGGGCACTGTATTTCAGTAACCCTCCACTGCGATCTAGAGGATCTATTGTAGATTTCTATTCACCCGTAGTTCCATAGTAGAGCTTTGCAGAACCACGCAAGCGGCTGGAATTCGGCTCTCTGCGGATTCAAATAATTTTTACTGCTTCACAGTAGTTTTGGTTTTTATATATTTTATATTTTTTGGTGTTTATTATGTATGAATTTAATTTATTCATCCATTTCCTCCCGGTGCCCTATCGTCCAGTTATATTTCGATAATGCACAACAGACTGATTGTTAGGTAATTTTCTATGGACCAGTGATCTTTGTAGAAGGGCTATCTAATAAGAATTGATAAACCGTTGTGTAATGATTAACAACGTTTCAAGAGTGCAATGGACTCTTTCTTAAACGGCCACCGCGGGACCAGAGCCTGGCCGGTGTGCGTTTTGGCGGGTTAATCCGATGTAGGACAATTATGTATGGAGAATTAACTTCACGAGTATTTAACGTATATATATAGCATTTCCCAATTGAGTTAAACTTTTTCCATTTAGGTTTAGTCCTTTTCCATTTAGGTTTAGTCCTTTTCCATTTAGGTTTAGTCCTTTTTCATTTTGGTTTAAACCTTTTCCATTTAGGTTTAGACCTTTTCCATTTAGATTTAAACCTTTTCCATTTAGATTAAACCATTTCCACTTAGATTTAAACCTTTTCCATTTGGATTTAAACTCCATCAAAACGTCAGTAGTTAGCCCCATCATAGTAAGTAAGTGCCTATCTACTAAAATTTCATTAGGCTAGAAGTAAAAAAAAAAAGGAAACGGATAGTTTTAACTTAATTTATAACTTCCGTTCATGAGAAATTCTTGTGTTCAAAAAACATTTGTTCATTATTATATTATATTACATTTCTGTGCATAAAAAAACACTTGCATGATTTAATTTTCAAGTTGTGGCATAATAACGTCGGGTTAGAGGTAAAAGTACCGAAGAGGTAAATTCATATTGTGCAAAAATCAAATTAAAATTTCAAAAGTTAGTTTGGTAAATATGATTATTTTCTTAGGTTGGATACATAGTTTGATGATATTGATCACCAATAATAACAACAGTTAAATAATCATAATATTCTCCATTTGATTTTCCCACGTGTTGAATTTGTGACTTGGGTACTTTTACCTCTAACTCCACGATAATTTCCTGAGTTTAAATCCAAATGGAAAAGGTTTAAATCCAAATGGAAAAGGTTTAAATCTAAGTGGAAATGGTTTAATCTAAATGGAAAAGGTTTAAATCTAAATGGAAAAGGTCTAAACCTAAATGGAAAAGGTTTAAACCAAAATGAAAAAGGACTAAACCTAAATGGAAAAGGACTAAACCTAAATGGAAAAGGACTAAACCTAAATGGAAAAAGTTTAACTCAATTGGGAAATGCTATAAGTGTATATTAATTAGGCATACATGAAGTACGTTCTGAGAATGTTTACCCCACTCGTGTGTAAGCACATTATGAGGCGAAAGTCATTCGTAGTATATGAACGGAATCGGAAGGATTATATTTCTTTTATTTATGGTTCAGCAAGATGTGGTGGAGCGAGATATTTTCTTTTCCTTCTCATGAGTTACTTTCGGAGAAGTTCGTGTAGCCCGATATATGCAATACAAAAGAGAGATAATGTTTTTTCTTCCTCACCTACCGGGAAGGCATGGAGAGGGAAGACAGGATGACAACACCAGAAACAATAAAAGGAAATAGAGTGGCCGGTTAATCTAACGGCCGGTTAAAGTGGGATCGGTTAAGAGAGTATTATAATTATTTGCATCTATTGCATATTTAATTGCTGTAGAAGGTAGGCACAGAAATTATTTTTTGTTTGGGAAGTTATTGGTTATTTTATTTTTATTTTTTTCAATTTTTTTGAGTAGATAGATTTCAGCGTGAGTTTTCCATGAAGATGCCATTTGATGGGTATCTGAACAACAAATAGTGTATTCAAATTCATTTGCACAATGGCCGACATGGCCCCCGTTCGCTTGTGGGGGACCTTCTGCTCTCTTGCTGTACTAGGCCACACGTGATCTTCCTACCCGTTTACTGTAAAAAAAAAAAAAAAAAAAAAAAAAAAAAAAAAAAAAAAAAAAAAAACAGCATTTTGAACTGAATATTCCTACTAGGTGCCCTAAATTCGAATCTGAGATAAAAGCGCAAAATTACAACTCAATTTTCAAGATTTGAAATTATTAGAATTGCAGCTCTGTGAAAGACTAATCATTGATCGAAATTTCGCTATTTCTAGAAGATTCATTCCTGACTAGTTCTCAAGCACCACTATCGTCATATCAAAGGTATGCGTGCCTATCTGTACGATCTGGGGAATCCTCTCACTGAAGTAACTATTGCTTGACAAATTAACTCGAATGGTAAATTATAAGGGACACATTACTCTTAGTGTGCTGAGTGTGAGAATACTCTCTGAGCTCCTACACCTTTTGGTGATAAGAGAAAGGCAAGACTATGAACAGTTTGATAACTACGTCAGGAGAAAATCCTGTTTGTTTTGTAAAGAAAAGTCAAAGCTCCCTACAACGGAGTCATGCAGAAGAAACTTCGTGCCAAAAGAGGACGGTGAAAATGAAAGGACTGAATTTCAAACGAGATGATTGTCTCCCTAGTTGTGCGAATGTGTGTATTTCCATTGCTGTCGGCTTGGTGGATTCACGGATTACGGAATGATGGTTACAACTCGAGGTGAACCTTGGAATACATATAACCTCCATTCTACCATCCTCTCGCGGGTTGCGCCAACAAACTTATTGCTAAGCCGTTTCAAACTCTCGTTTTACCATGACGCCTTAGGCTCGATGTACCATCTAGTTACACATGTAAGTTCTACTTTAATTCACAGTTTCTGTTTTGGAGAAGTAACTCTAGATCCTCGAACTTCTCCACTTACGAGTAGCAAGTCATGTTATTTAACATGTGGTACACTAGTGATGCATTTCTATGAAAATAGGAACGCTTTAAATAAACATTTGATAATTTTTATCAGACCTATAATTTATTCAAATCTAATTTCAATATAATTGTTTTTATACAGGTTGAGTTGATTGAGGGCGAGATATTTCAGGTATCTCTTGGTGAGTAGTTTATTGGTCTATTGCTGAGCGCTTTCGCCTATGAATGGCCTCATCAGAGCATAGTTTTGCAATAGACCAATAAACTACTTACTAAGAAATAACTCGCCCTCACTTAACCCAACCTACGTAAGGATAAGACAACAAACCATTATAATTGTTTTTATTGGTTCATCACGTAGATTTTGTACTCGTTAGTAGTTGAATTTATGAATAACCGATATTATGTTAAATACCTTCAAATTCCATAAATCAACCATTTCTGGGATTTAAAAAATGTCAATATTTCGTTTATTTATAATTGTCGGATTGCTTCATTGATATAATCAGTTCGCCAATGTGTGTGCGTTAGCATTAAGTTTCTTCTTCCATATTACGTAAAATACTTTCTTGTAATACGGACGAACGAAACATGCTGTTTCTTATTTTGCCAATTTCAGAGAACCTACTGTCCTAAAGACCTCTGAAATAAAGTATGTAATCATGAAATATCCTTTTGATGGAAGGAGAAGGGGGGGGGGGATTGAATGCTTTATTGGAATATTCAGTATTGAAAATAACAAACCAAAGGTCTTAAATCCTAAAATTCAATTCAATTAAACCATAAAATTCCATTCGTGTTGATTCAGTACAGGTTTTTAAGGATAAAATTCTTTGAAAACCCGCTGAATTTATTGCGAAAGCTTCACCTACTTGGTATAGAAAATATTCACAATAGCTTCTGTAAACCGTTGTTGGAAATTTGTAACTGTTTTTACCAGTTGAACGCTCTATCTAACCGAGCGAAATATGAGCTGGATCGGCTAGTGTAATATAATGTATCCTTCTCAATGTGAAAATTTATGAGAGCGGTGCCCATTTGAAAATCAAATTTCCTTATTTTATGAGAGTGATGAACTGAAACGAGGGTATTCTGAGAGGATGGTATTTGCGTGCGTGTGACAAGGTCCCCAGAGAAGGGGGGCGGTCTGATGAATAGTTAAACCTCTTCAGGTGAAATTTCGGAACCCCCCGCGGGTGGGGAAACAGTGTACGAAGTGACGCAAGAAGAGAGGGAAAGGGGCGGGTTGCGAAAGCGTGACGCAATTACAAATTCATAAACCATTGATGAGCTCCGAGGGTCCCTAGCGATGGTGTAATAGACACGCTCCCTAACTTGACTCCTCCGCGCAACAACAACGCTATGCTCTTCTTATGTGTCAAGTAAAGTCAAATGAGGGTCATGTAGTTAGATAAATACCTATTCGTTGCAAAAAATGGTTGTGTGCAGCTTAAAATCAAATTGGTTGAGTTTCCTTACCTCAGTAATATTGATTATCGTGAACCAAACTTTTTGCCGTTTAGACCTTCATACTTGCGACCACCTTGTTAATTAAAAATTAATCACGCAGTGAATCATTGACTAATGGTTTGTTGTTTCATCTCTGTTATGTTCATTAAAATGACTGCAGGTATTTTCGACACAAATCCAAGACCGAAACAACTCACTTAAAACTTTTAAAAAATTTAAAAGTTTAAAAACATTAGGGTGAAGGTTTTAGTCTTTCGGGGAGGGAGGGGGGGGGGGTCTGCAAGTTTAGATCGCCAAGGATACATTGGACTTGATTATATGATCATTCAGTAAGTATGTTCATCTGGCAGAGCTGACATTTTTTTATTTCAAACGTATATTTACCTATGATGGTTCGCGATTATGTACATTTAGGACTATCGAGAGAAGCGAGCAGGGTATATAAATAACCAATTCTGGTCAAATTCCATTCAAAATGCTTCAAAATGCCTCTGTGTTTGTGGTAGATCACAGCTTGAGGAGCTGGGTACCTAATTTTGTTCCTATTCAACATAAGATGCTGAACTTTGGAACGGGACCCCCAGGACGTGACAGACTAAGACTGTAGCTTGAGGAACCACTATAATCAGCAGCGTGAGCTTTGTAGCTTATTTAGTTTCTGTTCAAAAGATGCTGAACCTTTCAACGGGCTCTCTATATTATTTCCTTAATTTTGTTGAAAATGGTATAAATATGGTGATTGATAATTTAAACCAATTCAAGTAACCAACTAGTACAATGCTGTGAAACAAAAAGAAGCGATTGCCTAGCAATTTTGATTTTGGACGACAAAATATTAATCAACCGTCTCAATGAATACGATTTTCTATTTTCAGAAGTGGAAAACCAATAATTGCATTTGCAGTTTGTTGTAAGTAACTAAGAATGTACGTTCCTGTTGGCTAAAATATGTGTCCCTTGATATATTTTTATGAAGAAGTGATTAGATAAAATCAAATAGGTAATTGGTTAAGGAGGTAAAAATTGTTCTTAATATTCTGATCAAATTCCTAATAACAAAAGGAATTATTCGAAAATTACTATTACCTTCCTGCTGCTACCTAGACTCTTTCCTGTAGACAACGATGAAAAAATATAATAACCTCTATCTTAATCATTTGCGTAATATTTATTCTATTAAATCATCAATTGTCTCCTTCTTTTTTGCAGAATTCGCATGTGATCCACGCACAGAAAGGGAAAATAATCCTCTCTTAGGACATTTTATAAAACACGTTTTGTCCTATTTTCACTTGAATGTCCCACATTACCTCTTCACAATGGGAGTCGAACCGATCCATCAATGCCTCTCTAACCCCTCCATCATCCGCCCACTTTCGTTCATTGATTTATGAGATGGGCGTATTTTTATGAAATATTCTCTGAAAGACATTTATAACAGTTCAGCTTCCCCTCGTTGTATTGATTACTCGGTGACCTAAGCACACACGTGATTTATATTTGTTTCTGAGAACTCGATGTATGACATTGGACTGGTGGACACTGGGTTGTCGTTATTATATGAAAAAGTAAGTAAACGTTTCTATTATAGGTAGTATTGTCTGCGCAGGGGCGTGTAATGTTTCATGAAATCTGCGAAACGTTTCACATTATAATACAACGCTTCATGTTTCAGAGCACTCAAATTGTTGATTGTTTTTGCTATCAAAACATTGAATGACGAATCAAATTAAGTCTTACAGCACGATCTAAAGTTGAATATGCGTGCAGGTACGAAAACGTATGTGAGTTTCACCAAAGTAATTATACAAGCACATTGTTGAACAGAAAACTTATTAGTACCCACCAACCCTTTTACAGAGGGGCCTCCGATATCATGTAGAAATTACTGAAGTTGGCGAAACCCTCAGAGGCTGACTTTGTAGCGTGACAATGTTTTTGGAAGATGGGTTTTCGTGTATAATAAGCTAATGCGAGGTCCCACACAATATAAGTTCGTTACACAGCCTTACTGCATTTGATAAATATCCATATATATTATATTATAATAGATCACAATAACGTTGAATGCTAATTACCCATTGACATCATAATAGTGAAGAAGAATACCAATCCTTATAATTTTCAATTGAAATAGGAGCTAAATTACTCGCGACGAAATTGAGGAAACCCATTTCAATAAAAAACGGAAGTTAGAGGGGAACGCAGTCTAATTCTACGAAAAATGAATTTCAACGATTTAACGTAACTGTTTACCTTCGTGGCATTAGACAAGGTTTTTTTTTCCGCTTCCGTTTTTTATTTTTTGAGTGGAACTTGGGTCAACACCATTCCAATGTTGGCATCACAGTCAGAAAGAGAATGATTTGAAAATACCAAATGAGATTGATTGATGACTTCAACATTCGACAACTAGTACTTGATATTGATCATACTTTATAACTTTAAGCGTTATGCTCCAAGTTTTCACTCTATTAAAGTGTTTGATATTGTTTCACTTTACTAACGTGATCTAGTCACCACTAAGTAGCTCTCGCAAGCTTCAGTGATTCGTCAGCTTCGATCTTTTGTCACCGGTATCTATTAGTGAGGGTTCTCACCTTGTGCCAAAACACACGTATTTCTACCTCATCAGCTCAACAAACAAGCAATACGTCAGGAAAATATCTCAGCTACACGGACAAATTACGGAGAAATATGAATACATTTTATGGCACATACAATCAACAATCACCCACCACACCACCTGGGCGTACAATATATTCGGGTCCTAAGGGTAGAAGATTGAATTTATGATCCAACTGCGGCTTTTTTCTGGACTGCTTTAAATGTCCACAGTTAATAGAAAATATCCCATTATGTAGGCAAAAACAAGTCCGGAGAGTTCACGTTCAAAATCAGGACGGAGAGCGGAAATCCTCAATACTAAAAAAAAACCGATCGAACTGAGCTAAAAACGAGGGGAAAACTGCAGGTGCTCCTACACCTTGAGTTCAGATAACCGTACAGTTTTGTCCTCGTGAAAACTGTGGAGTTAAACTGAGCGTGTGTAGGCCCCTTAACGTGGAGTTTAGAGGTTAATTTAACCAAGTTAAGGTGATGGCTATGGATAATAAAATTGATAGGCTCCCTGTTTGGGTGGTCCACGAGTTCTTTTAATTTAATCTGTTTGACAGATCTGAGGGAACGCCAGGGGATTAAAAATGCGGGTGCCGGAGAAATAAGGGTAATTCGACCAGAATTCTATTCTGCGGCAAGTAACAAAGAAATTACTGGAATATACAAAGTGTGGAGCATATACGCCCTGTTTTTGTAGACGATCATCAAGATTTCGATAAGTTGTGTATGTGGGGTGTCTTAGAAGCTCTGAGAAAAGGAGAAAAACCTAATAGGAATTATTTTCTTAGGTATTATCTCTAATGTTATGGTTTGTAACAGAGTCAGGGACTCGTTTGAGAACGGTTGGTGTTCAAAAAAGCTACTATTTATCGTTCTCGATATTATAAATTTAAGAAACGCAAAGAAAAACGAAAAAAGTATGGACATCAATAAAACGGGTTAGTCAGTACCTAGTTGCCTTACGTTCAGCAATTCCCTCCTCATAAGTGGATCTTTATGAAGAGAGTCTGGAGTTACACCTGGAGTCCAAATTCACGTTTACTAGTGAGACAAGTGTTAGAAAACTGAGCGTATCCCGGGTTCAAATTCCAGTAGGACAGACTTTTTTTTTTGTTAATGCACATTTTTTATACTTTTGTACCTGTACCATGAAAGATTAGGCTGTTGGTTCAGGAGCCTTCAATGCCTTTTGGACTTCCTAGATCTTGGAAAAAGATAATTAGAATTTTGTCTTTCATTGGTAAATTTCATTTCAACGAATGTAATATGAGTGTGAATGAGACCTAGGAGAACATAGAAAATATCCCGTAATAACCTACCACAATCTACCAGCTTATATATTTTCATTGAAATTCCTCTTTCTAGAAATCGAGTTTAGTACAACTTGAGCTATCTATAGATGGAATAGGTTGTCATTACATTTTATTTCAATAATTTCGTTTGGGTGGATGTCTATGTAGTCAACCGAAGATAATTATTATGTGTCATATGATCAGTTTGATAATTATCCACAATTAGATAAACAAGATAAAATAAAAAAGGAAAGCTTCATAAACTTCCATTACTGTTACCTTAACACATTGGTACTTATAATGTCCGTTTACCTGTTATTTATCGGCAATTAGTTGGTAACATTAGGTCCTAATCATTGTAGAGCTCGTCAACGTTCCCCTGCACTTTGATTAGTACACCGGCTCATGGCGCAAGGGGACGACAGTAAATCGTACTGCCCTTTCATCACACGCCCGATAATGTCACCAAGTAATCACCGTTGTTGACAACCGACGAACCTTATGATTGGTGTGTCGCCCGGTTGGTCAACATAAATCAACGCCGAACCGCTGTGAGTCTCATGCGTGGAACGCTTCCATTGTCCAATAGCTTGCACTACTCCCTCCAGAATATGATATGGTTTAGTGAAGATCCCAAGCTATTTCTGTTATACGGATAATGCACGTCTTTAATAATAGAAAACAAATTAGATTAACTCGTTACCATTACAGAATTTTGAAGCAATACATTTCTGAACTCTAAATGTAGTCCTTAGGGTTGATAAAAAAGGGAACATTAGACCCTATAGTGTAATGTCATGAATAAAGAGGATTAACGCATGGAATCCAGGACTAAAAGTTCCCGGTCAAATGTCCCAAAGGTAGGAAAAAAAGTTCCCGAAGGTAGTAAATGGGAGAGTCGTATATAATTTGATCGTCAAGTAGGCACACTTAAGTCAATAAATATAAACATTCAGCAATCAGTTCAGTTGATTTGCAGGTTCTCAGATTCCTGGCGATTCGGCGGAGAAACGTCAAAATGTCGTCGTCTGAGAGGTCTGTGTATTCAGCAATCCTAAAAAAAGTGTAGGATGTTAGTTCTACCGCGTCTAAATCCTGTTGGTGGTTCTCAGTTGAAATTGAGGAAAGTGGGTTGTATTACCTATTCTGTTAGTTCTTGGAGTCGCTTTCGTTGGCGCACGTATTTTTTCCTCTGCTGAAAGGGGGATGACTGGCTCCCAGTCGCTATTGGGACAAGAACGCCAATTCGCGCGTAATGTCCAGGCGTACATCCAGTAAGAATTGCCAGACGAACGGATGTTGTATATTCGATAGTTAGCGAATCGGTGATTCCACCCTTCAGCTTGGTAGTTTATGTTGTCGGTCCCAACCATCGGGCATCCAATGCATTCCATAAAGGGGGTAACTCTAATGTAACCCTAATCTGTGAAAATTTGTGGTCAGCTGATTATCAATTCAGACAATTCAGTTGATCTTCCGACCTCATCATTTCAGCTGAGGGAACTTTTCGATTGGTTAAAGACGCACGGTACACTGTTTGTGAGGGATAATGGTATAAAAGCATCAATGCGAGTGAATACGCACAAGTCAAAATGTACAGTCAAAAGTGGGATCATGACTCACAAATAATTCTGAAAGATTCCATAGTCAGTTGTCATTGTAATAGTCCTTTGATTGAGGGGTATAGTAAGATAAGAACGAGCTCAAAATGTTAGCCAAATAGATAATTTGTTGTTCAGAGGTTTTCAACCTTTGTGCGTCAGCAGAAATCAGTCAAACTCAGGATCTGTCATACTCTTTTTCCTGTAATTGACTTCAACCAATTTGACGATGGATGTCGTCCTTAATTCGTTTCAGCACACGAACACACACGAAGTAGAAGTAAATCAGAAACTGAAACGTAAAATGCGAATGGAAATTTCAATTTAGGCGAGCAAAATATGCCCTCTCCCGAATGTAAAAACAATGCATCAGCTACCTACTGGTAGGCTCGGAGGCAATATAGAACTTACTGTTGTTACATTAAATGTAACATAACATTTAGCTGTGTATTTGTTAAAAGCAACCAGAGGCAACAAAAATTAAAAACAAAAAATCGTGTTCGGCTCTGAAGTCATTTTTATTTATCAAAGTTTGATTGAGTTGCCTCTGGGTGCTTTTAACAAATACACAGCTAAATAGAATGTTCCGCCACTTACATACTTTATTTGTTTGCGTCCTGAAAAGTCATATAAAAATATGTGTGAAAAATTGATTATAGCTTTTTAAATTATGTGTATTGATTATGATCTACAGTGTTGGGAGGTAATAGTAAAATTCTGAAACCACTCGAAATCGGTGAGCATTGTCTATCTTTGCATATACAGCTAGTTAAAAATTTCCCGAGATTTATTAGCCCGTCCTTCCGTCGCAAGTGCAAAGGAATTTTTCATTCATCGAGTGAACATAGGATTAGAGACGGAGAAAAATCTTCCGTCGTCTCCAGAGAAAAATAACTCGCTTTATTACTATGTATGGAAAGAAGGAGCAGAGAGTGAAGGGTAGATGATAAAACGTCGGCAGATATAACTTCATTGTGAAGAGAATACTTTTTCCCCATGCAGATGTGTATGGGTTGCAGCTGATGGCATCATAAAAGATTTTATCCTCATTCAAGGAAAACTAGGGGTATTTCTCGAATCATTTTGATTCGTGCATGAAAGGGAGATCTAAGTATCTCAACCTGTGCGCTTACTAGAATGTGAAATGGGGCTAGTAAGTAGGTAAGTAGGTACACAATTTTTCGTCCAGAAAGCCAATATTAACATTGTATGTGAATAAAGCATTAGATATCCAAAATTTATTACCCAAGTCATTCGATATGAAAACGGTAGGTACATGAATTTTAAAAAAATAGCGGGTTGACTTACAGTGTTGGTGATGATGGCAGAGGAAAAATCTAAATTTATGATCAATTGGAGCTGAAAAATGACTGATTTAGGAAAAAAGGAAATAGGATATACGAGGTGTTTACATTTATATACCAATATTTTTATGATTTGTACGTACCTATTACGAATTTAGATGATAATTGGTAGAATACGAAATAAGTGGAAAGACCAAGGTTCACAGCATGTGACCAGGTTCACATGCACAATCCAAAGGGCATGACTGTGAACTGCCAGAGGCCCCTTGGTGTGCAGAATGCCGTTTTCTCTCGGTCTTTTTCTTCCATTGGAATCTGCCAGTAACCTGACTGTAGGTCCAAGGTAGAAAACCATGCACTACCTGCTCATCGATTTTGGGTAACGGATGAGAGTCCTTCTTCGTGACATCGTTCAATTTTCTGTAATCTATACAGAAGCGCGTTGAGCCATCTTTTTTGGGCACCAAGACGATGGGACTTGCCCATGGGCTTTTGGAAGGCTCTATAACACCATTACGTTCCATCTCCATTATCAACTTGTCCACTTCATCTAACCTATGGGGTGGGATACGACGAGGTGACTGTTGTATGGGCACATTATCTCCAACATTCACGCTGTGAGTACAGCCTACAATTTGTCCCATGTCAGTCCCTTCCTTTGCAAATACATCAGCATACTCCAACAAGATTTTTTTGGCTTCTGTACGCTGTACTGGGGTCAAACCACTGGTACATCGCTCGAACAGAGCCTGGATGTGAGTAGGTACTCCACTGTTGTTTTCCACCAACTCTGCCAGGTCAATGTCAAAAGATGACAGCTCCTGCAAATCACTCATGTTGGCTTCATCGTCATAATTGCCCATTAACACTCCAATATCCGATCCCCATATACGCTTTCCTTCGAGAATAATAGCTTGATCTGCAGGGTTGATGAGACACTTGAATTTGGCCAAGAAGTCCAAACCCAACACGCACTCTTCATGGATGTTAGCAACTAATGCCCGATGTACCCGATTATGTCCATCTCCCATGTCAAAGCCCAGGTCCACCTGGCCCAAGACTGGCAATGACTCACCCGAAATGGAGGGAATTGCCCCTCCGGCTGCACCCATCACTAGCCCTGTTTTCTCGATAATACTGGTATTAACAATAGTCCTAGAAGCTCCAGTGTCTACCACAAGCTCGCAAGGGACACCACCGATTGCCCCCCTCAGCACAAGCGACTGGCTTGATGTTACCCGGTACACCATTGGAGTATCTCCACAAGTTTGAACTGCTACATCGTGATTGGAGGGCAGGGGCTTTTGTGTTGAGGTTAGCCTATGCTCTACTAGTCTAACCTCTGGTCGTTTCCCGGCTCAGGCAAACCAAGGCGGGATGGAGCTTTGATAGGAGGATGAGGACAACGTGCAGCAATGTGTCCCATAGCATCACAGCGCCAGCATCGTGGTTGGGGTCTCCGATTGGGATTCTGCGGACAAGCCTGTTGCCATTGATGTTGCTGCTGGGGATTCTCTCGAGTAGCTTCTGTAGCTCTAGCTGTTAGGTACCTCTCATGGGACTGGAAATTTTCTCCATCACAATCAGCATCTCCCCTCCTTTCTGGAATAACAGGGTGTGACATTTGACAAACAGCCTCCAACCATAGAGCAGAATCTAGAGCCTCATTCATCGTGCGGGCTCCTGCACTCATCATTTTATCTCGGAGACCTGGATCTCTAATACCCGTCATGAAGTGAAAGAGCACAACATCTTCAATTGCTCCCCCCCTTACGTCAGCTGGCCAAGCTCGGTGGGCGAGACTCATGATTGCCTGATGGTAAGCTTGGAGATCCTCCTTAGGCTGTTGGACTCGGGCTTAGAGAAGCGTAAGGTTTCGCTGTGCTTGATGTCTGATGCCAAATCTCTTTCTTAATGCCTCGGTCAGCGAGATATGATTGAGGATTTTCTACTTCAGTTAGGACCTCCAGTGCCATTCCTGATAACACAGAGCTCAATGTCGCTGCTTTTGAAGAGTTATTCCAGCCATTATGTTCAGCAATCAGCTCAAATTGGCGATGATAATTTTCCCATTCCGTGCTTTCATCGAAGCTTCCTGGCTTGAGCTTAGTTTGTTGACCCATATTTTCTGTTGGTAATTCTTGTCGTTCTCGATGAGTTGAAGCCCACTCATTCTGCATAACTTCGTTAACCATATGCCTAACATTGGACATGCACTGTTCCTGTTGGATTTGCCAGAGATCTTGCATTTACCCCAAAACTCTCTCTACCAAGACGTCTACTTCTGAAAACGTTGGCACTACTGGTGCACCAATTACATCGGCTCTACCCTCATCTTCTCTGCCCCGAATCTGCCCCACAACATCAATTGGATCCCCAGTATCATCCTCATCTTCGGGCACCTGAGCCCTCCCCGAAACACAAAGATATAGGTAGGCTCAAAAAACCGCCGCTGTCACCAGTTTTATGATTTGTACGTACCTATTACGAATTTAGATGATAATTGGTTGAATACAAAATAAGTGGAAAGACCAAGGTTCACAGCAAAACACAAACTGAAACTTTATTCTTAGAAACCAACATTTCATAATAAACATTACTTGAACGGGTGACGTAACTAACTGGCCGTTAGGGACTCCCTAACAATATCTCAATACAACTACGAATGATAAGAAGACGAAAATCATTTTACAAAGTTTTTGACATTTTCATGTCTTCATCCATTAATTGGTGGGAAATTACTAAAGCGTTACGGAAAAGCTGAATCGAGAGGATGAAAAGCGGTGAATTTCAGCTCTTTCTTGAATTAGTGGTGTTGCAAGTATCACACTTTTGAAATAAAATAAAACACCTACCTAACTGTCTTTACTGCGTCAGCAAAGAACACAAGTGTTATCGGAAGTTGATCACTTCGTTCACAAATAAATAATTATATTTATGTGTTAACTTATAACACATTCTCCTGTTACGTTCCTTTTTAGAGTACCTTCGACTCTAAACCTCATGGTGGGCGAACGGATGAACAATTTTGATTCCATGAAATGTAATTGTATGAAAATTAAACTGGGAAAAAAAACTTTTAATATTTCGAGATACACTGGTTGTTACAAATTTCAACGCAATAATTTCACTTTTTGGGCCAGTTTTTTCATGACCATCATCAGCTAATAATTGACAAGCCAAAGGTGGTGGTTGTAGAAATAATGATGCTCATGAGTAGAAATGTCATATTTTTCGAATTCATTCTAAGAAGAAACATCAATCTGAAGCAGATTGGAACCTATTTACATTGTCTGAACAGAACCTATTTACATTGTCTGAACAAATTGAATTGAACAAATCAATCCAAAAATGTTGGGAAAGCTGCGGGTGTTTTAGGGCAGAATTCATACACAAAGTTTGAGTGTGTGTGTTCACTCACGTTCACCTAAATGGAGGGCCACCCTCCACTCACCGGTTCGAATTCACAGTTGAGTTCACCCTTCAGTTATGGGCAAACTCAGATTAAACGTGTTTAAAGGAGGACTCATCGCTTTTTCATCTTAAGTTAGCAGCTCTGACAGTATGTTGTAGGGGAAGCTCCCCTGGTATAGGCATTCCCCTCTGATCGATATTAGTTCTCAAATGTTACTCTTTTCTTTGTGTTTTTGCTTTTTTTGCTATTATCCTTGTCCCTTGAGGAGACAGGACACAGGCCTTATCAGACAAAGACGAAACTCATTGGTCCTCCTACTCGAATGGGGCTCCCACAGTTGAATTGAATCCTTGCTTGTTATCGTGTTGAGAATTTGGGAATCGTCAGTTAATTTTGGAGAACAGTTTGGGAGAGCTGCATGTTATGACAATTTCTTAGAATTCTCTTTGAATGCGATATCCTGATCCACCAACTCATTCCACAAACCATGATGAATAGGAAAATCATGATCTACAATATTGATATGTAGAGATCGCAAGAAATAAAAGAGCAACCAACACTTTCAGCTGTGGTGATTATAAATCCTCTTAATTTATTTTAGGGTCCTTCAGGATAGTAGTTGTCCATGACTGTCTCTTCCCCGAATTGGAATACTCACTCAGAATAGTGCACCGTTGAGCTGAGAGTTGCACTCGACTCATCGCCATTTTTTGTTTATGAATCCCGTTGAGTATGCATAATGGATCGCTACTTAGTGCATCCTTTAATCACATCTATGAACCGCGCTGAGTGCATGAATTCCTTTATCGATAAACTTAGGGGCTCACTCACACTCAATTCCCGTCTATGAACTTCGCCTTTAGTATGTATGTTGTCCATGTAGAAATATTATTCTTTGCAAACATTCTACAACACGAAAGAGATGCTCTTCAATTTCACTTGATACACGATTAATTGGTATGTATGTAGCTGGGCTATCTAGCGAATGAAACTGTTCTGGATTATATTGTACACGTGTATTATATTATACATGTACACTTTCAGGTATGTATGAATATATAAGACTTCATACCGTTATTTACCTTTTGGTTATAGCATTGTTACTATTTTTTCCAATACCTAATTCTAATAAATTGTGGTTAGAGTAAAAATAACAATTTAGGAGTGAATTAACGCCGCCTCATACTACTCTCAGGATCAGAAAACAATATTCCGAAATGCAGTGAATGCCAAACAAGCCAAATACGATGCAGCAGCAGAAGACGTGAGGGGATCCTTTACACCACTGGTTTTTTCATGAGACGGCACAGAGAATTTGAACGGTTTCTTAAGAGGCTTGCATGTGTGTTGTCTGATAAATGGCAGAAACTCTGGTCGCAAATCACCCAATGGATGAGAGTGAAAAACCATATTTCGATCAGACGAACTGTTCCATTCGATCCGGACCTCGTTTCTTCAGACATCCTACCGTATGGGAAAAACAATCTACCAAAGCAAGTTTCAGACTGTAAAAATGTGAAAATCAAATAGATCTTCATTGAAAATACTTCCTATACACTTTTATCGATAATTGCTATCAATATTGTTGGGAACACAAGGAAATCTTGATTATTTGCTTGCCACTATCGATGTATTCTTCGAATTCGAAGGTTATCTCTTAGTAAAGGAACATTGCCTAAAACTCGACCCATCGTATAGGCAACAATTGAAGACACTCACCCACTCCCAGCCCCTACGCAAAAATCCATAAGAAAAATACTTCGGCCTTGACTAGCGTCTTTTTGGAAATACGGTCAGAACGTTCGGATGATCCTAATGTATTTTCAGAAAGACGTCCGCACCGAATGGGAGGAATGTTGGGTTCCTTGGACTGCGGGATGGCGCATATGAAAATTAAAGAAATAAGATGATAAAATAAGAAAAGAGAGATCGACAAAAGAAATAGAGAAATCTCAAATGCATAAATTTCAGGCAAATATCGCCCTTATTCTGTCTATATAAATATACTATTTCTATGGACAAAAAAAAGGAGTGAATTGGATTCAAACTAGAAGCATCCAGTACAGGGAGTTAACTTTCGTTACGAACGAGACCAAAATATGCTTCCTATTCAAATGTTTGCCAATTTCACGTTTTATAAGGCAGATTGGAAATTTTGGGGTGAAAGAGTAGAATATGATCGCAGCTATGGTGTTTGAGGTGAACAATAAACTTGGTCAAGTTGCTCAACCGCAGGGCGTTTTCTACCTACCTACCAATGTACACAGCTGCCCAGCATTACGTGGCGTCCATTCTAATATTAAAACTAACCCTGATTGTTGCGGTATTAAATACTTCAGGGATAGTCATTGATAGAAGAAATCTTGAAATTCATAATAGCCGAAAGCTCTGAGGCTCTACTTTGGCTGGATCTGCACTTAAGAATTAATCTGTTATAATTTTGGATCTATATCAACCTAAAGTTCAGAAGGTAGGTTCCTTATATGTGAAAGAAAGTAAGTTGTGTCGCCGACCCTATTTGTGCCCACGGTAGCGTCAGAACCGTAAACGAGGCGCGCACCTACAGAACTCCATTTTTTTCTCTCTCCTAGAAGTATAAATTCTGAACAATATGTTTATTTCATGAATCTGACTGACTTATTAAAACTTTTAGAAAATCATATGTCGTACAATTTTGGTTTTCATGACTTATTTTGTTGGATGAAAAGTTTCCAAGGTACAATTTGGATTTGTCAGGTAGACAGTTTGTAGACTTCTACATTTTCTTCCAAAGGGAGGTATGTTGAATGTACTTGAAAAATTCGAAATTATTAAACATGACCGATCTGGTAAATGTTTAAATGAGGATATCCCCAATGGCCAATGGGATTCAATCTCTCTTCACTTGTGGCCATGTAATCTGTGTCCTTTTTAATGTATACTAGCTATTACCAACTATGTATACTCCACTATAACTTGTTAACATCATTGAGCATCCACGGCAATATCAGAAAGATATTGTTCCTCGTACCTGACTACTAGCAATATAACGAAAATTTCATTTTTATACAAAAGAAATATTATACTCTTTGCTGTTTCAAGCGCGACTGACTTTTATCAAATAAACAAACTAATAAACCACCAAGAAAATATGAGATGAGTAATTTCTAATGCTTCGAACACTAAAGTTTGAATGAGTGAAATTCGCGACTCTGCGACACCTTGTAATATGTATCAATTATACGCATAAAGGCGAACTATGTAGGTATCAATTCTAATAAACTACCTACTTCAATGGTTAAGGTGGTTTGTGCGTTATCCGTTCTGCTACATAAAATGAGAACTAGTTGGGGCAGAAGAAGGGTGAAAGAGAAGATTGAGCTTGAAGGAGTGGAAAGTGGGCAAATTCAAAGGCGATTGGATGAAAAAGAATTAATGGCGCGGATTCTCAGATGAAAAAAGTTAGCAGGAAACGTTAGCTAGAAAACAAACGAGGGAATCTGCAGGCTATTTGGACTTCGAAGGGTTAGAAGGGAAAGTGGTGTATAAAATAGGTCAGCACTGAGGTCTCCCCATTGCTAAGAATGAATAGACACATACGGTCTAGCTAGTAATGGGATGGGGATGGGTGGAGGGAGGTGTTGGTGTTTTATCAACAAAAGCGATGGGGTGCCGCTTAGCCTTACTACCGGTTCAGGCCGGCTCTACGACACAGAACAACAATTGCTTTTACCTCATGGTTGATCGGAGCAATATGGATTCACCAGCCCGATCTAACTTCCTAAAGGGTAACGGGTCATTTATTTACACTATCAGTCGTGAGTGCAGACTTCGAAGAGCACATTTTGAGTGGGATTGAAACAAAAATATATGGCGATGCTTCCGTCAGTTTAGAGACCCTCACTCAAATCACCATGTTCATCCAAAACATTCCGGCTCAATGGAGTATGAACATTCATTGCGGAGCACGACATTTATAGTCCGATATTTCACCAAACTTCAATGACAACAATAAAAGTTTCGATCAGCGCATCAGAGTGGATCATTCACATCCATAGCCTGAAGAGAAAAATCTTTGAATTTAGTTTTCAAATGTCTCGATTTTTTCGAAACGACTATTATGTAGGAATATGTGGGTAGGATCCTAGAAGTTTAAATCCATTGCATTTTTTTAATGAATTAGGTTCACAATAGGCCAATGAATACAAAATATGATGAAGATTAGATTATTACGCAATGGTCGAAGCAGTCAACTACGTTGGACTCCTCCCATCACACGTATTGCATCGATCACTGAGGTTTTCCGCTGCCCCTCTCGTTCACCCTTTACGCATAACCTAAATCATGACCAATCAATCTTTGTTGTTTCAAGTATCGCCTTAATAAAATATAACTTTCCCAATTTGCCCATCAACAGTAACTACAAACAAGTAACAATTCATGTTCATTACGAGTGACATTATTGTATTAAAGCTCCTATGAAATCAACATTTGCTAGAAGTTGGTGTGATAAATTCTCACATTCGTGTAGTTTCTATGATCTTAGATAAAATTAGAGGTTCTTCTTCACACTCTTTTCTCAGTACTGATGTGCTTATTATTTTGCTTTAAAAAAATCCTAATTTTGTAACTTCCAAAACAGACACGCATAGATACTCGAAAAACTTGCCATATTCGCGTTTTGTAGCTACGCATGAAATTCGAGATATTTCAATTTAAATGTTATGTATTTGTGATAGTCAAGGGAACATAATACAACCTATTGATTTTATTCATAACTAGATGAGTGAATCTAGATGTGGTTTTCTGCCATTCATTCCTGGCAAGAAAAACAAGAAATACTCTAGTCCTTCCTCCAGAGAGTATGAGTACAGGCTTCTCCGCGTGAAATCCGCAGGAGTTTAATGTCCAAGATCTACAGAGTCCATTGTGCATTATGGAATGTGAAAAGGGGAAATGGAAAAAATATGGTGAGCTCACAGACGTTCACATCACTTGGAAATGTGGATGTCGCCCTGAAAAAGGTAATTGGAAAAATCACAGGTTTTCTGTTTTAGTAGCTGTCCCACATGGACAAGTGAACCGTTTTAAAATGCGAAGCTAGAGCAGATGAGAAAGCTTAGGATGACGCTGGAGTAGTTTTACTGGCCCATAACATCAGAAATCGACTAGTTTTGAAAGAAAAAACTGGAGAATCCTAACGGGAGATAATACATAATGAAAAATGGGTCTATTCGCATTTCCTTAGTAAGCTCGATTTTGCAATAGATGGACTAAGAGCACAATGTTTCAATTCCAGCATTACTGGAGACTGGTCCTTGGCCAACCACAAAATATATACAGGTAAAAGGTTTTTAGGTTTTAAAAGCTGCATGAGCCCATTTTAGTATCTAGATTTGATCGGTCCCATGAGAATACTACGCTCTTAACACCTCGACAGGCAGGTTTTCAAAAGGGGAGTGGGGCAATGGAACAGGTTATCAGATTTCCCCAAAAGGTAGAAGATGGTTTTAATCATCACCAGAGCTCACGAGTCGATCTTTTGAATTTCCAGACTGTGTTTGACTGCATCTAGTGGAAACTCCTTTTTCATTATCTGCTGAAATATGAAGTATAAATTACTCTGGTTTCTGCCTTTCTTACTGGGCAATTAGAGTACTCCTATTTCAGCAACATATTCGAGTTTGATAGGTAGGTTTGGTAGGTTCTACTAACTTATATAAGCAAGCCCGGCGGAATCTACCACAGGGGTTCTTACCCCTAGATTTTTTCAGTTTGATAATTAGTGCTATTGTGGAGGAACTGAAGGCCGTTCCTGAATACAAGCTAAAATCCGATGATTTACTGATGTGGGCAACCAGCAGCAATATCCCTGACCTAGAATCATACCTAAATTTGGCGATGGAAAAATCTCAGTCATTGGTGTGCTAAAAATGAGATGGTTGTTTAACCAAAAATTGTTGAAGCTAGCTCCTGTTAGCCTTAATTATAGGAATGCTGTAAAAATCTTCACCGACGAGGCAACATAATATGGAAACAAGTTGAACTGGAGGCTGAGCTGGAACAAGATTCAAAGTGTTGAAGGCTGCAGAGGAAGAAGGGATGAAACGTATGGGGCTGTTGAAGAGACTTGCCAGAACGAAATGGGGCGACTCACAAGACTCCTTCGCTCACGTATACAAATCTTTGCACCGAACAATAGAACACATCAAATACCTATTACTTTGGGAAAAAAATGGTGTGAGCCTAGAACAAGGACTTTCCTATATAGTGAGATATGGGGTCTTCTCAACACCGATCGTTCCTACTACAGTCTGGAGTAGAATCGATTGAAGCTCGGCGTGAAATCAGTGTACTGTACTTCCATGAACGTCTAAAAATAAATGGATCGTTCTTCTGGATAAAATACACTATCCTCTCAAAAAACAGTCTATCGAAGTAACAGAATGCAAATATCCCAGATGGTAAATACCTCCCACCACAAACAAGAGGGAATCATATTTGCGGAGGCCACCACTGATTCGGATATAATTGAACGACAATTGAGGGATTTTCTATCGCATGGACATTTTACTCATGCATGGCACTCAACTGTTATTACCGACTTTTGTTACTCAAACTGGGTGTTTTTAGAAATGGTGGACTCCAAACAGTTGCGAGACTAATAAAATAGAGTTTTACCTGATCTGCGGTGTAACCTGACTATCGAGCTCTGCAACTCCATGCGTAATAATCATAATACTATAACCGAGAGGATGGAAATTAGAAAATTAATGGTACCATCTTCCATCGAAAAATTACACTGTGGGGAGGTGTTTCTCCCATCAATAGCCAGTATAATCTAGAGATTCAACCGTTCGACTTAAAAGACCTCTGTAAATAAAATCTTCCCGCTATCTGTTCTTCACAATCTGGAACTTTCCTTCTGAAAAATATCTTTGCAAACCATAGCATGCCAGAGGGTTTTTCTATTGAGACCAACAATTGATCCTCATAATTTATATTAGAAGAAGCAAGACTACGACATTATTTGAGATTATCTCGAGAAACCTCGTGTTTTTTTCTCTTCATAATCATCAAAGAATGAAATAAAGTTAGAGAGTTAAAAAAAAATTACTGAAAACCTCTCTCGACAAAACCAGTCGTGAGGTAAGTTATCCGAGAGGAAAAACAGATGTTCCACGAAAAAGCGGAGCATCTATTCTGCAGACTCGAACTGTTTAAAACTCAAAAGTTGTGTGGCGGAACAAGGAGTTGAGAAAGCAACACAGTAGAAAATGTTCAGTTTTGTATCTAGAAAGGTGAGAGATATATCTACATATGGATCTTTACCCCAGTTTCCATTGAACCATTGAATTACCTACATTCAAAGGAACGTGTTTGTTGAAGGAACTTGTAATTGTTAATAGTACTTTTGAGGACTGTATTCCAAAAAGATAAGTAGTTGCATTGATTTTTCATTCCCACAAAAGCTAAATACTCACTACTGAGAAACGTAGTTTTCTGACAAAGATTCTTTATTTACTGAAAGTCATTATTATACTTTAAAAATGTTTTACCTTTTAGAACACAGAAATAATTCTTAACATTTTGAATGCATTTTCGTTATAAATCGCACGTTCCATTGAGGTCCTGAATGAGTTTACAATTCAGAAAAATTGGGATATGTTTACCAATACCTAATATTAACCATAATATTATAGGGGAACACACTTCAAAACGTATGGTGAGAAGCGACTTACACCTTTGCTTAACTACTTTTTATATTAAGTTTGGTAATAGGTATTATTATTTTATAGGTTATAATACGCATTATTAGGTCCTGGCAAGAGAGAGTCAAATTATTTAACTGATGGATTAATTTTTAAAAGAAAATACAATTTCGCTAAGAAAACATTTTCAAGACCAACCCAATCCTAATCCAAAATCCCAGACCCACGAAATGGGCTAGAAAATATTTTTTTGGAATATAAAAACAGTCCATAGCCTTCTGTTATGGTTGAATATTTTTAGTTTAATAATGTTCAAAATCCAACTGTCCTTTGCTTCACCCGTTTCTCATTATTCAATATGACATTTTTCTTGCAGTCAGTATATTCTTATTTCGCTCTATTTCTTGTACGATTTGTTGCATTATATATTTTCATCCAACGTACAGATTGTTTTTCCTTTCCCTCTTTCTTCTTAAAATTTCTACCTGGATTATTTGATGTACTTTTTATTTTTGTTAAACAGGGAATTCACCTCGATTTCATTTTAAATTATCGCTGCCTATACTAACTTTTGTTTCGCCGGAAGGCTTTTACAATTAAAAAATTTAATTTCATGTTCAAAATCCTTCAGCTGACGATTCAACTTTAAACCTTTTGTAGGTATGGACTCTGTAATATCCCTAAAAACATTATACCTAATTTCCGTCTTTTGATACGACGACGACATTCTAAGATAGGTAAGTAGTGTGTGAATTTAAGCTTAGTTGAGTCCAAGGATATTGTTAACTATTAATTTTATGGAAAAAGACGTATTCTAAATAATAATTTGCTATTCAAAAAGAAGTATTGGATTTTTAGCTTTGTTAGCAGATTTTACCGATTTTTTTTTTAGCAAATATTAATGACATTTAAGTACATTTTGCAGTATAATTTTGTTCATAAATTTTAGAATGTTCTATTTTATAGTTGATAAAGTTTATTCGAGCAATATTCAGTAAAAAAATATAACTTTAACGATTTTTAACCGTTTTTAGCCATTTTTAGTGATTATTTTAGTAAGTACATTTTTTGAAATTTGACCAATTAAATACCTGGTAAATTGGTATTAATCAAAAAGTGCCAGCTTGAATTTTTTTGGCGCATGCACGGAATTTTTATCTCAATTCTAAGGAGAGTTATCATCTTTAATGACACACTCGCGCCACACACACACACACACACGTATACACACACACACACACACACACACACACACACACACACACACACACACACACACACACACACACACACACACATATATATATATATATATATATATATATATAAGCGTTAAACTCTAGGAATCGTTTCAGATTACCTCAAAACGGATTTCAATGAAGAAAATTTTCAAAAATTTGATTTTTAAATTTTTTGAGCCATTGCAGTAGCTTAATTTTCTATGAAAATTTGCTAAAATAAAAACAAAGAAAACCAATTCAAGGACAGAAAAGGCTTTTTTTGTAAATTCTTGTTATAAACTAGTTCAGTCCAAATAAAGAAGAGTTGTAAACTAATAACATTCCACGTAATGCGTGTGAAGAATTTTTACCGTTTTTTGAGGGAAGTACTAAATGGAAGAAATAGGTATAGATTTAGTAAATTTCAGATAAGTTTTGTTTCAGTCCACTTAGCCGTCTGATTAGTAAATAATTTTAAATGTAAATCATAACCCTTTTCTGATGGGAAATTAAACTTTCATCCGAATGTCTTTATTTTTATTTTATGGGAAATTCAAAGGGGGTTACGGATGTGCGAAAAGCATTAAGTAGAAAACACTTTAAAAAAACTACAAGCATATAAGAACCACTGAAAAAGTGTCTAGAAAAATATCCATGAAGAACTTCGTAGAATTGGACCCTGAAATGTGTCACACCTTGAATAGTTGCACCACGCATAGTAATTAACCAGTACCTAAAACCAAAACTATGGGTTGTGACAGAACCACAAATTGAAAAAAATAATAATAATAATAATAAAGTAGGTATACGTATGAATGAATGGACAATAATAGGTAATAATACTGAAAAAAATATATAAACAGAAGTACAAAAGTTGTGATCGGGCTCGTTCGCCAGATATTTGCCAGTTAAATCACTTATGAAAAAGACGGAGGAAGAAAGCGTTCAGCTTCCAGAAGATGAACCGAAAAGTAGGCACAATGGGAGAATATGGTAAAAAAGTACAAGGCGAGAAGGGGCAAAGAAAGTTAAAAAGAAACTGAAAATCCTCGTCCTTTGCTCCGAGAGGCCCGTATGTCGGGCGAACACTTTTTGGACACCCGCCAGCCCTTCCCAGATTTCAATAATCTTTTTTGGTCGATCGCCTTCCCATGTCCAACGAGAAGAGCCTTTGGCGCCACTCGGAACTAACTTACCCTCTCACTCGCTACATTGGCGTATTTCTTCTGTAGACTTTCACATCTTTCCACTTCTCATGTTTCTACCCGGTGATGGGAAGTGGATATGTAATACGATGATCAGGTGGCTAAGCCCTGAAGTATGCACTGAACGACCAGTACTTCGGTTATGAATGCAAATGGTACAATTTCACGTATGAATGAGGATAACATCACTGCGTTTATTATTCTCACCAATAGAATAAAATTGTTGTAACATGATATCATTGAAATGTAAGGTAGTAAAGGTCATACATAACAGCTTACTTTCCCTAAAACAGAAAGGGATCTTTTCCGTTAATTCACTACCACCCCTTTTATTGGTTTCCGTTAATTCACTACCACTTGATATATATTCTATTGTTCTAAAAACTGTTCCCCAATCATTTTTACGTCCACTGTGGTAAAATAGATCAGAATGCTGTGTATAGTTTGGTGGCCTGGATGCTCGCAAGCTCGCATCTAAAAAATACATTACATCAAGTAGTCAATCCCTTAATAAAAATTCAGATTAGTTGGACATGTAGGTCAGAATGATGTGTATAGTTTGGTGGTCTGGATGCTCGCAAGCTCGCATCTCAAAATTACATAACATCAAGTAGTCAATCCCTTAGTAAAAATACAGATTAGTTGGACATACAGGTCAGAATGAATGAATGGTAGTGAATTAACGGAAAAGAACCCAGAAAGGATTGAAACAAACTTATGTAGATACTAGCTATACAAGTCGCTTCAAATTATTTCACAAAGGTTTATTATTCTTGTACTAGATCGCTATTTTACGCAAATCATTTGTCTGTAATAAATTGCTAAGCCTCGTAAATAGTATATCATCAAAACTTGACGCTTTGCGCTTCCCAAAACAGTTTAAACCTTCACAACTTCAGCGCTCCTTAGGCGCCTACAGAGAGGAAATTAGTGCAAATAATAAATACATCTAAACTTCAATAGTTCTCCTTATCTATGTATGACGACATTTCAGTAGACAGGTACCTACCAACTAAAAGTTTGAGATCAAATTATGCACAGTAGTTAATAGCAAATTACAAAATAGTTAATATTGGAATTATATCAGCTAATACGTTATTGCATACAACATATTTTATGTCCTTTGATCTTAGAAATGTTTAACTTCTACGGCCTATATGGAATTTGATTCACCCGTTAATGCAAAGACTTCACTACCAGCGCAACGTAGTGTGTATTTTCTCCATGTTCTCGCGCCTAAAAATTCAAGGTGTTTTTCGAAGTTCAAGCCTTTACTACTGAAATATTAGGTAGGTATGAGCAAATAGGGAGAGTGCTGATCTATTCGGGAGATTTATCTGCTCAGGAAGGTAATTTACGTTTCTAAAACAATGTGAACGTTTTTTTACGATTTGTTGTTGAACTAGCTTAAAACATAGTTGTATTTTATTTTATTTTTCCTCCCTAGCTCGAATTTAAAATGCAGATCTGCCTGCAAATGGTCTTATGTCATAAATATATATAATCCTTCAAAGATTTAACTTCAGTAGATGGATTAAAGAGACAACCTTACCTACTTTAGAATATCTAAGAAAGAAAGTTAATAATTGAATCGTTCGTGAGGCTTATTGGAAGCCCGGAAAATAATACGACCTAGTTTTTGTACCGATCAATAGGATGGCAACCCATCAGAAGGCACTGAAAGCGTCTAGATCGTAAGGAATAGTAAGGGATTGATCGTAAGGAATTGAAATCCTCGGTTCCAGATGCGAGGATGACCGTTAACTTGGGAGAGGAGAACACGGAGACAAACCATTCAATTTTACGACTTCCCCCTCTTTGTCCCACCCCAAGCAGTTTTTCTTCCTTTTCAGACGACCTTCTTTCAGAAGCAAAGCACTTTCTTTGGCGTTTGATGGTAAGCAGAGGGGTAGAGGGGATCGTAAGTGGATCAGGAGTGTGAGGAAATTGATAGCTAACAGCATGCTGGAAGGTAGGGTGTAGCATGTCATGGTGCGTAGGTGGGGGTCTCCGGCAGCGAAAGTGGAAGACAAGGAGTTAAGATTGGGAAAGAGCAAGAGGAAAGGATACTTGACTCCAGCAGGGTAAAGAAAGAAGAAACAGAACTAACAATCAAACCTGAACATGATAACACCCCTCTCACACTTTTTCCGCAGTTCCATTGTGTACCGCGACCTGAAGGTCCCTTTCCTTCTACCCACTCTCTTATATATCCGGAAATTTTCTTCATACACTACTTTCTTTCGCTGACGTACTCACTCTTTCATTCCTAGGAAACCAGGGTTCGTGTTGTTTTTCCGTTTCTCTTCTTTCCAGCCAAGCCTCTCCATTGTTTTCGATTTTCCCAACCTATATTTTGAAAGCGAATCTTATTGAGTTATTTTTTTTCTACTCGAACTATTTAAACAAATGTTGCTAAACACGAAACCTATTTTGTTATCAAACTCAGCTCGTTGGCGGCACGATGGGTCTACAACGAGTGGAAATCTATACAATGAAATCGAAAACAGATAAAATAAAATTGTGTACCTAATTAAAAAAAAAAAAAAATCAAGTTGACAAGATGTCGATATTTGTTTCTATGGTTGATCATTTTAAATAGGAACTTAACGATCAACTTGATGATTTACTGCACCATAAGTTAGTAGAGGTTTTGCAGCCCCCTGCAACACCGCTCTGTTTTTTTTCTTCATAGGTAGGTATTGCACTTTATTTGTGAATCTGAGATCACCGTTATAACGGCTAGTAATGCTCATTAACGAAATAACACCGAATTGAATATATATGCATATAGATATAATTTTATTTAAATCAAAACTTTTATCTATAACCCTAACCATATTTAAGGTTCTCACTCGATTATTATATACCTCTTAATAACATTTTATGTCCTTTGCGACGATCCCTTCAAGGAGAATAATTTAGTACACCTAATTTGCTGATGCTGTTTCATACAATGAAGGCCTTTTGTTAGTGGTCAGTTAAGGGGATAAGTTTTGGATCTCTGCAATTTAATCACATTATTTACATCAAATTCGGAATTATATAACTGCAATTAATAGGATCCCAAAAGCTGTATGTATATCACATTAATGAAAATATAAAAGTAGCTCCCCTTTTCATGCTCTACCAGCATTGTCTGGAGGCCTTGGTTTTTGTATTTATATGGTTTGTCGTTGATCTCTTCAGCAACTCATGTGATTGCCTAATTTGTAATAAAGTTTGAAAATAGAAAAAGCGTTCGTATTTTTTTTCTACTTATCTGTGTTTTTTAATAAAATAAAGGGTATTTTCCACAAATAGAAATTAATATTTTGTAAACAAACAACCTTTCTTCACAGTAATAGACATGAATTAAGAATGAATGGGCGAAAGAGATCGAGAAGAGATGGATTTTAAGCTTGATGTGTAAAATTCACTCAACGTTAGTCTTGAGCGCATACAGCATAGCGTTAGCTATCTAGGGTTAAATTTAATTAATATTAGTCGAAAAATAGATAAAAACAGCAAAAAAAAAAAAAAAAAAAAATCCAGAATATTTTTCGAATTGTTGAAAATTATTTAGAACCAGTTTATTTGCCATAAAATTGGTAGTGAACATTTCATTCTTAGTCAAAATCCTGAATTTTCAAAACAATTTAACGTACGATGATTTACGATGGTTGATTCGCTCTAACGATCATGCTGCATGGCAGGAACTTTTACTGGATCATTTGTCATTTATGTCATTTAGTAGTCTATGGTTATTATGGAGAATTGATATATTATTGATCTTTAGGTTTTTCCATAAAGGAATAATCAATGATTTATTTTCTTCAGTACCTTGGACTACCTTTTTTACATGCGATATCAACTGTAGGTAGCTTTTTCATTGACCGGCATGGAATTCGTCTGTTTGGAGATACTCCGAATCGTGGTTCATATCATTTTTATGCGTCGCATCGCCATCAATCATGCTGTCTTGTGATCATCGGCGTGTATTAGCGATTAGCATCACCTTCATCAATGTGGGCCCGGCTGGTAGATTCGATTGGTGAAATTCCTTTCTGCTTTAGTTGTCCTGATGAGGATGTGGAAACTGGCAGTCGGGTCTCTTTTGAAAAACGGAATTTCGCAAGGGCTGGCCGGAAAATTTTTCAAGCATTTCTGACTTGGAGTGCGGGGAACATTAGTGAAGAATCAATGATATATGAATCATTTTCATTAATGATATTGTTTCTGACCAACTAACTACCATCCGAGAACGGTTCGACTAGTATCCCACTAAACAGTTCTTTCACCAACGTAAAGTACGCGATTTCCTAAACACTCATTTGTATCACAAATTGCAAAGCACTGAATAAAGAACAAGACTTCACGGGTAGTTAATGGTACGCAGATCAGATAGCTGAAGTCTGATTATAATATCACAGAACTTTATTTTCGAAACTGATGAAGGATGACGAGAAAAACACGAAATCTTATGCGTTGAATGGCCTACAAAAATATCCGCGTCAATATCGTATGAAATATTATCGGGATGTTTAGTATCGCCACTAATGAATTGTTAGCTTTTTTGAACGTCATTGTTTTTAAACGTTAACGACACACCCAATATGGTTACGCCAGATTTTATTGAAGTTGGTGGAACTTGAAGGTTAATACAAGATTGGTAATAATAAATTTCCTTCTGCCGTAAGTCTTTCAGAAAATGCGTGACAAATACAAGATGCCAGAATTAGATAAATCCGTTTCTTGGGGAATGACTAATGCTGAAGCTTATTCATCAGAAATGGTTGTACGATCCATCACCTTCAGAATGAAAAATTGTTGGTAAAACCCCGTCAATAGCCCTATCGTTTGACTCCGCGCAGTGGAGAAAGGTCGCAGGTGTGTTTAATGAAATAGGGAGAGAAGAAAGCTCGAAATTCAATTGGCTTTCCCTCTTGCCGACTTTTTACTTTCATATATTTTGTGGGATCTCTCACTCGATTTGGAGAAGTCAAATACGACTTGGCTTTAAGATGGAGTTGGAGAAAAGTTTCTTACCCCATTATCATCGGAGATGAAATATTGATGAAGTTTCAACAACGCGCTGGTGGTTTGATTGATATGAGATAACTCAAATTTCGGTTGGGTTTTGTATATAGTATTACATTGAAGATGTGATTCGATCAGTCTGTGCAGTTTTTGAAGTAATGAGAATTCGTGATTAAGTCTAAATACCAAACTAAAAAATCCCAATTATTGAGATGTAGATCATAAAACTGGTAATTTAAATATTGCTTCTACCCTTGGATAGCAGGAGTATTATTTTTTACGTTTGGAAGACGGACAACTTTTTCTTCTACATCAAATTTCCACTTGCATTTTACGTTTACATCATTATGAACAACATTCTTTTCGTGCGTGTGTTCGAAAATTATTTTAAAGAGGCCAATTTCTACAGTTTTCATTTGATTTTGAAGACATTTCCAGAAATCGTGCGTATAGACGATTCCCTACCTGTTTCATTGTTCCGGAATCAATAGTTCACTCTGCTTACGAGCAAATGTGAATTCCACCAAGCATAATTTTTTCACGCCCTAGGAAACTTGAAACTGATTCAAGCAGTTGAACTCTAATGACATCAAATTTTGTAAGTAACTACACAGTAGACATTGCCTGCGGAATTTATTTTCCTTCCAAACTAAATACTTCAAAATTCAAACCTTTGTTCATTTGTAGCAGACAAATCATTATTTCATTATTCAATTAATGATACCCCTACCTTCCTCCAAGTTACTCTGTGTGATACTTCCGGATTCTAATAATTACGTGAATTCCCACATATAAACGATAAAATTTTGTCGCTTTTGCACTACGGATATTGCTAATTTGTCACCAGTTTTAGCCACCAGAGCAGAGCTCTCAACTAGGGACGTTCAATATCAGCCGAGTATCGAAACCTGAATCAAAAGTTACTAATTCAAAACATCGATAGGTACCGTACTAATATCGAATCAAAAGTGCCGATATATACCTAAAAATACTAGAATACACATGTCAATATCGTATCATGTCAAAGACAACCAAAGAATTTGATAAGAACTCCACCCTTTCATTTGAAGCAAACATGCATTGCAGGAACTTGAAGTTGATGACGTTTTTATATTTTTATTTTTGAGTACCTGCGGGGCAGAAAGCCCACCTGACAGAAATATCTTGGTTTATAAAATTACAAATAAATTGTTAAACAATAATAGCACTAACTAATACTAAGCTGTATTTTCCTAGGGTTTCTTCAAAAGAAAGTTCCTGACAGAAATATCTTGGTTTATAAAATTACAAATAAATTGTTAAACAATAATAGCACTAACTAATACTAAGCTGTATTTTCCTAGGGTTTCTTCAAAAGAAAGTTAACCGACTGCTTGAAAATCGTACAAGAATCATATTCCATGGACAGTTGTCCATCTGCACTCAGTATAGTTCAAAATGGATTTTCGATTTTGGCTTCATCTCAGTTATATAAAACTAACGGGCTGGTATGAAGGTCGAAGGAAAATTACAACTACTAATAAACATCAATAATAGTAGGTAAGTCCTTAATAGTAGAAAAATGTGTACAGCTGCAGATAATCTGAGAGAGTGAAACATAGTTAGAGTAAGTGCACTACCATACTCATAATTGCGATAAAATAAAACTAATGTAAGGCTGTTCAGTGGTGGAAATGTTCAGAGCCTAGTGAATGATTTGGCAATCATCGCTTAGGAATTCAGATGACCATTTTAGATCACGTTTTCTGCAACCTGATAAATGGTCATGGAAGTGAGATGGAAAACGAAGACGTGGCAGGAGCTATTAGGGCAACTCCCGGGTCATCCGTCTTGAGAGGCGCGAGACAAGTGAGGGGCCTTTCCGAAGCCAACGTTCTCGCTTGGGCAAATAAAAAACGACGGCCAAAAAGAGGCCAAAGGCTTCAAACTGTTAAGAAACGAGTGCGCCGAAAGAGACTCTGAGTATTGGGGGGAACATCCATTTACCAGATTTATTCCATGCATAAACACCAGGGAAGGGGTTAGATGGAAATGGGAAGGGGTGCTGGTTTTAGGGATTCGTAAGAAACAAGGAGTCTCTGAGCCCTTGGAAAAACGGGGGGAGTCAGCTAGGGGGTTGAAGCAGGTGGAAATGTAAGGAAAGTGAAGGTTGTCATAAATAAGCTTTTTTCCTTTTGCCTAGAAATTTTCCCTTCCACACCACATTTTACCCATTTCTCCCGACGTTCAGGGAAGGGGTTTTCACGTTCCTCCGACCTCCACTGCCGTTTTCGTAGCTCTCTCCAGCCCACAACACTGTTCCTCTTTTTCTATCTCTTCTCCGCGTTACCCATCAGAACCGTCGAAGCTCCGACCACCTGAAACCCTCATAAATATTTCAAGCTGTCTCTCTCTCTCTTTCCAGAAGACTGTTTCGTTCTTAGCGATTCAAGATGTCAAATCAACCAAAGCACTTTGGTAGGTACAACTCCACCCTTTCAGAGTAGAACATACGTATGAAAGGTGTCCTACCCCGATGTCTACTAGCGTCTGAAGATTATTTACTTGGTGATAGTTGAAAAGGGATCAGATCAGATTCTGTACAAGTATGTATTACTCTAAAAGGAGAGAGACGTATCTGGCTGTGTATATTTAATAAAGTTCAGCAAAGTGGTTTTTCCCAGACACATGCAAGCTCAAATTCAATAAAGTTGATCAACGATGTTGGAACCTGCAAGCACCTACAGCAAGAATAAAGAGAGGTGAACAAATTGAATGAGAAGATCGTTTAGTAGAGGAAATTAATTTGTAGTGCACTTTAATATTCCTTATAATGATTTTGAAGAACAAATTGTCGGCTTCTGACCTGAAGACTGAGTTGAATAATGCCTGAAATCGCAATAAAATCAATCATTTTGAGGAATTTTTCAGTTTGGCATTGAAGTAGAATAGAACCCACATTAACGCGAGTACAATGCACATTTAAACGTTTCAAAGTTGTAAGCCCAAGCGACTTGTCGTTATTGGTTAGATGAGCGAGGTAGAGGTTGATTTACCTATCCAGTTCACCGTTCCGGTGATCGCTCGAATGTACATGTAATCAAAATATTCATTGATTCCCAATCACAACCTCGTGACTGAATCGATATACCACCACCTAATCATCTGAGCAAGACTTCGTCTTGCAAGAGAGGCGGCTCATTGGAATTGATCCAGGAGTCTCGCGAGACCTAGCTATAAAAGAAAACGCTGCATATTATTACTTATTTCTGTATTAGATAGCCATTTTACGCAGATCATTGGTCTATAATTTTATTAGTGAGCCCATTATATATCTAGTAAATGATCAAAACTTGGCGCATCGTGCCTCCCAAAAAGGTTCACACCTTTACAGCTCAGGACCTTACTATTTTACGGTTTATAGTAGATGAAAGTTGCAATTTTTTCTAAAAATGTCAAAACAACAAAACAAAAACCTTAGCAAAACGGCAGGTTGGAAAGGGAAGAATTTAGCCTCAGGGCTATTCACTGATCCTCCAAACCTCGCAATTGTTTTTGAGTTGTCCATGAGTTGAGCTCCATTAAATTTCAGCAACGTGAGTAGATTAGGAAAGAAATTACCTTCGGAGGTTCCGAAGCTGATCAGAATAACACGAAAACTGAGAATATTACAGCAATATAAAATAACCAGGTGACTCAGAAATAGTAAACGCTGAGACCACCGAGAAGTTTCAACGACACTCTGTTTGCGCGCAAATTGAAAAGAACCAGAACTTTTTTATCAAACTCTACAAACACATATCAAAAAGCGTTAAACTCAAGGGATTTCTAAACGAATTTCCATGAAGTAAACTTCGAATTCATTGCAATAGCTTTATTTTCTTGGAAAATTGGCTATAACATTCCAACCTTGGTAGACTCGGAAGTAATTAACCTTCTGTTGTTGGAATAGAAATAATAATTTAATTAAGAGTAATTCCTAAGTATTTACTAATCAATAATTTAATGAATTAATATAATTGAAGTAGGTGATTACCTACCTACGCTTCACAAGAAGTCATACGACTTGATTTCGGGAAGTCAGAATTCCATTGGAATTATATTATCAGCTGATAAAATTGTCATAGTTTTCAACGCGATTTTTTATGCTTTACTGGCTACGATTCACTCCGATGGGTCACTCCATGGATCTTTATTATATCGAACTGCTTCTAGTTATGTTTTGGAAAAACCCGATCCTATCCATAATGAAGCCGTACGATTGGCTACTGGTGCTTTCCGTTCCAGCCCGATACCCAGCTTACTCGTAGATGCTGGAGAATTGCCTCTTTCTCACAGACGATCCATCTTAGCTTTGAGGTTTGCTTCCAAACTCAAAGCACTAGCTGAACACCCTCTTCATAATACGAGTCTGGATCCACAGCCAACCGGTACACCACCCTACTTACGAACTTCCTTAGAAATGATTTGTTCAGATATGCTCATACACTCTTTAATGGTGCCTAAATTTTTCGTTGAACGCACATGCCCGTTCCCTCCATGGACGCTCCCACCTAAATTTTGTTTTACTTTAAATAACTATTCCAAAACAACAACTCTTCCTTCGGAATTCACATCAAAATTCTATGAGATCATTGAAAAATTATCCCCCTGCTCTGTCGCTTATTGTGATGGCTCTAAAACAATGACTGGAGTAGGTAGTGCTACAAGTTCTCCTTACCGGTGAATACATCAATATTCACTGCTGAACTGTTTGCAATCCACAAAACATTGTATTTAATGTTTCAAACCGAAGAGAGAATTGTGGTTTGTTCTGATTCACTCACTGCATTACAGGCAATTAAAAGAGGAGTAGGAGCGCATCCATTGATTGCTAGCATTCTTATCAACATTAAGAAATTCAAGGATTGTGGCAAAACCGTTATAATGCGCTGGATTCCGGGACACTCTGGAATAATGGGTAATGAGATAGCCGACAAGTCTGCAAAATCAGCAGCAGGAGAACCGACATCATCCCTCCTCTACATACGTTCTGATTTCATGACATTAATAAAATCGACGATTTGGAACAGTTGGCAGACGAACTAGCAGCTCATGCAGCACCAGAAACTCTGGGAAATAAAGAAGAGTGTTTTTCCCTGGTCATCATCTAGCCGTACTCGAAAACTTGTTGACGGATCCGTTGTTCACTCCAGAAGGAAAGAAGTTATCCTAACTCGCCTCAGAATCGGACACTCACGACTCACTCATTCTCACCTCATGACAAGAGATTGAATCCCATCTCCAAACTGCGTTACTTGTGGATGCCGACTTTCTGTACGTCACCTGCTAGTGGAATGTGCTGTATTCAACAACATCTCACCAGGGCTACCAAAAGATCTAGAAGAACTTCTGGGAAATAGATCTGCTCACTTGCAAGAAGTTTTCGACCACCTCAAGAAACTATCACTGTTTTATAAATTGTAGTTAATGTCCGATTAATTTTAATTACTTGTAATATTCGGCACCCATGACCACTGAATGGTTGAATGTGCCATAATAAAAAAAAAAAAAAAAAAAAAAAGATTCACTCCCGTGTCTTTTTTTTTGTCGATTGCTTTTTTCTTGTCGAGCCCTTAGGGAAAGCAAACGAATAAACGCATAGCGAGCGGTTTCGTTCGATTCTTTGAGCTGATACCTATAAATGAAACTCAAGAAATCATTATTATTACATATAAAGATTTCGAGATCTATATTTTCGAATATTTCAGCCTCTAGGTTCTACCCTTTAGTGTTGGTCGAACGCGATGCCAATGTTACTGGCACATCCCCAGCCGATAATTGATTTTTAGGTCAAATTTATTAAAGTTTTTTCCAACACTTTTTTAAAAAAGCTTCGGACGCGGACGGCTGACAGACGGATTTTTTTCATTCGATTTTTGGATTCTACGCATCTTGAAACGTAAATCAACAAATTTTGATGGGGGGGGGGGGTAAAAATTGTGTTTTCCTTGGTCGATTGTAAAGGTTCATTATTGAAAATAATAAACTAAAATATCCGAATACAAATCCGTTTCAGGCCATCTTAAGACTGAATCTGTGGAAAAAGCCATACCAGAATCGTAACAAAAGACCGTTCAAACCAGAGTTTTTATCTATTTTTATTAAATATTTAAACGTGTGTGTGTGTGTGTGTGTATGCACGCTTGTGACTTCTTTCGTCGACTCTCCTTGGACTACAGTTTTAAACTGATTTTCGTGATTCTTCTTTTGTTTGATCCCAATTATTTCTGTCTAGTTGTACAACAAACCTTTGAAGCGTTAGAGGGAATAAAGTGGAAGGGGTAATTTTTTTTTACGAAACAGGTATTGTGTGCGCTGCCCTCGTATAAATTCACATCCGTTTTTCGTAATTATTTTGCTTCCGAGTCTTCCCATAGGTAGCGGAAGTTTTTTTTTTTTTTTTTTTTTTTTTGAGGATGAACAATTTTTTTTCTCTCCAAAAACGAAGATTCTGCTCACATTTTTCGTTCTAGACCATTCTGAACAACTTTAGTGTCGAATCATGAATGAATCATTCATTATCTAACTTCAAACTTACCGCTAGTGCATGCTCAGTATAGCTTTTGCTTTTGAATTCAATTTAGAAGATTTTTTTTGGCAATAATTTTGTGACCACCCTCCAATTACTCTTAAATTTATGAGTGATGGGATTTCAAGACATCGTTTCGTAAAATCCTTGTTTACGCGTGTGCACATGATATTTTTCGACTGATGAGGATGAAACATGATGAGAACGATGTTAACCCAAACAATCCCCCAAAAATTGATCTTAATCAGACAAATAGTTTGGGTGTTGTGCTACCTACAATATTTTATATTAGTGCGTAACCATTACCTACCTATATATTGATCCAATCGTACTGAAGCACCTACCTTTGTAAGCAATAATCTTGAGACAACTTTCCATCTACCTTTGATGCGGGAGGGTTTAGGCCATCAACTTTGCGCTTACTATTCCTACATTCTCTGAAAGTCTCATCAAATTCAAACAAGAATTTTTTATAATTTTATCTGAGGCAGCATGGACAAGAACAGACATGCTCGAAACCAAAATTGTTCAGAAAGATGGGAAAACCAAAGAGCGGGTGGATATTTTCATTTCAAAGGATTAATCTATGTAATTCACCTTTAGTACCAAATGTTCCTGAGATGATACTTCGGATTTTTTTGTAATAAAACTTCACATTGACTAAGCTCGACGGATAGGAAATGTAATTCAGAAAATAATTTAGGGTGATTATTTGAGACCGTCTAGCCCGGGGTGACTGGAAGTTAGGAGTTACATCGATGAGATTCTCCCATTCTGATAAAAAAACGAAATTGAAACGGTCGGAAAGTGGATCCATCCAAGTGTCGTTTAATTTTCTCTGGTAAACTCGGGGTCTTTAAATTCCTTAGTCGGAAACATCAATTTAATCGCGCGTAAAAGTGTTTCTCCCTTTCTGCTTAGAGCGAATGAGAGAAGGAATTTTTGCTCAAGCGATGCTCGATAAAGCAAAAGACAATAAGCATGACTAAGTGATTCCCAGTTAGATAGGTCGTGGCTTCAGAAAACGACTTTGCATTACAACTCCGAGGGGAAACTTAGCAAATCCCCCATCTACCCTTTTACAGTTTCCCTGAGCCTTCCTGGGTTTTCTCTGCGGAGCCCCAACGTTCCCAGCGTTTCTTCCCATCAGCGTTTCTATATGGGAAGCGAGAGCCTTTTACAAGTGGGTTAGAAGGTTAAAGGTGACTAATGGATCAACCTCTCCGTAGGCCGCTCTTCGATAGCTCGAGGAACGCTTAAATTTACATTAGTGATCGTCACAAGGTAACAGATGTGTTTCAGGGTTTTAACTTCTTCTACATGGAAAAAGCTTCAGTCCTGAATGCAATTCTTCCAATTCATTGGTATATGGATCATCCATGAGCTATCAGTTTGTGTACACAATTACATTAATTTATTAATTATGTTTCAATATATTTGCTGAAGAATATATGATCTAAGCATATAATTTTCCACATAGCATACTGCTACTCTTTGACTAACTACTATAGTTTCCATCCTGGGGATCCAATCACTTAACGAATTGCAAACCATTCCTTAGATGTAGAAGCTATAATGTAGTACTTTATTCAACTGTTACACAATATTATTTACAATAAAATAAATATTTGTCGTTATTGATACAACTGATTAAGATATGCCTTTGTATTTAAGTTCCCTGAATAATAACTGACATAATCATAGCTTCATTATCACGCAATACCTTCAATCATGTTTAACGACAGCTAATGAGCTACTAGAAAGCGCAAATCATTCCTCTTTGAAAATCCCGTGAAAGAGTGGTTTGCACAGTGAATACCTAACGGTTGTTGAAGGGAGGGAATGGTGGCTTCCAGCCTCCAGGTCTTTCAAAACTTTGTTAAGTAAAAGAAGTTTTGTGCGGTGTTCCCTTCACTTAACAACTTTCATTGATGACATTGCTTGATTAGTTGTTCAAACCGATAGCTGAACCTCTCTAAAGTTTCAATGAAGTTGTGCCTAGATAAAACACAAGTTCTAGAGGTTGAGCATCTTGGCACCATCCTCTTGTTACGGTTAATCAGTCATGACACTGTTTAGAACGTCCAATCGTTTCTGATCTGGGAGGGACACTGACAACATTCAAATGGTTTATTATTTTTGTGTTGGGTATCCCTTCTACTCAGATCACTGGTATACACTTTTTAAACGTAATTCCATTCATTATCGAAATAAAACTTTATATAAGTAGACACCTATCAACAGGAAATAAATGAAATGAAATTATTTGTAAATTAAATTGGAAAATGTAAGCAAATTTAATTGCTAATTTATGCTGCAAGACCTGACATAATGGCAAAATAGTAAATCAGAATTTAAATAAATCGACGCAGGTGTAGGGACCCAACAACTGAAAATAAATTAGATAAAGTACCTTTATCACCTACCTATGTTTCACTAGTCCGTCGATCTCTATTATATTGTAAGAATGAAACTCAATTATTTGAACAAAAAATTCCATTGAAACCATATTATGATTTGACCGTAGAATTTTGAAAGGGGATTTTCTCTTTTTACACAGCTGGTACAATCACACAAGAGCTGACATTCATTTTTCCTGCTAAATGTTCGCTTAGGGAAACCAAACTAATTCGCTTAGGAACCTTCATTTTCATTCGAATCTTTGGAATGCTATCTACGACAACCATGAAAACGGCACTCTTATTTTGAAGGTTGTACCTGATTTTTTATTATTCCGGCCCTTTAAACCTCTTTCGGTTGATCAAAATTGATGCTCAGGATTCAGTTCTAACTAGATTCCATAAATATGTCATTTTTGACCTAGGTTTTATAAACATTGATAATGTAGTATAATCGAAAAATTTCGTTGAGGGAGTGGCGACGAGGATGTTGAATATTTTTCTTAGACGAACACAAATTTTTACTACTGAAAATAATAAACCAAAATCTCGTAGAAATGCACTTCAGAGAACTCTTGAAAAAAGTATAGGTGTAAGTGACACACACACACACACACATACACCTATAGTTTTTCCAATAGTTCTCAGAAGCGCATTTCTACGAGATTTTGGTTTATTATTTTCAGTAGTAAAAATTTGTGTTCGTCTAAGAAAAATATTCTACATCCTCGTCGCCACTCCCTCAACGAAATTTTTGATTTATACACAACTCCTCGGGGGTCTAACATTTGGAATGAGTTTCGTGTAAGCCTTTGCTTGCATTTCGTGTAATGCAGTTTGAGTAAGCCTATTATAAATTCAGTTGCGAGATCGTACCAAAACTCCGAACTTTCTACGATTTATTTTTTGTGCCCAATCATTTTCAGAATTATTAATATTGCTAACATTTCTAACAATCAAAAAGCCATCAAACGGACCACCAATTTTAATAGGCTATAAATACAGGAAGCAGGCCGAGGATAAACAGTGGTTAGTTTGCAGTCGCCGGTCTTGAACGAACGATGGCTTGTTGACATTTCTTGTAATCTGAGTGCCTGATTATCCGACTTGTCTGAGGATGTCGTTTGACTATCACGAAGGCAAACAGACAGATGCAAACGGAAACCCGTTCAAATAGAACAGGTTGAGCGGCAGAGGTAGTTCGTCTAAGTTTACATTCATAGGTACACATCGAAGTTCGACAATGAAGAGCGAAAACCAGATGAACTTCAGCAGTTGTGAGAAGAGCGAGTACTTCGCCGCTCACAAAAACGAAGTAAGTTAGAATGGTTGGTCAAGAGAGCTGTTTTCGCTAGGGAATTAACAAATGAACTGATGGTAAAACCCTTCACGATCATTCTGTTCACTTCACGATCACTCTGTTAGCTGAAGCAGTCACGAACATTAACTTTCGAAAAGAGTGGATTGATAAAGTCTATTTCTGCCTGAAAACGATTTGCGATTCTCAGTTGTGTTGAGGATAATTAATGTTCCTATGTAATCCTCTATGCCCTCGTGATGGCGAAACAGCATCCCCGTTTAAAATATCAGATAGAACATCAGAATTTTTAAAATTAAAACAAGGTGATGGTTAGTGGCCTACACTCTCCTTATGAAAATATTGCTGTCATAGAAGATTTAAAAACTAACGGCCTAAGTATCCCGGATCCCACCAACATCCTGAAAAAAGAAAAGAGAGAGAAAAAAATACAAAAGAGAATTCGAAACATTTCTACAACTACCCTCGCTCATTGTCTCACCATTTTACAAGGATAAAGACGTAAAAAACTAAAATATTGAGAACCATCTTAAATAAAATTGCAAAAATCAAGCCAGTTAGGAAGACATCCAAACTAATTCCTCAGTGCAAAAGTGTCAAAGTTTCCTTCATTTGGATTCTTACTGTAATGAGGAGCCTAATTTTTTTTTTTTTTTTTTTTTTAATCTCTTTATTTTGTGAAATATTACAAAAGTAAACATTAAACTTCTATAGAATATAATGTACATCGCATCAATGTGTATAGTAAACAATACTTCCACTTAGGAAAAAAATAGTAATAATATGTATAATAATAATTCATAGTGAAACATAAATAAATAACTACTAATAATCTATTATACCTATAGGTCCAAAATAATCCTCCCCCACTATGAGCAACTCCGTGTTGCAGGGTGAGGAGTCAGTCAAGCGCTTTTCATTTTAATTTTTGAATCCTGTTATTTATTGTTGTTTATTATTATGTTTCAATTGTTATTAAGTTATTTTTATTAATTTATATATGTTTATCCAGTGTTGAGTATTTGCTAGTGTTTTCAATAAAAAGTTATTTCTTGGTTGCGAGGCAAGTGGACATTCACTGTTACAACCAGCTTATTTTGGAAGAAATGTTTCCATGGTACAACAAAATTCCTCATTATTCATCATTTTATTAATCCATGATTTGAATTTTTCTTCGGATTTTTTTTTTTTTTTTTTTTTTCAAAATTGTATAAGGCGTTCAAAAGTCTAGGGCTATAAAACTGCCAAGCTCTCTGCCCCATCACCGTGGACATTTTCGGGACTGCGAAATTCCCCCTCCTCTCAGCTCTTGTAGCCTTGCCATGTGCCACATGACTCAATGCGTTTTCTTTGGATCTAGCAAAAGTTAAGGTTGAGCGAATAAGTAATTTACTAATAGGAAGTAGCTTGAGCTTTTCAAATAACTCTTTAGACCTAACATCATATCCTGATCTGGTCATAATTCGTACGATACTTTTTTGTGCCGAGTAGAGAGGCTTGATATTTTGCTTCGCAGAGTTACCCCAGGCTACAATCGCGTACATCAGTTGGGACTGAACCAGCGCGAAATACACAGACCTCAATTGCTGAGAGTTTAAAATATTCCTAAGAGATTTCATGACATGGCAGAGTTTTCTGATTTTACATACTAAATCTTTGGTCTGAGCGTTCCATTTCAAATTGCCATCCAGAAGCACCCCCAAATACTTCACTACCTCGACCCTTTCCAATAGATTGGAGCCCTTATGATCGAGTGAAAGAGTGAGATCTAAATCCGCAGATCCGTTTGGGGGAGTTCTAAGACAAAAGTGGATAAATTTAGTCTTTTCCACGTTTAGGGTCAGAGAATTACGCCTGTACCACTCAGCAACTTTGTCTAGTGCTCCCTGGGCGCAGAGCTCCAAGTTCTTCTGGTCTTTTCCTGAGCATATAAGAACAGAGTCGTCCGCAAACGATATCAACCTACCGTGATCCAAGGGGAGCTCACATAAATCGTTTGCAAATAATAAGAATAAATAAGGGCCTAGGACTGTTCCCTGGGGGATTGAGAAACCGGAATATCTTGGGTCACTAAACTGGTCTTTAATCTTAACTCTCTGCTCCCTTTCGGACAAGTAAGAACTAAACCAGTCTAACTCTATACCTTGGACACCCAATGCTTCAAGCTTCGACAATAGTAGTGAATGCTTAACGCAATCAAAACATTTTGCTACGTCCAAGAAAATCCCTACAACTTTCTTGCTCTGGTCCAGTCGCCATAGAATCTCCGAAGTTACCTCCACTACTGCATCTTGCGTGCTTTTCCCTCTCTGGAAGCCAAATTGATTAGGAGAAATGACTTTATTATCGCCCATCCATGCAACTAGTTTATTTTTCACGATTTTTTCGATAATTTTGCTTATGACAGAAAGCAATGCTATTGGTCTGTAGTTGTATGGTAGGGTTTTGTCTCCAGTTTTATAAATTGGCACAATAATTGAATTTTTGAGAATTTTGGGAAAAATCGCGTACCTTAAACTAAGCGTGACGATATGATGTAGAACGGGTAAAACTAAGTCCAGCACCTTCCTTACCATCTCAACTGTTATCAAGTCAGATCCTGGACCACTCCCTCCTTTTAGTGACTTGACAGCTACAGATACCTCCTCCAGCTTGACTGTACCAAATTTGAAGGCAGGGTGAAATGCCTGACAGTACGAAGCTAAAGACTGCGATCTCCAGTGAGGGACAATCCAAAGGAATATACTGTACTCTAAGTCAGTCAACCAATGGGATGTTTCCTGAGAGTTACACAAAATGAGAACTATCGTCAACAAGGGTCAAGCAAATGTGCATCGTGTCCAAACTTTTTCTACTCGAGACCTCAATAGGCAAAACTTTGACCCTTCCACAATTACTAAGGTATCTACTGTCCTTTAAACTGTATTCTACGTTAATCACAAAATCATACCTACCAATGAATTACTTTTTGAAAGAATATACAAATTAGAATTGTGTCTATCGAACTACGGAATAATATGATGATTCATATATTGAGGATCACTACGTGGAACGCAAACGGATTAATGAGAATTATCAGGGAGGTCGAGGTTTTCATTCATACAAACAAAATCGACATCTTAATAATATCAGAAACCCACGTTTTCCAATCTTCGTACATTTAGATTAGAGGATTCATTGCTGCGACACGGTACAGTCCAGAAATAAAGTTCGGGGAGGCACTGCTGTTTTTAATCAAAGAAAAGTTTCATTCCTGCAGCACGATGTAATGAGCGAGTCTGCGTACATTTTTTGGAAATTTAAGGACTAAACAATGATTAACTATCAATTTTATCAACATCAACAAAAAAGGTTCTAAGTAATAATCTGCTATGTAATGTATTGATTAGAAGATCGAATGTAGTAGACGCTTGGATGATGCTAAGTATATTTACTATGGGCTCTCCTGCCCCATGTATACAACGACGATAATAATCAAGAATTTTGGCTGGATGCAGACCATGGCAGTCCATGGAACTATCGTAAAATTTGCAAAGAAGTGCGAACAGAGCCTGGAGACACTAAATATTCTCGACAACACAGAGGATCTTCGGCACCTCAATCGAATTCAATTCAGCGGATTTCATAGTTTTGAACTGATCCTAGTGCACCAGATGAACATATTGTGCAATCTGCAACTATTGTGTATTGGGTATGACGTACTGATGACAAAAGCTGCTAAAAGCATTTAGAGTTTTGAGAATGCAGCCTTGCTGTCAGTTGCAACAATTAATAATTCTCGAAATGATTCTGTGAATGATGTCGCATGAATGCTTAAATCAATGAAGAGCGTTTGCTGATTCAAGATTTGTGCTATATAAAAGAAAATAGGTACTACATTTGTGCCTGTTAACGTTGAATGAAATTATTAGTTGCTAAGTTAGGTGAGTAGTGTAGTAGCTGCATAGCATCCGTCTCGCGACGTCTTGACGTCATTTATCCTGAACCCCCTCCCCCCACTTTTCAGCGACATCACTGGCTAAGTGATATAAATTGCTTGCTCCTCTACAAGGACATGGTAGTCGCGGAGCCCAGAATTCCAGTGAACTCGGGCAAATCGTTCGAATGAACGATTTCATTTTGGTTTCGCTTTCAATTTTTTGCAAAACACACTGTCATGCCCCGATCATGAAGCTACATCCATCGAAGAGCAAAGAAAGTGAATCATAACAAAAAATAAATAAATTAATTAACAACAGTAGAAAGCAAAATTATTTTATAATTAGGAGCGACTATGAAACCAACGATTCACCTGTAATAAAACGCTGCAAATGATAAAACAACGGTTTATTATTCTTGCATTGACAGCCTTCCTGCTCAGCTCACATATCTATTATTAAGCATAGGTGTAGTAACTGAATACACACACACACACACATCTCGGACTCGCGCTTTCCTGTCATGATTCAGCTTCTGGTTAACCAATGCGTTATCAATTCGTGAGTCCAGGCTCGGCTTGAGTAAATCCAACCTGCTTCGAATCACTCTACCATAAAACAATTCTGAAGGGGAGCGGCCAGTAGTCTTCTGAGGCGTGATTCTGTACGAGAAAAGAAACGTCTGAAGCCTAAGATTGACATCCTTGATAGCACTCAGGCTCTTCATCCTCGTTTTGAAAGTCCTCACCTCCCGTTCCGCAAGTCCATTGGACTTTGGATGGTAAGGAGTGGACGTGATGTGCTTTATTCCATTACTTTCGCAGAAGCCTTTAAATTCGAAACTAGTCAGTTGAGGACCATTGTCACTGACAATTGTTCTTGGGAGCCCTGTTCTTGCAAATAACTCCCGTAGGATCTGTATGGTTTTTGCCGACGTGATTCTCTCCATGGGAAACACCTCCAACCATTTCGATGATGCATCCACCACCACTAGCCAATATTTGTTCAAGAATGGCCCACAAAAGTCTACGTGCACTCTCGACCAAAGTTCGTTTGGTACTGACCATGAGTACAAGGGAACCTCCTGTTCTCGAGGCCGATTTTGTTGGCATGTGGCACACATCTGTACATGGACTTCGATGTCTCTGTCGACATTCGGCCACCAGACATGACACCGAGCCACCGCTCTCATCCCCGTGATCCCTGGGTGCCCCTCGTGGAGAACATTAAGTACTGCTTTCCGCAATGTGGCCGGAATGATGATACGCCCATGCCAGATCAGAAGATTTTCTTCATATGACAGCTCAAATCGTTTCTCGAAGTATGTGTGCATATCCTTTTCTTCGATATCTGTTTTACTCCGGGGCCACTCATTTTGGACGAATTTTACTACTTTTGACAGTATGGGATCCTCCAAAGTCAATCTTTTTAAACGACTTTTACTGAGTGCAATGTCCTCTAATCTGATATGTAATAGTTGGCTTCCATATTCCCTACCTTCATTCTCAGAATCAGACAATTCCGTATTCGGTAACGGTAACCTCGACAAGGTATCTGCTGGAACGTTGTCCTTACCAGCTTGATACTGGATCTCATAGTCAAACGCCGATAGTGTTAGTGCCCATCGTGTTAGACGATTCGCAGCCAATTTTGGGATTTCTTTGTGCTCTCCTAGAAGATGAATCAGAGGTTTATGATCTGTCCTTATTATGAAATGTCGTCCAACTAGGAATTGTCTGAATTTCGACAGTCCAAAAATGATGGCAAGAGTCTCCTTATCCATTGCAGAGTATTTCCTCTCAGCTACTGTAAGTGTTCTAGAAGCGTAGTAAATGGGTTTCTCTTCATTATCAGGGTACTTATGAAACAGGACGGCGCCCAACCCACTATCACTGGCGTCAGTAGATAAAATTACTGGTAATGAAGCGTCATAATGTGCTAAACATTCCGATAGCACCAGCGACTTTTTAACTTGCTCAATAATTCGAGATTCTCTAGGCGTCCATTTCCATTTCATCCCCTTACACAGCAATTGATGAAGAGGTGCACATACAGATTGTAGATTCGGAACAAACTTGCTGTAGTAGTTTACAGACCCCAATAACGCTCTTAGCTCTTTTGTATTTGTAGGATCTGGCATGTGCTGGATAGCTTCTAGATGCTCCCTAGTAGGCCGTATCCCATTTCTGTCAATGCGATGGCCTAGGTAGTTAATTTCCTCCTGGAACCATTTGCATTTCTCCTTTTGCGTTCTCAGCCCTGTTTCCTTGAGACGCTGCAACACTTGCCGAACTCTCAACAAATGCTCCTCCCTCGATGGACCTGTAACTATGATGTCATCCAGGTAGTTAGCAACTCCCGGAATCCCTGACAAAATTGACTCCATCGTTCGTTGAAACAACCCTGGGGCAAATGAAACGCCAAAAGGTAGTTTCCTATACCGAAAAAACCCTTTGTGAGTTGAAATCACCAGATACTTTCTCGACATTTCCTCCACTTCCAACTGTAAGTAAGCATCCCGTAAGTCAATTATGGAAAATTGCACTGCTCCATTGAGTTTTGTGGCCAATTCCTCAAAAGTGGGAATTGGATGGAAGTCATTGTGAATACAGGAATTGATGGTAACTTTAAAATCTCCACATAATCTTAATTTCCCATTTGACTTGGTTGCAACCACAAGAGGGGAAGCCCATTCAATCGGAGTATAGGTTGGGTTCACCTCTTCAAGTATCTCCGCGTCTACCAGTCTCTTCAATTCTTTCTCCACTGCTTCTCTCAATGCAAAAGGCACCCTCCTTGGACGAAAAACTTTAGGAACCACATTATCTTTTATATGAATTACAGCTTTATGATTACGTATAGTCCCAGTTCCTTCTTTGAATACTTCTGAGAATTCTTCGAATAGGTCTTTCATGTCTTCGTCTTCTTGTTGAGCTGAGTGAGTTTCCAACCTTGTAGTTCGTATCGTAGTCCCTGGAGGAAGAGGTATCCTAAATGCCAAAATCCAATTCATTCCAAAGAGTGGTGTATCACTCACCCTGGTCACTACTACCGGAAGTGTCAGAATCTTGTTGATCCCCTCAACTTCTATCGTAGCCTCTCCCAGTGTTTCCACCGCATGTCCTGTGTAAGCAGTAAGATTAGGGGTTTTCCGCAAAAGTGGAGATCCAATTGCCTTCCACACTTGCTCACCAATGACTGATTTGGATGCCCCGGAATCGAACAACATTTCCAAGGGTACTCCATTCAATTTTACACTAACATATGCCTCATTGCCTCTCTCAACTTTTCTAATGAAATTTTCCGTTTCCTCCTCGTCCACTCCTGCTTCTGACTCATCTGAGGTGTCTTTGTCCCGAACTTGGTTTGTAGACCATTGCCTTCTTCTTACTTTGACATTGCTGGTCTTTATGCACACCTTCGCGAAGTGGCCAGGCTTTTTGCAGAAATTGCATTGAGATCCCTTAGCTGGGCACATACTAAGGTTAGCATGTATGTCTTCGCCGCATTTAAAACAATGTTTACCCTGAATCAAGGTGATTGCGGGAAATTTGTCCAACTTTGGCTTCGTTGGTTTATTGGCCAAGGTACCTGGCAATACCGGATTTACCTTGAGCGTTTTGCTCCTACTACCTTGCTGAGACACTCTTTGCATGCTCTCTTGTTGGAACTTTGCATTCTCCAAAATTTGAGCAAGTGATTCTATGTCCCCGAAAGTACTTTTAACTGATGGGAATTTGCGAAGTATCTCCTGCTGCCAGCTAGCTTCATTAATACCAAATACAAATTGGTCCCGAAGACGTTCCTGTAAGGTGGTACCGAATTGACACCTATGGGCCTGTGCCCTCAGACGTGCGATAAAATCTGTCACCGTCTCTGATTCAGCCCTAAACACTTGAGTGAAAGTAAGTCTCTCACAGAGGGACATATCTTTCCTACCATAATTTTTCGCTAACACTTTAATGAGGTCGTCGAAGTCTATCTCTTCTAACTGCGCTGGATAAAAACAGTCGACTAGTACACGAAACGGTTTGGAGCTAACTTTGGCCAAAAGATAGTCTTTCTTCTTTACCTCATCGTATACTTTACATGCCCGAAGAGCATAACTAAAACGATAATACCAGTACTCCCACTCTTGATTATCAGAATCAAAACTATCCACGTCAAAATCCTTGAACTGGATGGATTTTGACGGGCCTTCGGTGTTATCGTCATCATCATGATCAAGGCGTTGCTTACCTTTTTGCTTTCTCCTCGTCGCCATTCTGTAGTAACTGAATACTTCTGTATTTATTGTAAGAACACGTTTTACATTGAACCTATAAAATTATAGCAATAAGAATATTTCGCGAATCAATTCGGAATCTTGATGTTGTCCGGTTGCTCAGCAATGATGCGTCCTTCTCCACCACTTGCTGTAGTTGGCTAATTGAAAGTAGGATGCTACAATAGGTAATGGAACATCATTTAAGCACTACTGTAAAATATTATTGAAATAATAAACATGTATTCAGGCTTCATAAGATATCACTTTCCTCCTTCTTGATTCTTGTAAATGCTAGTTCCTGGGCACTTCAATCTACAGGATATCCTCTGGTTGTAGCAGGTTCATCGCCTCTACCATTCTTAGGGATAACTACTCCATTTCCATCAACTCCTTGTCATAATCCTTGAAAAAACAATTTGTGATAAATTCGATTTTTCAAGACGAAAATGCCATTATGACAACTACAGCCTCAAAGCTTATAAGGAGATTTAGAATTATTTTTTTAATTACAAGCCTTCGTAAAAAAACGCATATGTTCAAATGTTTAGCGTTTACGTACGTCTCTGCGGTTCGCAGTAGTGTTGACGTTTTTTTCTTTTCTAAAAATCAGGCTTACTTAGGACACAAACTATTGTTGGTATCTACAGCCGAAATAATAGATCAATATCACTAGGTTAGTGATATTGATATGATAGTTAACGACTGTCCTCGCCTCGAGGATATCAAGCGGAGCTTTTCTCCTGACGAGACCAATTGGTCAAAAATATCAAAATTGTATTGGGCTGCCAAAACGCTAATGGCCGAAGAGCCGTAAACGCTCGGCGTAGGGGAAAAAAAAAAAAAAAAAAAAACTAGGTTAGTAGGAGTTACAATAAAGCTTCTTCATTTATTGTAACTTTGAAATAAAGTAGGTACTTGCCTGTTGGTAAGTTTTTCTTAAGTGTGCTCATAATTAGGAAAAAATGAGACTAAATTATTTCGGACAATCTCTACTGAACATCCTCGGAAAATTTGTGGAAGACGTAATAAGAAAAAAAATGTGTCACAAAAATCTTCCAAAAACTATCAACATTTAACCTCTAACAACGAATACACGCATACTCAGTTCATCGCCACAGGCTAGTTCCAACCGCAGTGGTATAATTATAACCAATAATCATGAGATAAAATATCCCCCAATTTTAAGAAAATGTGGATCATTGGTTGGTGACTAAAAGCTGTTTCATGGATATCAAGTTGGCATATGAAAAGACAGTTCACGTGGTCGAACGATGATCAAACTCATACTTGGTTATTTAAAAGCAAGTACGAACGATTCATAAAATTTTAAAATTTGGAAAAAAGTTTCAATGTTCCCTGTAGCTTCGAATTTTGAGCTGTGCACGAGAAATAGTCATTGCTGAATTAATCACGTTGAAATCCGTTGGCGATTATCTTGAGATTCCTTAAATTGTTAGAAATAGGTAGGGGTTTCGAAAAATGTTACACACATCCTACTAATGGCACACTTATGTTATTAGTGCATTTTATGTGATCAACATCATTCATTTTAATAGTTATTACAATAAGGGTTCTTACTTTTTAGGGGGCATGGATGAATAAATATGTTTCTTCGAATTTGAACTTGTAGGTACCTACTATGTAATTAGTACGGGGGGGGGGGGGGCACTACTAACAATCTGATGATGTAGAAAGTTATAAGGAACTTTCTCAAAGCTAACCCAAAAAATTCATAATAATTCTTCAAATTTGGCCGATAAGTTTCAGAATTTTGTCACATACAACGATATCAGCGTTTGCGAATGCGCAGAAGTCGTGAAGGATCCAATAGGGATAAAATTCGTGGGTGAAGACTCGGGCCATTAGGTTTTGAGAAATGAGTGTTTTGGGGCAGACATTTCTTTTGTGCATACGCACACTCATCTATTAGCGCCATGTTGATGAAAACTATAGTTTGGGGCTGAGACCGTTTGGAGGCTAATGTGCAAAATATCAAAAAACACTATGAAAATCGGCCGGTATTTCAAAATGAAAGCTGAAAGAAAAATCCTTTGTAGGATAGTTGACGCTAGGTGTGTAGATGGTTGCTGGAAGATCCGTAAAGATCCGCACCAATGAAAAACTACAGGGTTTGCATGGTGAACCCGATATTGTTGGCAAAATAAAAGTGATCCGGCTCAGGTGGATCGCCCACAAGGAAAAAATCAATGTTCAGAGCCGTGAAGATAGAATTTCAGGGAAACCCAGGAGGGCGACGGCTGAGGGGAAGGCCCAGCGAATAACTGGATGACGTGGAGCATGAGCTAAGAAGAGTTAGAGCTAAGTAGATGGGTGTCCAGAACACAGGATCGCACAGATTGGCAGATTGTTGTTGAAGCGATCATCGCCCTATCAGGGCTGTGGTGCTAAGTAGTGGTAAATTCAATGTACTTTTGCCCCGGGCAAGGATTAACCACAGACAGACACTGATAGACAGGAAGCTGTGGAAAACAATCGTTTCGTCAAGAAGGTAACCTCCCTCCCGAGTGGCAGATTACCTCTATTCCTGGCACAAGAAACATGTAGGGTTGGGTGTGGTTGGTGGGAGGAGTGTTCAAGGCTGTTGGGGAGGTATGCAGGTGAGACGGTCGAATTCTCGGATCTGCATAACGTAAAAATTGTTGGTGACAGGTTGCTGCTGGGAATAGGGAGGGTACAGCGGAATACCACTGACCGACGAATCCGGGAGACTGTTCATTATCGTCTCTACGCCTCTTTGGATCATAGTAAGACAGACTAGGTCCAGTTAAATAGCAGTAAGTCAGTCAGCAATATAATAAAAGCAAGAGGTGAGCTCCCGAGCCTTAATACGATGCCACATAGGGAGGACAGGAAGTACAATTGTGCCCTCTGCAACATGAACACCCCAGAAGACACGGTGCACTTTTTGGCAATTCGCTCAGTGCTATCCGAATTCCGCGCACGTCATCTCGGTAGTGGAACCTATCAACAGTTGCTGTGTGTATTAAATGGAGAGAATTGGGAGGGTCTACATCATTTTGTAAGATGTGCAAGTGTGTACAGAAAAGACCTTTTAAATGACTTTAACTACTTCTAATCATTAATTACTACTAACTACACATATACATTGATATATTATTTAAACATATTTAATTGTTGTTCTGTTAGTTGCTGTTATGACGTTGATTGATTGATGTTATGTTTATGACTTCGATTACTGATGAAGTGCACAAGAATGACCAGCCTGGCAGACGGTCTTACCATTGCCTAAGATGTTAAAGATGTTACCTGTATTTTGTTTGCATAATAAACATCTTGATTGATTGATTCATTCATTCATTCAATCGTTTCGAAAAAGCTGTGAAGCGTTAACAAATTGAAATCACAGAAAGAAAAACAATAGATGGGTACACTTGAAGGGTTGCTGTTTCATTCACTCCAGATGTTCTGGTTTCAAGCTATTCATCTAGCCCGGTGATGAAAACCTATCAGGATTGATCCAGTCTCCCCCAGAAATAGAAAAAAAAGACAAACTTAGTTGATGGGAAGGAGGTGAAAAGTGTCTGGGGATGAAGAAACAGTGTGTGGAAACTCCGGGAATAGAAATAAATGAGACGTATTGAAGCCGCAGCGCTAGAAAGGGTCAGAGCAACAAAGGCTGGGGAGGTTGATTAGCTGATAAATGGGCGAGTTCGAAAACAATCTCTTACCACCGGACAAACAAAGGAGTTTTTTTTTTCTATTTTGAAAAGGGGATGGAACGGTTTGTGAGTTGGTGGAGAAAAGAGTTAGCCGTTAGGTGAGGCCATTGTTTCATCCGTCACTTCCCTCTTACCTGTTCTAGCCTTCCTGACAGAATCCATTTCTTTCTTGAATGGCGTAACTAGAATTGATGTGGTCACTTTAAAAGCGTAGAATTTAAATTCTGTGGATATTTTCTTACCAAACACAACTATGTTACTTTTGTGCACACAATCACATGATGGTATTTGATGAATCAGTAAATGAACGACCTTTTGAGTAATCGAAGAAATTTAAAAGAGCTTCCTATTAGATTTTACACGATTATGAACGTGTTGTGAGAAACATCAAACCCAAATGTTTTTTTGAGAGTTCACGAAGGAACTTAATTTAACAGAACAGTTTGAAATAACTAAGAAACTAGTATGGTTTCTTATCACGATTCATTCATGAAAATGTTTATTCTAATTTTTCCCCAGTTAGGAAACTGGTCCAGCGATAAACATCGAATATCACTCACTTCATATCTGTTCCTTTTTAATATTTGAAATTCTTTCTTATCCACTAGGAGAACAAAAAATAATGGACTGTCATGTTCAAATGTGGGACTTCTGCTTCATCTCAAAGTACAAAAAACCATTGATTACATCAAACACTAATTTTTGATTCGTCCTCCACTTATATTTTTAAAGCTATGACGTTCAGGGAAAAATAAATAAATAATTACCTAGCCAATGAAATGAATAGTAAATAGAATGCAAGTAAATGAATGCTACTCCAAACCTTCTCACTGTAGGTTTTGGATACGTAGAGGATACATTTTTCGAAAACATATGTATTAGTCTAACGGCACGAAAAATAACTATTACCATGAGTGTATACATAAACAACAACAGGAAACAATATTTAGAAAACCATCATCAGATTGATCGAAAGAAAAGCGGATAGAAACGCTTTTACTGAAATAAAAGTTTATCAAATGATACGCCATCTGAAAGAGTGCCTCGCAGGCTTGCCGCGTTACCGCAAGGGAGATTTGTTGGCTGAGGTAAGCCTTTACCCTGACGTTAACGGATTTTTTAGCCAACAGGGCTCTCACTCTCGGGATGAAACGGCTTCTGACACCATGATCCAAATGTTCCAATGGCGAAATTTTATGCTATCAACTGCAAGTAGTTTTCCCGTTTCCTTTGAACTGCTGTCTCCGCTTTGATACACATTCCGGGCAACTATGAAGGTGATATGGATATCCAGACACGTATCATATGTGACGACGGATAGCAAGCTTACGCAATATATCGGCCGTCAGTCGCGGACATCAGCAAACAGCTGAGTCGGAGCGTGCGGAAGGGGAAGGGCGAGAGTGGGGAAGGAAGGCGGGAGGCTTCGACCGAATCGTTAGTCTTTGATTTGAATCTACTCGTATCTCCTACTCGCATGACGATTTTATTTATTTATTTATTTATTTAAGTTGTAATTACAATGAAAACTTAAATAATTCAAAGTAATAATTGTAATGATGTTCGATCCAGTTGTACTTGTTTTACCATAATTATGTTCCTTAGATACCTTACTACATCGTTACCCCAATCTTGTTATTTCATAATTCATTATTAACTATGTGAAGTTCTTGATTGAATAAAGCTCACATTTGAGTTAAATCATTTCAATTTATTCAATCAAGATAAAATCATGGAAAACGCACTGAAACCACGTCGTTTCGAAACATTACCAGATGCTCCATCGGCAAGCAAAGAATGGGCCCATTGGTTTGTCACATTCGACAACTACCTTGAAGAATCGGACCCTAACATTACCGAAGTTAAGAAGAAAAAAGTATTGATCAATTTTTTATCACACTCTATATATGAATTCATTTCCGAATGTGCTTCTTATGCTAAAGCTATTGAAACTCTGAATAGTCTGTATATTAAACCCAAAAACGAAGTTTTTGCAAGGTTCCAGCTCTTAACTAGGAAGCAACAAGCTGACGAGTCAATCGATCAATACATTCAATCTCTCAAAATTCTAAGTAAGGACTGCAATTTCAAGGCAGTTTCGGCGGATGTCAATCGTGATGACATGATTAGAGATTCCTTCATAAATGGCATGTCTTCCGGAGAAATACGCAAACGTCTTTTAGAAAACATTACTCTTCCTTTAGAGGAAGCCATAGACAAGGCACGGGCTATTGAGTCTGGAAGCAAACATGCTCAGTACTACTCCTCACAGCCCTCCACTTCCGCCTCCACTTGTAAAAACCTTCAAGATTCTTGCAATTCCGACAATGATTATCAAAGCATAATGGCTTTAAATAAGCAGAAAACAAACAGTCATAAGTCAAAAAAGCAAGAATCGTGTTGGTTTTGTGGAAAGGCTCGACACCCTCGCTCTGAATGTCCCGCGCGAGATGCGTTGTGCCAATCCTGTCAGAGGAAAGGTCATTTTGCTGTAGTCTGCCAGTCTAGAAACAAGAGGAAAACTACATCCGCCTTAGTAGATAGTGATGAGGAGACTTTAGCGACGCTTATTGCCGCTAATCCTGGCTTGTTGCGTAAAGCAGTCGTTGAGGTCATATTAGGGAAACGGCTGAAAGCAAACTGTCTCATTGATACTGGAAGTTCCAGCAGCTACATTAATGAGGATTTCGTTAATATGCATAAAATTTCTATCACCCCCGAGGCCAGTAAAGTATCCATGGCTTCAACAAGTTATTCAGCAATCATAAAGGGTTACATAACTACTGATTTAAAGTTACTCGAACATTCCTATCCAAGGTTGAAGCTCTCTGTCTTACCAAATCTCTGTGCCGACGTTCTCCTTGGCCATGACGTATTCAAGGACCATTCAAGTGTAAATATGATTTTCGGGGGGCCCAAACCTCCCCTTTCAATATGTAGTGTTGCGCAGGTGAATATTGAACCTGTTCGCCTCTTTACTAATCTCACTGACAATATCAAGCCTATTGCCACAAAGTCTCGCAGACACAGTGCAAGAGATTCAGCATTCATTCAGCAGGAAGTTGAACGATTATTATCTGAAGGTATTATTGAAGAGAGTCAATCACCATGGCGTGCTCAAGTTCTAGTAGTGGAAAATGAAAATCACAAAAGACGGATGTGTATAGATTATTCCCAAACCATTAACAAATTCACACTTCTTGATGCATATCCAGTCCCTAATATAGATGAGATGGTATCAAAAATTGCTCAAAATTCCGTCTTCAGCACTCTTGATCTAAAGAGTGCCTATCACCAAGTTCCAATACATGCCGCTGATCGACCATTTACAGCATTTGAAGCTGGAGGTTCCCTTTATCAATTCCGTGTCATTGCTTTCGGATTGACTAATGGGGTAGCAGGCTTCCAACGCTTCATTAATAAGATCATACACGATGAGAATCTGCAAGGAGTGTATGCCTATATTGATGATGTTACTGTTTGTGGAAATTCTCAGGAAGAGCATGATCAAAATTTACAAAAATTCTGTGCTGCAGTAAGAAAGTATGGAATAACACTGAATGATGCTAAGTGTAAGTACTCTCAAACTTCAATAACCATTATAGGACACCTCATTTCAAATCACACCATCAGGCCAGATCCAAATAGAATGAAATCCTTGCTCATATTCCCGCCACCTGCTGATGCCAAATCCTTGCAGAGGGTCTTGGGTATTTTTGCCCATTACTCAAAGTGGATTTCCAAATTCTCTGTAAAAATACGACCTTTAGTTGAATGCAAATCGTTCCCTCTTTCTCCGAAAGCATTAAAATGTTTTGAAGCTTTAAAAAATGATATCTCAGAAGCAGCCATTGCAACAATTGAAGACGGTGTCCCATTGCAGGTTGAAACTGATGCTTCAGACTTTGCCATAGCAGCAACACTTTCTCAGAGGAATCGTCCAGTTGCATTTTTCTCACGGACATTATCTACGAGTGAGAGGAATCATTCAGCAATAGAGAAAGAGGCTTCTGCAATCGTTGAGTGTTTGAAGAAATGGAGGCATTTTCTTCTCGGAAGACATTTCACTGTGGTGACGGATCAAGAGGCTCTCTCATTCATATTCAGTTTGAAACATTCTAGCAGAATAAAGAATGACAAAATAATGCGCTGGCGGCTGGACCTCTCTGCTTTCAATTTTGACATAATTTATAGACCAGGAAAAGACAATATTGTTGCAGATACTTTATCAAGAATCTGTGGTGCTGTCAACACTGAATCCCTATACTCTATGCATAATGCTCTTTGTCATCCAGGCATAACTCGTATGTTCCACTGGATTCGAAGTCGCAATCTTCCATTTACACTTGATGAAGTCCGTAGAATGACAAACACTTGCCCCATCTGTGCCGAAATAAAGCCGAGGTACTACAGGAAAAGTCCTGGGGTATTGATAAAAGCCACTCAACCCTTCGAACGAATCAGTATTGACTTCAAAGGTCCACTCCCTACATCCACAGGCCACCCCTACATTCTAACGATCGTTGATGAGTATTCCCGATTTCCGTTCGCTTTCCCCTGCAAGGATATCAGTAGTTCTACCGTGATCAAGTGTCTTACTGAGCTTTTTACAACATTCGGGATGCCAGCATCTGTTCATTCAGATCGTGGGGCTTCTTTCATGTCAAATGATGTCACAAAATTCCTCCATTCCCGTGGCACCACCACAAGTCACTCAACGCCCTATAATCCTCAAGCCAATGGCCAGGTAGAAAAGTACAACGACATTGTGTGGAAAGCTGTCTCACTGGCACTCAAGAGTAAGAACCTAAAACACACTCAATGGGAGCAAGTTTTACCTGAGGCTCTACATTCCATTCGATCTCTCTTGTGCACTGCCACTAACTGCACTCCACATGAGAGAATGTTCTACCATAACCGACGGTCGACTTATGGGTGTGCCTTGCCAACCTGGCTAAGCGAGCCAGGCGTTGTCCTCCTCAAAAGGCAGAATCGATCAAATAAATACGAACCACAAGTCGAGGAAGTAGAGCTAATAGAAGCAAACCCCGAGTACGCCTTAGTTCGACACCCATCAGGTCGGGAAGACACTGTATCCCTCAAGCATTTGGCTCCTCGTGGAGATTCGAGTCTCGCCAAAAGTGTTAGCCCTTCTCCCCCATCGACCTCTAGCCCAGTTCACGTCTCCTCTCCACCAAGCCCTAACATGCAGATCCAACTATCTCCAGCAAGACCAGGAAACCTATTTCAAGAAGACGTGAGTCCAGGAGACAACAACAATCACAACCTGGTGACCGAAGATGCTCCTCCAATCCAAGATGCCCCCACGCAAACTACTGTAGAGTCCGTTCGTCCGATTAGAAGTAGACGTCCCCCTGCATACTTGAAGGACTATGTTACTTTCTCCTAGGCGGGGAGAATGTAATGATGTTCGATCCAGTTGTACTTGTTTTACCATAATTATGTTCCTTAGATACCTTACTACATCGTTACCCCAATCTTGTTATTTCATAATTCATTATTAACTATGTGAAGTTCTTGATTGAATAAAGCTCACATTTGAGTTAAATCATTTCAATAATGATTCAACTTTATTGCAAGGCAGAAGGCTGAGAGCCTGTAGCGCCCTACAAGAGTAGTGCCAAACTAAATGAAAAATAAAGCGTTACATATACATCTGTATAAAATACTCGTAAAAAAATCCATACACCATTGAATAAATGAAAAATAAAGCGTTACATATACATCTGTAGAAAATAATCGTAAAAAGAAATTCATACACCATTGAATAAACTACTACTGAATATACTATCTCAACTTACACCATAGGTACTAAACATATATGCTACGAATTATATTCTCTGCTCCCTCTATACCTAGATTAATTAGCCAGTCATAAATTTTCTTTTTATAGGCCACTCGTGTACATAATAGTGGAGATTTTAAGGGGGAATCCACAACTCGAAGAACAATATAAATTATATAGTTCGGACTCCTTGTCGTGAGCGTAAGCGCTGGTCTTGGTGCAACGACATTTCCCATCAATACAAACCGGGTTTGATAATCATGCTGTTTGCTTTGTAGAACTATGGTAGGGTTTCTGTGGTATAATAGTAGAAGGGATTTCAAAACTAACTGCCTCGGGGTGAAAACTTTAAATTCATTCAGTAAATTTCGACTGGAGTATAGACGTCCTCTCCTCATTATAGTTTTTATAATACTTCTCTGCAACACATTTATTTTCTCCAGGTGAGTTGGGTAAGTTCCCTCCCACGAAACAATGCCATACTGGATAGTTGACTGCACCAAGGCCATGTATAGTAAACGTAGTTTGTCACGCTTAAAAACCTTTCCAGCATGGTATAACGTAATGAACTCGTATCAACTTTTTGCACATGGCTTCAATATGTTTTTTCCAGGTCAAACCCTCTTCCACAATAATTCCTAGGTAACGATAACTCACTACCATATCTAAAGGTGTACATGAGCAGTTTGCAGGATCAGAATTGTCACAAACATGAGATATAATTTTTAAACATTCCTAACCCAAACTTCCGTCAGCATTCCCTATTCGCATATACTTTGTTTTTTTGGCATTTAAAGTTAACATACTGTGCGAAAACCAACTACCCAGGGCATCCAAAGCATGTTGTGCTTTAGAAAAAACGCCATCCCAAGTCTCGTCAGACACCAGAACAGTGGTGTCATCAGCAAATAAATATGTTCTGAAGCTCGGCAAATTTCGGGGCAGTGAATTTGATATATATTGTTATATAATATATGTAAGATCCTCGATAAAAAACAGCTATTGGTAAATTCCTCTCAGGTTACTGAAATAGATCCCATAGAATCATTTGGAGCAACACTTACATCTTTGAATAAAATATCAAGATAATTCCCTTAACTATGTGTACTCACTTTGTCACCCTATTCCTTACATATACACATGTTCATATATAATATAGATTGGTAACATCAAAGAGTAGTTGCATATCAAAATTCAGCATAACAGGCCTTCTGCCCTTGTCACACATATTAGGCGTAGTCCCCTAGACCATGGTGAAAATGACACCATCTGGACGTTTTCCTGTCATTACGCCATAGACCACTGGGCTCCAAAGTGGCAAAAATGCCTGCGGAAGTGAGAGTACGTTTTGACTAGCACATTAATTTCATTGTGTCGTGACCACCGAGCCTTGTTTTTGGTAACACTTCATAAAAACGACACCCTAGAAGTAGAGCGATGCACGAGAAAATTCCAATTCTCAGTACCCAATCAATGATAGATCAAGGAATTGCAAATACAGGGAATGTTGATACTGATTAAGTATACGATTGCAAATTTTAGTAATGTTTAGCAGCGATATTGGACCATAAATTTCCTAGGATAGTCCTACTTGATGCATATTTTGATCAATTTTCTTTACTTTTTTTGTGCGATGTAAGAGAGGGTTTACACAACCAGTTTCACCAGCGAAAGAAATCGTTGTTCGTGAAAAACCCCTCTCTGCATTTCCTTCCTGTTTCTGCCTAAGTGAATCCTTTCCACACGACTGAACGCTATTCGGCACTTCCCAGAACCTCGTGCTTCCGGAGAGTATGGCGCCAACATTCGCATTGCTGAGGGCTTTTACATCCTGGAATGGCTTTTTCTTTCTTTTCGCATCGATGAATTTGATGGTATACTTATATATCATTGAAATGAAATGAAATGAAAATATATTTAATCTATCACTCAATATGTTAATGTCATATACATATTGGGGAACAGTACCTATTTATTTGGTTAGTTTCCGCTGATTTCTCTTCTTCACACTACTAAGTTTTAGGATTCAATCCAAATAGGACGTACCACGTGCTCCTCGCATATCCATATCCACTTTTTCAAATATTTATATACATGTATCATTAATTCAATAACATTAACAATTAACACGAATTTGTGGGAATATGTGCCTGCTCGTTTCCTTTTCTCTCGTAAGGAACTGGTGCCCTCTTTTTCGAGTTGAAAATGTACCTCAATCCCCTTCGGTGTAATGATATCTATTTAATACACAATGCACGATAAGGTGATCCACTCAACATGCTATTTTCTCACCGGGTTTGAAAACAGCATTGTAGTGTTAGGGAAATCAGGAAGGGAAGAATCAGTTCATTGTTTGATGTTGAACGTTGTGACGCTCCTCGGCCTAAAAAAAGAAGGAAAGCCAAAAACACCAATAATGGTGTAACGGTTCATTCTAGCCAGGTTCCAAGACATAAATTGGAAAGCTAACTTCACCAGTTTGTTTCATTCCTAAATAACAAAGGGCCCTGAAAGAGGCGGAGGGAGAACTGGGATAGTCGAAAGAAAGGCGGAAAACCCCTATACTGTAAATCTCAAATAAAACTTATTACAAGATCCCGCCTTTTCGCCATATGGCACGACAGTTCTCGGGTCGTACTCCAACCAAAGTCCGAAGGTTGGGGAAGCATGTTCTCCGCAGAACAGAACTCGATAACCACCCATCTTTCTCTTTTCTATACCCCTTCACACCGGATTTTCCCTCTAGAGTCGCGGGGTTTGCAGAGCTCCTGGGAGACCCCCCATAGCCTCAGAGGAAGCACTTAGGGACGCGACGGCGATAAAAATCCTCGTACTAAACGGACTAAGTGGAAAAATTACGAGCAGTAAACGCGAAGATAAAAGATGTGTTTCAATCCAGACGTAGGGGGTGCTTTTACGACTCAGCGGACCCACATTTTGTAGAATTGACATACGGTGAGTCTGTACTGAGGAAGCAATATTATCTTATATCTTAAGAAGTACAACAATGAAGCTATAGACCCTTCAAGTCGAAGACATGACTGTAACAGACTAACGTATTTATAAACGCAATCAATCAAGATAGTCTCTAACTTATAAAGGAGTTCGACAATCCGCTAGACATTTTATTCTGGAATTCACATTGGTACCTACTCTCATGAATCACAATCGCTTGGTTGGGTCAGATCCTAATCAGTAATGAATCAGGACAAGTTCATAGTTGGTTTGTGTACGACACAACAAAATTGCTGTTTCAGGGAATAGTTAAACTCAAAAGTAAAACAGAATCATCAAATACTACTTTAAAAAATATATATATATATTTATAATGAAATAAAATTACGAGTTGAAACTGATGGAAATGTATCACATTGGTTTATTGTTTACAATAATAAACTTTTGCAATTGAACAAGAAATAAACAGTGCAACCCCCTCCCCCCCCACAAAAAAAAAGGAGAAGTAATCCAAAAATCGAATAATAAAATAATCCGTCCGTCTCCGCGGTCCAACATCTTGAGCTTTTCTCCGAAACTACTAGACCAAAGATAATGAAACTTGGGTAATAAATTACATTTGGGGTCTAGTTGATCCTAGAAGCTCGGTATCATTAATCAACCATAATAATTAAATAATTCAAAAATTGGGATCTCATTAACTATCAAGGTAACCGTTTTTTTTTTTTTTTTTTTTTTTTTTCTTTTTCATTCATTAGACGCCACTGTAATGGAAGAGACGCGCAATGACATGAAACAAGGCCTGGTCTATTATTTTGCTAGATTCTTTAATTTCTTCTCTCGCTAGTAATTCGTATGCCTCTTGCATACTATTTTTTTTATATTTACTATTTATTTTCACCGCTTTCCCATTTTGAATTCCAACTTATATACCCACATGTAACTATCTTCAATTTCAAGATGGATTGATTTTAACCTCAGCCACTATGGAATTACTATTGCTTCGTACGTGATTGTCTTAATTTTTACGCTATTATCTTTAATGTAGAAGACCTTTTTTTTATTTTTTATTGATTTATTTATTTTTTTAATGGCACCACCACTTTTCAGTTTACACAATAATTCGGTTTTGACATTATCTTCTTATTTTTTCCACAAGCCTTTGGAATAATCTATCCATACGACACTTACAAAAATACAATTTATATATATATATATATATATATATATATATATATATATATATATATATATATATATATATATGTATAATTATAAATTTTTTTTTTTACACCTACTTTTTTCTTTTTGCTAGATAGTAAGTTTTGTCAAGAAATTACCAAGTCCGTTTTGCAATTTCGTTTTGTTTTCATTACGCCAAAGTTAAAAAAAATATTTTTAGAGAGTTTATGTACCTACGTTTTAAATACAGTTTTTATTGCAAAATATCTTTGATAAATCTTTATTGCAACTAAAAAAATGAAATCTAGGCTAAAAAACTGCCTATACAGAAAAAAAATTAAAATTTGACTTATAACTCGTTACCGGTAGATTGCGCCCGGATGAAGATTAATGAATAATCTCTTTGTCGTTAATGATCCCTCAAAATGGGGAAAGTTTCCATGTATACCTCTTTAACTCCGGAAAAATGCTCACTCAATCGTTGTAAAAAAAAAGTTGAATATAAATATGCATAAACATACAATATGTAATAAACATACTTATATATTGATTAGGAAAAGATTTCTTTGGCCATAAAATATTATAGTTAGTAGTTTCTGTGCCCGAGAATTGCTCAAAATTTCAACTAATAATCAATGAGCAAAATACAGCAGTTTACACCAAATCTTTTGGAGATGCAGTGACTTCGAAAATAGAATTAGTTACATTAAAAAAAAAAATTAATATATATTTATATATAAAGGGACCTTTGGAGTTGACAATTCAACTGTGAGGTCTCGTGGTTGAACAGTCTTGTCGTGGTTGTCATAACTTTGCGTAGATCGTAAGACACCTGTCTAAAGAAAGTTTGTTCCCCAGGGAGCTCAGGAGCGCAAGCTCTAAAATTCAAATCTCTTTTTCACCCTGACGCGCTCCCCACGACTTATCCAGTATGCAACGAGGATCACAATTGCTGCTCAGTGGCTTTTCTATTGCAACCCCACGGGACACCTGTATATATGACTAGAACAGAAACGTGAAAATTAAATACTGGGGCACGAATTCTTGATCGTTGCTTAGAGTGGTGGGAGAAGATCCTGAGGATGGGAGACGGGAGATATCCCCAAATTTGCTATAAACAGTTGGTGAGAACGATTGTAAACGGACACAGTATGGAAAAATACAACTGGGCCGAACAACTTAGAAAAATACTTATCGGACTAGGTTGGCACGAAATTTGGGAAAATCAAAACCCGAACGGAAAAAAACGTTCAGCTATTATTCAAACTTATGTTACGAAGTCAAAATACAACGATTACGCACGTTTACAGTTTTCTTCTTATAGTGACTATGTATTATAAGCATTTGACTACGAACATATTCAAACCAAAACACTACTTAGAACTCGACTTACCTACTATACAAAACATAATACTGGCCCAATTAAGAATGAGTAATAAAACACGGTTATCTCTATTTGAGGCAGCGGATGCTAAAAGTTTTTTACGCGTTCTTTCAAAAAAATGGCATCGAATCATCGAGCAAAACTGACTCTTTCCCAGTGTATTAGGGCTTGAAACTTTGCCGTTTGTTCCGTAACTTTCTCGTTTTATGGTTCAGTATAATACAAAACTGTTTCTTGTTTTGGTGACTACCAGAACTCTCTATATCAAACGTAACGTGTACCACGATACCAACGTGTTTTCAACTATGATGTCAATACCTTCAAATTTTGACATTTTCATGTCTTTGCTTTGGCACATAAACTAAAAAAACGTCACGGAAAATAATTGCTCACGAAAATTGCTCACGAAAATTGCTCACGAAAATTGTCCCAAGTGGCCACAACGATGATTATGACCATCAGAAATGACGTTTTTACCTAATGATCCCACGATTCTGAGATTTGGTATGTAGCCCCTTGAGGGACTTCTGAACACAACTGACCGATCCAAGATCAGCTGAGTGGCTCTAGAATCCAGTTTTTTCCCTAATGATCCCACGATTCTGAGATTTGGTATGTGGGCCCTTGAGGGACTTCTGAACACAACTGACCGATCCCAGATCAGCTGAGTGGCTCTAGAAACCAGTTTTTTCCCTAATGATCCCACGATTCTGAGATTTGGTATGTAGCCCCTTGAGGGACTTCTGAACACAACTGACCGATCCCACATCAGCTGAGTGGCTCTTGAATCCAGTTTTTTCCCTAATGATCCCACGATTCTGAGATTTGGTATGTAGCCCCTTGAGGGACTTCTGAACGCAACTGACCGATCCCAGATCAGCTGAGTGGCTCTAGAATCCAGTTTTTTCCCTAATGATCCCACGAATCTGAGATTTGGTATGTAGCCCCTTGAGGGACTTCTGAACACAACTGACCGATTACAGATCAGCTGAGTGGCTCTAGAATCCAGTTTTTTCCCTAATGATCCCACGAATCTGAGATTTGGTATGTAGCCCCTTGAGGGACTTCTGAACACAACTGACCGATTACAGATCAGCTGAGTGGCTCTAGAATCCAGTTTTTTCCCTAATGATAAGGAAATAATAAGAAAACACACATGAAAATGTCCCAATGTGTTGCAGACTCGTATGCAAGCATTTCTGATGATTTCCGCTTACTTTACTAAGTTTACATCAAAATTATGGTTTAACTTAGAGTAATTTCGTTGTATTTATTGTTGTTTTCAATGTTTATAAGGTAAAGAGAGTAAGCTAATTAATAGTGAATGTTATTTTAATTTGTAATTTGTAAAATATTTGAAATTTCTACTAACCCTGTAAAACTGAATATGTTATCATTAATTGTGAGCAAAGGTCGGTTTTAGTCCTGCTGTATCATGTTCAGAATGTATACGATAAATGCCACTTACATCGCAGAGCGAAGAATAGGAATACATGGCTCATTTAATATTACATAAAATGAAGTACCTACCGGTCATTTTAGTACATGCTCAAACAAAATTAGGGGCCCACAGTCCTAAAATCAATTATCATTCTACTGCCAAAAAACTGTGTTTTCAAGCTGCTTATTTCAGTCGCCAACTGTTTCTTTACAACTTCAATTTTTTTGTGGGACAATCAAAAACCCAAAAAGATAAGGATTCAGTTTTTATACAATCATGGTGTGAGAATCAACGTTTTAAAGGATTTAATGAATGCTTTAATTTTGTTCAACCACCTCTGAAATACTGGACTGGAGTAAAGGTATTGGGAATTTAGAGATTCTTGTTTGAGAGTGTTATTGAAGTTCGAAAAATTCAGATAACCCATCCCATAGTTGGGCACCCATTCATCGACCAGACAGGTTGTTTGAGAGAATCTCCATGAACTCTTGAGAGAAAGCCTCAAGAATACAAAGAATTGTATGCTCTGTATGGTACTACGCGAAAATTTAGGTTCTGAAGTGCCTATCTGTGACTGGAAAACAGCTGTGAATACTGTTTTGAAAACACCAGTACAGTGTGCTAAATGTAATCGATGAGAAAAATGCCAGAGGTTGAAAGCAAAACGCCATTTGCAATGAGAAAAAAATCACATGAATAATTTTTACCTGAGCCTCTACCTAACACAGTTCCTGTAAAGCCACAGAAGCTTATAGATGTAGAGAACTTGCTTTTGAAACATTATGGCGAAAATGCTCTCTGGAATATTGCCTTGACCACCTCATTGGTGGAAGATACGCTAGAAGGAGGAGAAACTCCTGATAATGAGGATCAGATTCCCAACTAGGAGGTCCTTTGCGTACAAGAAGATGACACCTTCAGAATGTAAGATGTAAATAAGAATGAGTCGGATTGTGATGTACGACTTGATAATTTTCTATTTTATTTATCTTGACTGTTAAGTTTTTGGTGTGCAACTCCCACTCTTTCCTGTTTATTAGGTGCTTTAGAATGAGAACGAGAATGAGTTAACTTTTGCGAATTATTCTGTTTTTCAAGTTGAAGTGATACTAAGCATTAATTTTAAAAAAGTATAAGATCTAAAAAATATCTTTGAAAACGTTAAAGAATTGTGTATTCTGAATCTTAACGTTAGAATAATTGGTATTTGAAAAATTAAATCATTAATAGCGTTACTAATGCTTGTTTTCTCACTGCCTTTCTTTTCATTTCAAATAGTTACAGGTTTTGAAATGTGACTAGTATAGCAATCAAAATTGTCTACATCAAGAAGGATGGTTCGAAGCAAAACTCCCTACATTCGTCAGTTTAAGCCTAAACTCTCTACATTTATTTTTCAATTATTATTTACTCTTTCTCTCCTTAATTCACTTATTCAGAATTTCTTCCACTCATTTAGTGTTACCAAATGCATCCAAGGCAAAAGAAATCGTATTCCACGCGGCAGTGGTTGAGTTGTGGGACGTTTTTCTCATTTCCTGAAAAACTGCAAAAATTGCAGAGCATTTGCTTAATGTAGTTTTAAAAGGAGGAAGTAAAGAAGAACTTTTCATGCTTTTTTAGTAAATTTAAGCATATATTATAATTAGAAAGTTTAATCACCAATTACTGACAGATGTTGATTTAGTGTAAAATAATTTAAATGTTATGACAAGTTGTAAATTTACACTGTATGGGTCAAGGACCTGAAACAACAAAGATTGATTTGATTCGATTTGATTTTTAATTGCTGCTCAGCGGATCCTGTCTTCGCTTCGATAAAAGTCGATTATTTTTGCTAAACCACCAGAGGGTTTAGTGGATGGTATATACCGGGTTTCCCTTGTCGATCAACTTGATCTTACAGTCCTTTCAATTGCTTAACTTTACGTTCTCACAATAGTGGGTGAAGTTCATTCCTATTAAGGAAATATCCTGGACGGGTGTGGTGTTAACTCCTTCTAACCCCGAAATTTAAATGTTACATGTAAGTTAAATTAGTAGTTAAATGAAAAGTTGTTGATTTTTATTTGTCGGCCTTGATGAATAAGTACAGAAAATTCCAAAGGTATTTGATTCCTATTCATTTTGAGCCTTTCTTGGTAAATCTCCATTGGTAGATAGCTATTTTAAGTAGGGTAAAATAACTAGTACTGAAAAAGGAAAATTAACTATTTATTGTTTCTTCTGTTGTTATTTTTGTTTAAAGCTTCTGGATTTTCAAGTTATTTTCATGTTATTAGATTCCTCCTAACACGCCCGTGGTTTGGATGTATGCTTATTAGTATAACAGAAATTTGTGAACTAGAATTTTCCAAATTCTCGAAATCGTAGTGGATATTCACTTACTTCAGTTTTGAACTGGGATGACCAGGGAACTTCATACACCAGTTATATTGAAAAACTTTTCAATGTCAAACAACATTATCCAGTCACTTGGTTGGTAGCACATATCATCAACGATACATTGATTGGTTCTAAACGCATCGTTGCTCCGTCATCATTGTGGTTCGGTCATTACAAAGAACCTTTGATCTCTTCTGGCACTTTAATATTCTACGCTTGTACGAGAAGAGAACACCATGACCTACTTTAGTCCATTAATTTCATTGCAGTCAATTAAATAACAGATTAGAAAATGAAAAACGGGAGTCCGAATGCTGTCCAATTCCACGAAAACACAATATTTGAAATGAAATATTCTCGTGGAGTTAGACTACGTTCTTTTCTAACTTCTGTTTCTCATAGAAATGGGTTCCTACTACTTCGTCGCGAGTGATTTTGTCGGATGAGAGAAGTTGTTACAAGATCGTTTAGCCACAAAATATACAATCTCCTGGTAGCTTATGTATTAAAAAAAGATAGGGGTGTTCACTTTCCTAGCATTTTCAAGTCTCAGTAAAATACCGCGGCTATTCGTAGTGACGGATAACTCCATTGAATCAGGATGGTACATGAAAACTAAATGATAATGAGTACAGAGCTGATAAACACCATGGCTCATTTGTAGTATTAGTCTAAATCCTGCATTTCGTGTTCAATTGGAAAACACGGTGTGAAATTTCGGAAATTTTTTAAAATGGATATGATTTTGGGCTGGGGGTCATTCTAAAATTTGTGACCGAAAAAATGCAACGCCACAACCGATAAACAAATTCGATAACTATACAGCAACAATAATGAAGCAGCGCTCTTCGATTTTGACATTTCATGTCTTTGCTATGGCACACAACCAAATTTTCGTTATGTTACGTTACGTTACGTTATGCTCAATGTTCTGATGATTTCCGCTTACAACCGAGTCGTTGCTAGGGAAATGGTACTTCGTCGTTTTTCATCCCACAAAATTCGTTGACCATTCGTTCGAAAGCTCTCGATTTATCCAACCATATTATGTTAACTACTGCGAAGTGCGTGGCCAACAAGCTGAGTTATGAGCATGGTTATATATGAATAATTGTTTACACACAGGTGATCATTCTCAATTATTGATATTGTGAACATGATTGCAACCGCTTGTTAATTTCTGATGATTTCATTGAGCTGGTGTTTCGATGGTTTGATTCATAGCAGGTGATCCGAATATTGCGAGAACGGTTTGATTTGTGAAGCGGTGGTTAAATCATTTAATAGGTAATCATTTTAATAGACGAGTCTGCAACTAAAGACATGAAATGTCCCAATGTGTTGCTAACTAGTATGCAAGCGTTACTGATGATTTTTCTTTTTCTATTGATTTTCACGTACAACCAATGCGTTACTAGCGAAGTGAAACCCTTAGTTTTCATAATAGGAAAATCGTTCGCTACTTTTTGGAATGCTCTCATTTCATCACGACATCTCATGATCTCTAAGCCATCGTAGTGTCAAAGAAAGTTGATTTATTACGCAAAGTTATAAACTAATATTGCTAAGTAACCATAATGAACTAATAATGTGAAAAGAAGGCACCAGGCACATTGAAGGTACCTATACTATTGAGTAGTAGGTACTTGTAAGCAGTAGGTACTAGACAATGCATAGACCTCTGATCCGCTAATGGGTTCCTAAAGCTGATGATTTCTATCGTATTTAATCTATGAAGCTGGAACTATGAGATGATTGAAATGATGGACTCTTTCTTAATAATCTGAGTGAGCTAAAATCTCCCCTGCTCATCCTAGGAAGTTGAAATTTGATTGGGAGATTCTCTGGTAATCTTTCTGGGACCTTGAAATCTCCACAATTCGGTCGGCTTCCACTACGGATAAAAACCCAGTGTTGCACATTATGACCACGATAATATACTAACTACCTGGTCCGACAGTGCGGATGGCCCGTTCGGTTCGAAGAAAGAGTACGGTCAGGTTTCGCTATCGCCTTTACCCTGTTGGGTGTACTCAGGCCCCGGGCGAGTGGACTTTCTCAGCATTGTGTGCACTAGCGTCATCAACTGTTTCAACAGATCAGCAGTGGATAGAGGCAAAAAGAGCAAGGAATAAAAAGTAGAAAATAGGGGATTGATAGGTGGAGCATCGTGTAGCGGGAGAACTGATTATGAATAAATTGGATCGAAGCCAAAATCGGATGATATCGGGGCCAAAACTGCTGAAATCCTGAATTTAGATGCATTGTTGAGTTTCATGATAAAGTTGTTTAGCTATATGAGCTTAATAAAGCTTCTACAACTATTAGTACTCAAATTTACCAAAGAAAACCACATGTTTCAAAAAAGAAATTTACGATAATGTAACAGGACTGAGACTTTTTCTGTTATATAATTTATTGTTTATTATAATTAATTAGCTTTACTTATTTAACAAGAAGAAAAGAATTAACAAGCCACTGCAACGGGAGCCACGAATGTATATAGGTACCATTGAATGTATCCATTGGGTGTGGAAGTCTGAGGGATTGTGAATAGTCAAATGACGTTTTTCATTTCATGGACCAGGAACCCTACAGTCCTATTTGCAAGGCTACACCTTCACTCAAGCCAAGACTTATTTATTAATCTATTCTAGATTCTTTTTTAATGAAGCACTAAGACCGATTTCTCAACATCGTGAATTTCACCGATATTTCCGAACACTATGCTTACATACATTATGTCCTCTGATTCTAATTGATAATAATGATATAAATTTTGTTCTACTCGCCACTTTTGAGGGAGTTTAAATAAAGCAAACCAGTAGGTAACTCTTCTTTAGCCCTTTGGAGCATTGGGATCCAAAAGCCCGGTGTAATTCTCTCCTTATTTGAATCAGAACCACTTTTATGTAAAAAAGGATAATATTCCAGCGAATCCTTGAGTGGATTGGGAGAGCGAGCTGTGTCTAGTGGAGGCGGTTGAGAAGAACAACTCAAGACATGAATACTCTACGAGATAAAGAGGAAGACAACAACGGAGATTAGCCACACATAATAGAAACAATGGAGAGACAAGAGAGCGAATTAGCAGAGGAATGTAGACTAAAGGGTGGGATGATGGAAGAGGAGATGGGGCTAAATCAGGCTCAATGAAAAAGTTGCAAATAATCCTCTCCCAAGCCCTCGAAATAACACCATGAAATAATCACGACTCCGGAATAAGCGGAAACCTCTTATCCATTCAAACACAATGGAAAGCAAAATTTCCGGTTAAATAAAACACAAACTGACGAATACTGTAATTTTAAAAATATCCATCATCAAGGAGGTTTTGAAATCCAAGTAGCGTTGTTTTGGATTATTACTTTTTTACCAGCTTCAACCTAGAACGTTCAACCTAGGAAGATAACTCTTGAGTGCTGCACACAAATGTACAATTAGGGTTCTATTGTTGCTGTTGCACTCTCTCTCACTATCGATTTCTATGCTTAGCAATGTATTCAGAAACATACTTGTTATATAAATGCCTGAATTAGGTGTTTATCGTTGAAAAAAAAAAAAAAAAAAAAAAAATTCGTTGAACAGAAAAACGAAGATATTGTTGGAAGTGCAATGAGTGTAGCTGAACATAAATTGTAAAACTTGGAAGCGTGGAACATAGGAAGCCAAATGTTTATTATGCAACACATCTCCCAGAGAATGAATGAGGTACGAACTACATCACTCGCGACGAAGTTGTGGAAACCCATTATAAAATGGAAGTTAGTAAAAAACGTTGTCTATTTCCACGAAAAATAAAGAGTGTCCCAGAGAGTCTCCCAATCAAATTTCAACTTCCTAGGATGAGCAGGGAAGATTTTAGCTCACTCAGATTATTAAGAAAGAGTCCATCATTTCAATCATCTCATAATTCCAGCAAAGGTGTCTTATATTGGTGCTCCTGCCTACAAATTGGCTAAAAAACTCAATATTTTATTTAGAAACAAAATCAACTTTCGGCCTCAACATACTGTACTAAATTCTTATGATTTGGTCTCCAAAATTAAGGACATTCAGATGCCTCCAAATGCTAAACTCGCCTCTTTTGATGTGGTTAGTCTGTTCACCAATATCGATGTAGCTAGCTGCAAAGATGTGGTATGCAGGCTGATTCACGGCTCTAAACTTAATATTTTCGAAAAGGATGAATTGTTTAATTTGATGTCTGTCTGTATGGATCAAAATTACTTTTTATTCGAGGGGCAATGCTATACACAGCCAGGGGTTGCTATGGGTTCTCCGTTATCTCCTCTGCTTGCAGATATTTACATGGATTATCTTGAACAACAAATATTTACAACTTTTAACACAAATAATCTTCTCTATTGGTATAGATATGTCGATGACATCATCATTCTATGGAAGGGCACAGAAAGACAACTAAATTCTTTTCACGAAAAAATCAATAAATTAGATCCCTATATCAAATTCACCCTCGAATTCGGCGGGAATAAACTAAATTTTCTTGATCTGTCCATCTCTTTAGTAAATGAAAAGCATGATTTTTCAATCTATAGAAAAGATACATAAAGCGATATAACGATCCATAGTAGTTCAAATCACCCTTTAGTACATAAGCATGCAGCCTTCCATAGTATGATCAACCGAGCACTATCTATTCCAATGAGTGAACAAAATTTATCAAAAGAAAAATCCATTATCAAAAGCATAGCGGCTAGTAACGGATATGGAGGAGATCTCGTTGATACCATATGGGATAAGGTTCTTAGGAAAAAGAGTAGGGAAAAAGTTTCCAATCTGGCTCGGGAAGATGTAACTTTAAAGAAAAGCAATGGATAAGTTTACCTTATTATGGGAAAATTTCTGATAAAATTGGCAAAATTCTATCATCGAGAGGTTATAAAGTAGGTTTTAAAAATAAAAATAGTCTTAAAGCATTACTAGGATCCGTTAAGGACAAAATTAGTGTGCAGGATAAAAGTGGAGTTTATAAATTAAAATGTTCTTGTGGCTACGAATATTGCGGTCAGACTGGTAGGAAATTTAGGGAAAGAATAGACGAGCATATGGAGGATTTCAGGGAAAATAAGGGTAAGTCTACATTTGCAAAACATCTTAAGGAATCTAATCATAGTTACAATTTTGATTTGACAGACAGACAGTTTGTAGAATTTCTTCATTTTTGCCCAAAGGGAGGCATGTTGAATGTACTTGAAAAATTCGAAATTATCAAAAGTGACAGGTCTGGTAAATGTTTAAATGAGGATATACCTCAATATATTTCACCACTGATAGGTCCATTTCTGTAAACCTTGGAATTATCCCTTCACACTGTTGAAACCCTATTTAGTTATTTCCCCCCTTTCAGTTCATCTGATTAGCTATAATCCCCTTTCACTTTGTATGCACTTAATTGGTTGTACCTCCTGCCCCTTTCTTTTCTCTCGACCAATGGGATTCAATCTCCCTTTCACTTTGTATGCACTTGATTGGTTGTACCTCCTGCCCCTTTCCTTTCTCTCGACCAATGGGATTCAATCTCCCTTCACCTGTCTCTATATAAGCTGTGTCCTTTCTAATGTGTCTTCAGTTATTGTTTGTTACTGATGATGGCCTAACCGTCGAAATCGATTTAACATTGTAACTCTTTATTTTTCGTGGAAATAGACAACGTTTTTTACTAACTTCCGTTTTTTTGAATGAATGAGGGTTTTTACCCGCTTGATGACCTCGCAAACGGGCCTCATTTTCAAAATAACCTCATTTGAAATAAGTTTTATTAACTCGTAAACTAAGCCATTATTGAAAAAGTTCCAGTCATGCAATATGATCGTATGAGCGAATTTTTGTAAATTATCGTACTATGTTGTGTTACATTATTTTTGAAAATTAAGGGCTTTGAGGGAAAAGGTATTGTTAATTACCAATTTTATGGCAAAAAACTCGTTCTAAATAATATTCTGCGATTCATAAAATGATTTGGGTTTTTAACTTTTTAGGAGTTTTTATCGATTTTTTAGCACATTTTGAAAACATTCAAGTACATATTTCGCATAATTTTGCACATGAATTTTTCAATGTTCTATTTATGTTCTATTCTATTATTCTGCTAAAAATAATAAATTTAACGATTTTTAGCCGTTTTTTGCTACTTTTAGTGATTTATTAGCACTTTTTTGAAATTTGACCAATTTAATGAGGTCAAAAATGCTGCCAACAAACTCGTCCTTTTGTTTGGAAAGCTTTATTGTTTTCGAGCAAGAACGGACTTTTTATCTCAATCCTAATGATAGTTATTGTCTGGAAGGACACACACACATACAGACACACAAAGGTATATATATATATATATATATATATATATATATATATATATATATATCTATTATATATATATATATATATATATATCTATTAGAGATGAATCGATACCAAAATTTATACCGATACCGATACCGATACCTGAAAAATCGATTCACGATTCTCGATACCGATACCATCGGCGCATAATACCTAACTTACCTGTAGGTGAAAAACAAAAATTCCTCTTGAACTAGTAATATATTCACATTTTTTTGAACAACATATAACTTATACTTACAAAAAATTGATCCCAATACATTAACACAAATATATTAAACAAAATAATACAAGCCTACTTGTAAACTGTAAACAAAGTTATAATCGTAAATTGTGTTTTGGACAATTCATGTTTCGCAACTGCTAACTTGACACAACGGTTGCACGATGCAACCATCTTCGTTGTTAGATGGTTGCAATAGTACCGTAGTGTAATAAAACGCCCATCACCGGGCGGTATCGGTATCGGCTTTAGGCGATCGATTCTCGATACCGATACCAATGCCTAAGAATCGGTGGTATCGAGAATCGGTATCGGGAATCGACTCATCCCTAATATATATATATATACATATATATAAAAAAGCGATAAACTCTGGAATTCGTTTCAGGCTCAAAACGGATTTCAATATAGAAAATTTTCGAAACTTTTTGGAGCCATTGCAATTGCTTCATTTTCTACGAAAATTCGCTAAAACTCAGGGAAGCATTCTCAATAGCAAATTGACTTTAGAACCTATGGCATTTTTTCGTACAATGTAAAATGTAACAACCTTCACACATATGAATGAATACGTAACTCTTCGTATTTACGAATATATAGTTAAAATTGACATCATGAATTCTTCATGTTATTTACGTTTTTCCAACACTTTAAACTTGAATTATTTTGCAGATACTGTTATTTGCATGAGGCTAATTTATGATTATAAACATCCAGTCTACATATATGTAGGTCCAACGCCCTCGTGCAAAACTTTGAATGGTGAGGGTGGAGGGATGAAAAGGCTGGAAGCGTTGCCCTGCTTAGTGCTCTCCGAATTCCGGATGAGGAACAAATTGCAGTAAGTTATTCTTTGGTGTTTGAGTCACACGCCTCTCCAAGCAGCATATTCATGGAATTTTCCTTTTCATTAATCGAACCATTTGACCACTTTCTCCCTGCACAACAAGTGTTCACTGGACTATTCTTTCTTATTCTATCCTACTGATTGTTTATGATGGATTTCGAACAATCATAACTGCTGTCCATCTTTAAAAAGTGATTATTATGTTATAGTTCAAAACCCTATACGAAGATAATCAACGAAATTTTATTCAAACTGCCATGTAATTTTTTTTAAATAATAGTTTTTATTTATTTTTCATTCAAACTTTCATTCAAAATTTTATTCAGTTATGCTCGTTTTTCATTATTATAATACAAAAAATGTGTTCCTAGAATGGAATTTATAACTCTTACTACCTACCTAAAAATATTCGTTATTGAAATATATCCCACCATTGTTACATTTTTTTATTTTCTTTTATTTGTGTTTGATAAGCGAAATCAACGTCTATTCTCAAATACTAGTTCATAAATAATTTATAAGACTCATATAATGCGATAACAATTTAACAATTTTTTTCCACAATATTCCTAAAGTCGGCATGCAATTATAAACCAAATCTATAAAAACTATATGAGAGGACCCATGGGACCCCAGAGAGGGATACTCAACTATCCAGACTGAACTGAAGGTTAAAGTACTGCACCAAAATTAATCGCCTGAAGGGGCCAGCACACTACCAGCGAACGCAAACAAGCCTCCACCAGTCAAGCATGTCGAATATTGGATAAAGTCAACAATAATAGCGCCATGTACTAAATATGAATCCAAATACCTTTCACGACTCCACAACTTCTAGCACAGAGCCTGAAAAGTGATTGATTCGGCCGAACAATTGGGATCAGTTTTAATGGTTTAGTTGGTCTAGAAGAGTGTGTTCAGGAAAACGGACATGGTAACGAAACGAATGGAGACGGAACGGAGATCGGAAATTATACGGGAAGGGCTTCAGTTTCCACGATCGATTCCGTATTTAATTCGCCTCCTCTCGTAGTGGATATTCACTTTTCAACAGTCCTCATGTTGCCCTCATTCCTCTTCATGCACTCAGCTGACTGCATTCTCTCACATTATCGACTCCTCAAATATGTTTCATATTTTTGCATTCATGCCCCGTTTCAGAGTGATGGTATTGAGCTTTAATACATTTTTTCTGGTTTGCAAATGGAAAATTTTCAGTGAAAAAGTACCTACCTATTTGTTCAGAGTTTTCCTCCAAATGGGCTTTGATAAATGTTTTACGCTTATTTATTCAATTTTATTTTATTATTATTTATTTATTTTTTTTTTACGAGTTCTGAATCTTTGGATTATGACCTATTCCTTCCAGAATGGTTTGTAACCGTCTTTAAGAAGATGCTGAATATCGGTTCACATCAGAAATGGCTTATAACTATTCTTTATATACTCAATAAACAATTACACAATAAAGTATGAACTATTATTTTATCAAAGTTTCTCATATCCATCCGTTCAATTTCGCTTCGAAAGAGGTCACACTAATATTTCCCGCTCCTAATTCGAAAGAGGGAAACACTGGTACAAGACTCTACAATAATCATTAGTAAACGAATCAAAATATTCTGATCAAGTCATCACTAGAGTTAAATGTAGATTTTACTAAAGGTTTGATCCAGGCACAGATGTGTTTCATCTATTATTTCCAAGATCACTACTCCATTGTATATCACACTTGTATAAACATCTTCAACATACTGGGAAACCCAATAAAATAGAGAACGGGCAGAATTTCAGCCTTCTGCTGCATGTCAGAGTCGCTTTGCTCTGTACATTGTTGATGTGGACGATTTTTCCCTTTCCAAGCTTTTAAATAATACCCTTCTGGAGCGCAAACGGTTGGTGTTACGATGCTCCTATAAGTTCTATCCAAATCGAACGGGTGAACTACTAGTTTATTTCGACAGTTATCTCTCACATCCCCTTCCACACATGCGTGCGTGTGTTTTCTGGCACATCCATGTATGATTTTTTCAGCCGAATCCCATACATTTTGGATCAGTGGTTTCAAAAAATGTTTCGTACAGCGGGACCTTTATTTTTTCCTCGATTTTTTTAATTCACGTACCTTGAAAAGTAAATCTAAAGATTTTGCGGTATGGTTAAAAAATATTTTCCATGGTCGATCACAAAGTTTCATTATTAAAAATAATACACTTCAAAAAATTCAGAGAAAATTATGAAAACATTGACGTTCCCAAGTTTTGTGACTAAAGAAAAAATAAACCTTTCGCTGTCCGTTTTGCAGAAGAATGTATACCAGAACTCCAAGAGGTACGTGTTAACTACCCACCAAGTCTTTGGTGATACTGGTGACGAGGGAGAAGAGGCCACAAAATATTTCTTGGCCAGTAATGCAATGAACTTCAAGTTTATATACTCAAAATTTTTCTTGTAGACTTCTTATTTATCTTCTTGGAGAAAAATAAAATATTTCTCAGAATTTTGTATTACATATGCGTCATATTCTTTCAACTCAAATTTGATTGATATTACATAAAAATAAGTTCCAGTCGTGCAGCTTGATTGTATGAGCTAATTTTCGTAAATTATCATTATATATTATATGTTACATTGCTTTGAAATTTGTGTGCACCGTCTTGGAATTTGAGCACTTTGGGTGCAAAGAAATAGTTAACTACCTACCTTTATAGCAATGAAACTCGTGCAAAATAATATACAGCAATTCAAAGAAGATTTTGAAATTTTATCTTTTTTAGAGAGTTTTTATAGACTTAGCAAGTATTAATGAAATTTAAGTACATTTTTATGCATAATATTATATTTGTATATATATATATATATTTGTGTATATATATTTGTATATATATATATATTTGTATATATATATATATATATATATATATATATATATATATATATATATATATATATATATATATATATATAGTTTTTTTTACGGATTTCTATGAAGAAATTTTTCGACAATTTTGTCTTTAAATTTTTTGAAGCCATTGTGATAGCTTCATTTTCTAAGAAATTAGCAGAAATATGTTATATTTTAGGTACTAGAGACACGGCAGAATATGTGAAGCAAACGCTTTTTATTTTTACTTTACACAAAAACGAATTGGTTGATACCTAATTTGAGAACAGTCACACAATCTACAGCAGAAAGCGAGTACATGGCAATGAGTGAAACTGCACGAGAAGCGATGCACCTAAAAAATCTCATCGGCCATGTGGGCATCAAGCAACCAACGATTGGGATCCGAACAGACAATCAAGCGGTACTAAGCTGGGCGTCAAATCCCATTGTGAATTCCAAATCGAAGCACATCGCATTGAAGGAGCATTTTATCCGGGACACAATCGAACAAGGCGATATAAAAATCGAGTATTGTCCGACAGAAGAAATAGTCGCTGATGTCTTCACCAAGCCACTGGCAGGAGCGAAATTCATCTTGTTCTGAGAACAACTTGGAATGAATAAATGCTCGTGAGGGGGAGTATTGAAAGTCACTCACATCATTATTATAAATGCATCTATTCAGCCTTTGATACCGAACTACACAAGTCATGAAAAATATTTTTGTATTGTGTGTCTGTTCTCAAATTAGGTATCAACCAGTTAGTTTTTGTGTAAAATAAAAATAAAAAGTGTTTGTTTCACATATTCTGCCGTGTCTCAAGTACCTACAAAACAACAAAATAAAAATGTGATGTTTTCAGTAAACATCCCGAAAACCAAATTTTTCACCCCAAAACTTCTCATAAATCCACAGATTTCTTATCAAACTTCTTCAAATCTTATCAAACGGGCTTAACTGATTTCTTATATAACTATCAACTATTGGCCCTGGAAAATTTTGCTTCGTTTTTAAAATTGTTCTTCTCATCACCCCCCCCCCCCCCCCCCAAAGTTCTGATTGGATATAAGCACGTTTTAATGAATACCATTCCAATGTCAACGCTCGTTACCTACAACTCTTTTACTCTATTCTCTTAGATCATCAGATTTTCTATTTGCTGCTTCAAGAAGAGTCATTGAGGATAAGCCATTAAAAAGTGGAAAATAACTAAAAATTATGAAAGTATTCAGTAACTGCAGTTACGAAAACCCGAAACCACCGTCATCAAACGAGTGAACGATAAACCTAAATCAAGAAACCTATTATAGAAAGTTTGTGCTAGATTTAAGTACCTATTCACTTATAATCGATTTCTACCGTTGCAGAATGAATTAGTGCAACATTCAACAAAGAAAATATAGTCAGCTGTTTTCATTATGTCGCTGATCTTTTCCTTCTCATTTTGATATCACATTAGGAGATGAGTGATCTCATTTTGCATAATAACGGGATAACGTGACCAGAATACCAAGTCACCTAGAATGATGAGGTCCCGTACCACTCTCCAAAGAATGAGACGCGGGAGGGATCAGGAGCTGCTCCACGGAATGGAAATTGGAATCCGGTCGAACGTGTACTCGGAGGGAATATACTCATTGTTTCCGCAGGCAGAAAAAGATCTCCAAGCTGATTTAGTAGGACGCAGAAAAAAGGGCGGGGGGGTACAGAAAGGGAACCAGAAAGAAAAGGCCGCTCAAGTTAGGAGGATGAGAAAATTTGTATAAACGAAGTAGAGGGATCGTCGGATCTCATCGAGAGGTCCGGAAGAATGAAGGATTTTCCCCTCCCTTCATGAAAACCTGTAGACTCCCCTCCCTGACACGAGTTGGCGGAAAGGTTAAAATGGGTCGGGGGTATCGTGGAAATAAATCGAATCCTGGCGGCTCATCGAGTAGGGGTTAGATCTCAGTGATCCGAACTCCCGCTCATTCAATCAACACCACCGAACTTAATCAAAACCTACCTTCAATTCAGAGAAGGGTATTCTCTTCTGATAATCGCCTCCGATTGTTGGAAACTGATGAGCGGGTTAGGGTGGAAGGCTTGGATCCCAATATAAAACGGTTCAGGGTGCTACGCAGGAGTAATTCAATTGTGTATTCTATCATTTCATTTCTTTGTTCACTCAACTATTGTTTCTGTTTTCAGAGCTGCCCAAATTTAATTGACGGTTTTGTATGCGAAATAAATGCTAATCTTCAACATATATGATTGAGACCAGAAACCACGTTTAACGTAAGTTGGTATATTTACCTCCTCAGATACGTAGTAGATATTAAGATAACGGAGTATGAAAGTACAATAACTTTAAATACCGTATTTGAAAATGCTTCAAATTATAATAGAAACGTTTATAATTTCAGCACTAAATGTACCGTGAAGGTATAACGGAATTCCTAAACGATATGTCAATTGGGATAAGGTGCTTGGGGATATTATCATCTGGGGGAGCCATAGCGGGTCGAATTATCTTAAAGTGGCGCTACTTATCTTCTAGTAACGCCGAACCACCAAGGGAATACTCCCGCCTATCGCGTCTGATCAGTTTCCAGGATTTTGAAGTTTCCTATTTCTCGTCTTATTCACGAAAAGGTTTCGAAAAGGCTGATTTTGAAAATTTGAGAGCAAGAAAATGAATATAACTTCCATGAGTCATGAATACCAACAAGAAATGAATATCATTGTTATCGATGTGTAAGGTTACTTTGCGATAAGGAGGAAGAGATGAGATAGGTAGGTTTGAGATGAAGCGTCTTGTGTATGGGTGAATTAAATCTGTCCGAATGGAGATGAGGCGCCTCATCTCCCCGCACATGCGCAGTAGTTTTCCGTCCACGATAAGGCGCCTCATCTCTATCTCCCTATCGCTTTAGGAACTCTATATCAAACAGAGCCTGTAGTACAGCGTTATCTACGCACATACTAGACGTAGACGCCAATATGAATAAACATATTGAAACAAAACTAAACATCTACTTCCCTACTTCGGTAACACGAGTTATACGAAACTCGATTTTTGAAATAAGTTCCATTGAAATAGTATCAACTACTCTGTCATTAAGTTTTAAATATCTTGCTCTTTGGAGGAACAAGCTGATGAACATACAGCAGCCCGAGTGCTCTCATTCGATTCATTAAAATTAAATCTATCAATAACATTAGAAACAAAAAGCTATTGATGTTTCGAATGTGTTCGAGATTCTAATTTGCCAATATTTCAACTCTTCAATGTCGGTCTTTCAGGTTTAGTAAAATGCGATCCCAAAAAGTTACAAAATTTGAATGGTGTAAGGTCTGTTTAGATATTTATAAAAATTTATCGAATTTTGAAGTGGAGAGATGGCTGGTTCGTTGAATGAAGAGTAGATGATTTCTACCACTAACTCTTTCTCAAAACAGCGCGAAACCTTATAAACATTACACGGATAACAGAATAGACATTGATATTGATTTTGTTATTTGTTCATTCATAATAATAAACACCATAATTAAATATAAATAGGTAATTGTTATTTCTTTAATTATAAAGGTTTTCCTTCTCCCTCCTTCTCCTATCGGGAGGTAAAATGTACTGTTCAGAGTAAACCGTATGTGGAGTTGTTTCCCGACCTTTGCGCTGCCACCCGAGCAGCCACAGTGATCTCCTACTAACTTTGAGGTCTTTTGCACCAGCTCGGTGTAGTATAATGCCGAGCCGACCCAACCACATCTCATCTAGTCCCTGCCGCTGAGAAACAAAAGATCTCGGTCGCAGAACTCTTTGATGGGCACTCGCGTGGTCCTCTTGAAATTCTCCTTATTTATGAACGGCCCTACCTTCTTCAACGTCTTGCTCTCTCGGTCCCGAGGCCCTTACGCTGAAGTGCTTTTGCTGAAGTTCTAGTACACTCGAGTGAAAGGCGCATTCAGTAAGGCCAAGTGTAAAGGACGGTTAGTTATTTCAAAACATGCACCACTATATCCGCTGGGAATTGCATTTAAATGAATGGAGTAAAAAATAAACTGAGCTAAAATAATTCTTATGGATCGCTGGTCTGACATCAATTCTGAAAGCTTTAAAGTGCACAGTGTCAGTGAAAATTATGATAAAAAAACTTCCGTACTATTGTATGGGCAATGAGTAATTAGTCTAATGTTGGATACCTTCTTCTTTCTACGGATCAGTGGCCTACCCTGGTCAGTTAGCTCCCCCCCCCCCTTTCCATCACCAAATGATTGTAATTAAAGACGAGAGTGAATCATTTCTGTAAGAGGATTCCATCCTGATAGTAGATGAATACCCCTATTTGGGCATACTCTTGAGTTATACAGTTCTGTTTCCAAATGCATAAACTAACTTCTCACTTAACGCCACTTGGGGTTTTGGTAGTATCAAAACGGAATTGGCCATCATGAAATGTTTAAACAGAAGTGCTTCGACTCATTAGAGGTCTCCGTGCCTATAGACTACTTACACAACACTTACTTATGATTTGATTTTACTTGTCGAAGAGAAACTGAGTTGATACAGACCGAATATGTAAAAATCTAGTTAGCCGGTCCATGGACCTCTACCAAATGATTCGTATTGCGCGTATCAATTTGACCCAAAATTTTAGGAGGAGTAGTACTTGGTTAATAGCAAATATACCGCGGGCAGGAAGATAACACAATTATCAACCGTGCACCGAGGAACATTTGGGTTTTTAAAGTCTGTGGTAATGTTCAGACTCATTCGTAGTTAAGTCCTCATAAAAAAGTTCCAGTCAAGCCGCATGATCGCATGAGCGAATTTTCGTGAGTTACCCTATTGTATTATGTTAAATTGTTTTGAAATTTGAGCTTATTGAGTGCTAGAAATTGTTAACTATTAATTTTATGTCAAAAAACGTATTCAAAATGGTAATCTCTTAATCAAATTGAAGTTTTGAATTGTTAGCTTTTTTTGCAGTTTTTATCAATTTTTAGCAAATTTTATTGAATTTCAATTACATTTTCCAGCATAATGTACATGACATGTAATGTACATCATAAATGGATTCTTAAGATTGATACTGATGTACCATTGTACTTGTATATCATCTATTGTTACGTATCGTATACAGGACTAGTAGAGTGTGTGACAGTTCCCGTCTCATGAAGTGTATTATTCAATAATTTCTCTCAGTAAATGCCTATGTCTTTGAAGTTAAATTCAGATAATGTGATCTATCCAAGATTACGTTTAGTAATTATAGTCCATAAATCTGTGTAGAGGTGCTATATAATGTAGAAATAATAGAACAGAGTAAAAATTTACTGCCAGGTTCATTATTGAAAATAGTAAACCACAACCAAAGAACTTCAAAGGACCCATGGGGATTGTTTAATTATTTTGAGGTAACAGTTAAGGGCTTTTCCGCATGTCTTCTCTCTCGGCTCACAATATTCCTTCACTTACTACCCGATATTATTCCTGGTTAACCACTCAACCCTAAGGCTAAGCCACTGCAAAGAATTAGCTCTCGTGTACTCATTTTAGAACCACATGATAATGAAAACAAAGCGTCGCACCCCGAACCCAACACATCGTAAATCGCTCAACCTAAATCCTCTTCCGCTAACGAGGCTTGGGGCGCCTAAAATTGCATGGCTCCGTCTCTTATATCCTTGCTTTCATTGAATGGGGCTTCGAACTGACAAAAGGGCGTCACCCGATCTCATCAATACTGGTCAAAAAAAGATAATAATTATATTATTAATGAATAAATGATTGTAATAAAGAAAAAAACGTGTGTGTGCCTTGTAAGCGTCAAAAGCAGAGCAAATCGGTAAGATCTTTGTTTACGTGTTAACGTGCTGCGCTCTACTTCGAGTTCTCATGTTCAGAGCCCCGTTCAGTCCGTTACCGATTCCCCAGCCGATACTAATTTGCCGTTGCTCGTGCTCAGTTCCCCATGTAATTTTCTCATCCTGTGATCCCAGACGGCTATAGGGAGTTCCGAGATTCCAGTATGTTCAGGCGCGATTGAGTAATTTGATCTCGCCTTTTCTTGTCACTTAAATGAAAGGAGGGACATAATTATTAACAACGATCCAAAGGTTCTAAAATTTACCCTTATTCCTAATAATAATTACGCGGTATTAGCCAGTCAAGCTTTTTGATTCGTCATGTTTCTATAACAAACCTTTGTAATCGATAATTAATATATACATATAATTAAAAATAAATAATAATAATAATAATTTCCCCTCTCCCCCACACCCCTTCGAAGTTTGTTGGTTTGTGTTTTAAAATGCGTGAATTCCAAAAATTGGATTAAAAAAATGCGTCAGTCCGCCGCACACTGCCGCTGTCCGAAGCTTTTCCCCAAAACTACTGGACCGAACGTCATAAAATTCGGCTCGTAAATCATACATCGGCCGTTGTGTGCCAGTGATATCGAAATCATAAATAATAAACCTTTGTGCAATAATTTGCAGCGTTTATTTTTTATTTTAATTTGTTATGTTATTTTATGTTTTTAATGAATGAAAGAGTTGTCGTTTGAAACAAAACATTACAGTGGTGTTCAATAGAGTTCGCCCCTAGTGAACGTGAGTCGTGATGGTTTGTACCCGTCCAATTACTCGCACCTAGGTACATTACAGGGTGTCCTGTGGGCGTTGGCTGAGAGCGCTTCACAATGAAGTTCAAGTTAACTCTGTCTATGACAACATAATTCAGTGTTGTATATTCTTGGTAAAAACTTCCATGTCCACTCAATCGTGGTTTTCTAGCAATTGGTAGATGAAGATTGTCATAGTTATAGAAGTCGAGAGTTAGTATTGTCGATAGTTAGTTGATATACGATTCATTAAGTGACGTACGAAACCAATGATTATTCTCAAAACTCGATTAGTTGGTGAGTGCGGTGACAGCTCAATTCGCCATAGCAAGGGCGGTGTCACTTCGAATAAGAGGAGCCACACGAACAATACGATCAGTCGGAAGGGAAGATGGAGCGGCTCTTCCAGCATTGATCAGTTGCTGAAACAGTTGATTTCCCATCTGAATTTTTCAGGGCATTTATATTGCTTCCCAACTTTTTCCCTCCCATGCGCCTCAAGTGTGGCACCCTGTAGATATCCTCGAGCTACAAGTACAATAAATTAATGCTGAATAACAAAAAAAAAAAAAAAAAAAAAGTTGGTGAGTGCGGTGCTATGCTTCGGAGCACGTTTTATTGACCAGCTCTGTTTAACCATTTCAAAGTCAATCGCCGTATAAAATTTTTCGCTGGACTTTTTGGTTTCTTCAATCTTCAAGTAAACTGAAAAGTTCAATGTTATTGATTTAACCTTGAAACATCTGTGTCCTCTAGTTCTATCTAACTCAAGAAAAAGTAATGATAAAGATAGTTAGTGAGATTTCCCGTATAAGTACCGAATTTCAATAGGAAATATGTGCCTACAGCATTCTAGATTAGAAAGAAAATAAATTAGTCACAAAACTCATTTAACTGATAATTGTGGTCCTGGGTCAACTGCTTAATTAACGTTGTTTCCCAAAGCAGAGGCTTCGTTTTAGATTTCGGGTGAATAAAAGAGAATATTACCTCTAAAAATTCATTGACTGATAGGGTGGCTATAGCAGTCCTTGTTAATGTTACGCAATATTCTCCAGAAGGATCGATTTCAATAAATTATAAGCATCATGAGATGAATTGAGAGGTCAGTACATCTTTACAGCAAATTTTTTCTTCAGGGAAATTTTTTGAAGTTCTGTCATATTATCCGAACATGATTATTAACAACTATATCATACTTTGACAATGATTACCTTAAATGACTTCCTACCAGAGTAGTTAGAATGTCTTTTTTAATTTACCACAATAAAATGGATAAAGAGCTCAATATACTGAAACTACCGTGAATTTAGAGACATTACTTAAAAGCTTTGCTTAATCTGAGTATTAATGGCTCTTTTAGATAACTTCTGTGAAAATCACGAGTTATTGATTACAATGGTGAGCGTTTCATTATAATATCATAATGTTCCATGATTAACAAGGACCGCTACAGCCACCCTTCGTTGACTTCACTCAACGTTAACATAATAATCATTTGAGTGAGTTTCATTGGCAGGCCTTCAAAACAACCAAAGGCATTTATAGATGTCAAGTCACTACTACATCACTTGTGTACCTTCAAAAACTCTGAAGGAAACATGCACATAACTATTGTTGGTTTCTTCTTAATAATGGTTTTATCAGTCTTACAAGGCGAAATCCCTATATATTTCTTAAAAGAAAAAGTTTTGTTCAGAACTATAGACCTTCCAGTGGAACATATTAAGTGTTGGATTGGCAAGTTTGTTTTACACTCCTCCATATGTTTTCATACGGACGTCACCCACTCTGAAACTCATTCTACAGAATAAACAAAGCGAAAAAGATTATTATCGTATCACATAGTATTAGTTTGTGCATCATTAATTTATTCTACAGTAAAATTGTCAGTACTCATTATGCACATATAAGTGTTACTGCTTAGGAAACAATAGAGTAGTAAATATACTCTTGCATTGCGTACAATATTGCAGTGAGGTAGTACTGTAACAGCAGCATACCCAAATCAGCTTTATGTTGTCAACAAGAGGACAGAGCTTCGAGTAAATGATCAGAACGGCCAAAATTCTGGTTTTTTATGATTTTTTATGAATGTTAGGAAATCTGACGCAGACCTATCCAAAAATCTACTATTTGATGCAATTTTATCTCATAGAAAATAAAAAATTAGGGACGGCTAGGTTATTAGATCAAAGGCACCTGTGAATTTGTGGACGCGAAAGTTTAGATCTGGAAAACTCAGTTGTACATGATTTAATTTAGAATTTTTGGAAACTGTACATATCTCTTCAAACTGTCCAGTTCCAAACTTTGAAAAATTGATTTCGTTTACTGTCGCCAATAAAAGGAGATAGATGATAAATACTACAACAAGGTAGTTTTCAATTTGAAGAAGTAGTTAAATTTAAATGCGTATTTACTCATTGATACCTGCACACGAACAAAAATGTGTGAGTGTGTGCTATTTTCGATATCATATTTAATGATTCATGGCCAACTCTATTGAATTACTATTGTTCATCAGTTTTAATTAAGCAAGCTAGTCAATTTTCCTGATATGAGTTAAATTATTCATGAGTCAAATTATGTAGGTTTTTACGACGTTTGTAATTCAGGGGATTTACTTATGAAAAGTATTGTCAGATTTAACTTGACATATCAGCCATAGTTCCAGCAATAACTCGCAGTTGTGCAGGATGTGTCAGTTTAAAACAAAATACCAAAAAAAGGGGGAAAAAAAAAAAAAAAAAACTGGTTCTTCAATATTATTGGAAATAGAAAACTCACATAAATATTCCCTCTGAAAGATTTCGACTTTTATCTCCAATACTGTAACGATACAAAAATCCCACATAAACTCGACATGAGTCCAACGCTCTATATTCCTGAATAATATCGATACGCCACGACACTCTCCCTAAGACCGGTGTTATATCGTCTGAGTGAGAAGGCAGGTAGCAGGTGGAAGTGTTCCCGTCCTTGTAAACCTCCAGCTTTAGTGGTAAAGACACCATCTCTTCGTTATTCTTCACAACACAAATATCAATAGTGTACGTCTAACTTGATAAACAGAGTGTTGGATCAAATAAAACGCTATTCAGCTCATCCGGAAGTACTTAAAAAAAGTATCAGCCATAATAAGTAATTATATCAGTTAAAATGAAGATTCTATTCGAGATGGGAGGGAGGTTTAGAGTTGGCGATGTACCACTCTGCCTCGCTTTAACAACCAAAATTGCGTTGTTGATCGCCCTCAGATTTCCCCAATTATGAATATTAATAAGACTAATAAAGATACTCACGGATTTTATTTATGTGTAATAATTATTAATTACACAATCAGAATTGTTTATTGATTAATGCGTGTCCTCTACAATATACAAATTAAATGAAATGCACACTTCAATGAAGTGCGAACAGAGAGTATTCTTTCGATTTTTAGAATAAAATCATATGAATAAGTCAAAATAGCCACCCGAATCACAAAAATTAATCAGTACTAATTTATCAGAGATACTAACAGATATTTCTACAACCGTAAGAAACATGATTATAATAATCTGAACTAATAGCTCTATTATTCCAATCTCCGACGTACATAAATATTTCCTAATTTAGCAGCTATCAGAAGAACACCTAATCAGAAGAGCAAAAAAAAAAAAGATTATAATAATAAATAAGGAAAACTCTGAAAATAAATTACTACTGTAAACGTGTTCTACACCCTCTGAAACGCAAATGGAATGCAGCCCCATCCCCAAGTGCCACCTTGCCGATGGCTTTAATATCCCCTTTTCTACGAAAAGTTAGGTGAGAATGTGTATGAAAGAATACCAACACCTATATTTATTTTTCCTTAGTGGTCCGTCCGGTTATAAACAATAAAAATAGTACCTACCTACATCAAAATGTTTACAGATTGACTTCAATCATAGACACCAAAAACGTTCGCACTTTAACGTATGAGAGTAAAAATCTTGCGAGCATGATAGTCTCAGCATCACCCGTCCAACTCATTAAGCCTGTAAATTGATAGATGTGGATATTGACCAAGAATATGTAACAAAGATTCCCCAACCTTCATGTTGCATGAAATGATTTCCTGAGACTGATCTATACTTATGCCACTGCTGCACTTAAAGATCCTTTGATGGGCCAAACTGACTTGGGCAATTATTCTCTTTAAAATAATCGGCCCTTCAAGTGAAAGATAATTCTCACTATTATGTTTTGGTGGAGCTCCAAATACATGGTGCTATTTGAGGATTGGGTAATACGTTCTATTTCTAAGTAATCACACGTGATTTTGTAGGAGTGGAGGATTGAAGCACGTTTCTATCTTATTTCCTCAGGATTTTGCATTTCCCATGTTCCCTCGAAGCGTATGCGGATCAATAACCTCCTCTCCTGCGCAGCCCAATTATACATCTGTACATAAACCCCTAGCCTCATTGTGGTAACTAATTGCGCATAGCATAATAATGGGAATCACTCGGTATCACTCGGCATCCATAAGATTTTTTCCCACCAGCCAATAATCCTATCAAAAATTGATACAGACAAACAAGATCTGCCAGCTTCAGCCCTTAGCTTGTACCTCGGAGTATACTGAGAGAGCTGCAAGACGTTGATAAACCTTGTCTAGACAATTTCCAACTGATCAAAATGCCTCAAGCTCCATATTTCCGATGCATACATGAGTGTGTTACCAACGAGAGAGTAAAAGATTGTGCAAGCGGACTCCCAGCTTTGACATTTGCTACTCACTAAAACCTGTCTTGCCCCACCCCAAGCCCTCAAATCTTTCAATCAAAATTTCTACATCGCATTGTAGAAAAAGCCCGTTGAGCTAATAAGCACCACTAAGACATATTCTTTAGATAGTCTCACAGTTTTATCCCCAATTAGAAATTTGTGTTCCTTATCGAAACCAGTCTTTTTACAAAAACAAACAACCTTTGTCTTGCTAGCTTCCAGTTCCAGCCTCAAAGATAGCGAAAACTCAAAGAGTGATAATAGTTTTTTCCGATGTCACTGCGAGAATCCCCGAATATTACGGCGTCGTCTGCAAACAATAATGGAAGTTGCTCTTCCCATCAATGTTTACACTATCTAATCCTCTATACGTATGCAGTACCTACTCCAGGCCTTTAAGGTATAGCGCGAAGAGGTTTGGGCTAACCCCTTGTAAGACATGATCAAAGTTTGGTCAATCTCCCGCAGCTTTTATCGCAACCTTAGCTTCAATAGACAAGCTTTGTAATACTTCCAGAATCTATTATTAATTACAGTTATTTTGGTAAGAACTCACAGGTAAGTAACAAATCTGATTGGTGCCCTTTAAGTGCGGCTTTGACCTTTACGATTTTTGTTCTAAGTGTCTCCTGTTCATTAAAGGTGAGTTTGTTGGCAAGTTTGGTGGATAGAGCGAATGGTTTTCAGGAGATAAATTTGGTAGTTGGTCGTTATGGAGTTCAGGGAAAATTTGATTTTGATCTCTATGTAGGATTCCTAGCCAGTGAGTAGAGTAACCCAATCTAGGGCGCAGCGCTCAAGTTCTTTAGGAATTTAGGATTTTTAGAAAATAGCGTTAATCAATAGTTACCGTCCCTACAATGTGAAAATACTAATTCAAATACGAATATAAAAAATGAGAAGGATAGAATAAATTCCAGAAGCATAGGAATGGAAGTTTATCTAAATTGTATTTAAATGTTATTAAGTACGATGCGAAGGTCTCAAAGTCCTTCGGTGATGATGAAAAGAGAGGTTGATATAAAATACCTCCTCCCGCAAGGCGAGAGATAAATAAAGAATGCGTGGTCTCTGGAGTCAACAGACCCAGGATGGGCTTCTAATAGTAGTTGTTGATAGTGTTAAGTGACAATACCTTCGATATGAGTTGATATTGGAAGAAACGGGTGCCTAGTTGATACCCATATCACACAATTTGTTCATCCCCGCATTACGATGATTTCAGACGAGTGCGGTACAATTATGCACAGACACAGTTATGAGAATTTCACCTTTATTCATAAATATAATTTTGTAAGTTCGTATATTTCGTAATTTCGTCGAACCAGGAACGGGTGCGCATACACAAAAAAGCAAATGGCGGCTGGCAAAACACCGGAACAAAAATAAGTGCGCACACACAGTAATATTCTTGTTATGTGTGATATGCATTGCATACATGAGTGTCAATGGCCACGACGGCATCAAGCAAAAAATTATTCAATCAAATTCTCGAAGATATTGTTGCCTACTGGCCACTAGAATAAGGTTAACCACTATTCTTTACAGATTTTTTTTTTTTTTTTTTTTACGTCTGCTGACACAGTAGACTAGATCCACTTTTCTTAAGGTAATTTTAACACGACGCGGTGGTACTTTCAATGCTTCCGTGACAAATAACACCACACCTTTACACTCACAAAAATTTACAAATACATAACTGGTCAAGTTCTACTTCCAAGTGAATCATGTATGTCCATATGTGCATTCTATACAACTAATTTCCTTAAATTGTCACAATATTTACTGATATTAATTTCAAAAATATTCTTACCAACCCATATTGAAAACGGAAGGTCTTTGAATGATAAAATAAATTTAATATTGATTAAATTTGCTATCTATTTCCCCATTTACTTTTGCAATCGTTTATCGGATTGGAGTTTGCTGAGGTTCATAAAGGATTCCATAAATTCTAACCCGAACATGTTAAACTGTGCAAATAAACAGAGAGACTGACTAGTAATTACATTATTTTATTTGGAATATTCTGCTACTCAATAGATCATTGAGGATGTAGATTTTCGATAACTTTATAAGCAACATGAACCGCCACTACGTTAGCTTTGGAAGCAAGGGCACTTAAGTAATAAAACTCTGCTATCAACAATCGTGATCATTACGAATCACATGTTAGACGGTAGCTCATGCAAAAATCTAACTCTTTGTTTGTTTTGAGGGTGCACTCAGCTTTAAAAAAATATGGAGCCCCAAAAAACCCAAGCAATCTACAGAGTTTCTTCTGTTGTGTATTAAAAGGTTTAGCGTTTTACCATCGAGTACAAGAGTGAGTGTAGGTATATACGTAGGAATTGCGTTTGTGTAGTTCATGAAAGACAAGAGTCAAAGATTAACTTCACCAAATCTGAGGGTTTGAAAGCATTAAAGTTTCAAACTCCTCCGATTATCTTACAGGCCTTCCACATCTACGCGTCTATTTGATACTTCACCACTTACGAGATGGTGTACGACCTGCGGAAAGTTTCGGTTTTCGGAACGGTGCTTTTATGTTGAGTTGAAAGCCTAACCTGATCTTCCTATTTGTTATTCATGTATGTAGGATTATTGAAAGCCATGGCGAGGATCCCTTATAAGCTACCGTGCCGGGATTACGTCCGTGGTTTCAACGCTAGACAACACTCAGAAGAGGGGGCAGGGAATTCGCTGAACATGCAAGAGTTATATAAACTCCTACAGTTCGATGAATTGTCAATATAAAATTATTTCAGTTCCTACAAGTTACCATAACAGTGTCAAGATTAACAATCCGGTTGTTGGAAAAATAAGAGCCTGATGGTCACGATCCACTTTTAATATAAGTAATGTAGGGAACCGAAATTTTATCAATTTTGAGTTACTAACATCCGTGACGCATACAAGCGAACTGCACATAGTTGAATATATAGATAGTGTTATACTTAAATTTCCAAAATTTCAAGCTGGTTAGTGATGGATACGAACTTTGGGAATTCGTCACTTACCTGGAAATATCAAAATAGATTTATGAACAATTGTGATTGGCGATAATCATTTCTAATTATTAGGGATGTGCCCTGATACCAGTAAGAAGTAAGTATACGTTTTAAATTAAAGTATGATCAAGCAGAGCTGATAATGTAAGGGCAACGTATAATTCTTTTGTGCTTAAGTTAAGATATCACAACGTACTAGAAATTGGAAATGTCTAAAAACAGCGATAATTCTCCGACTTTTACAATTCGTTGTGTTTTGAACTTGGAGGTTGCGAATCAGAATTGTTGATTCCTTGTCAAGTTTGTACCCTAAACTTTCAAGATATCATGTCGCTGGAAGAGGAGGAAAAGATTCACCCCGGAGTGTAAAGTCCCATGAAGTGAGAGCAGGTACTACACCCCAGAGCGCGAGGTCCCGGGAAGTGTAAGAAAGGAAAGGTTTGTATAGGTGGCGTTAGGTGGTATAGGTTGCAAATGAAAAACAGGGATTTGAGGTAGAATGATGGTTCGAGCAGCTTGTGCAGGAATTATATCTGGCATCTTGGTGGGAGGGGGAGGGGGGGGGGGGGGCTGAAAACTTAGCCACTAAGAAGCAGTAGGGGAACCGCAAGGTCCACCCAACGCTTCTGTAATGTGCGTTTTGCGAACATGTGGTGCAAGCTGTTCAGACTTGGTATTTCATTTAACTTTATTTTTCACAAAATATGAATCTAAATTCGCATAATTATTTAAAACAAACATGCACCAAATCACCTTTTGCAGGTACCTATCTATCCAGGTTCATATCTATGATAAAAGTTGAAAAATGGACAAAAATCAAAATAAAATAATTAAGTGAGCAAAATAAATTCGAGTAAAACTGTTTTATAAGCAATGGCTTGCTGCAGGCGTTGCTGATGTCTCGGTAGCCATTTTGACGTAATGGGATTGAAATAAAATTAATCTGAGGGAGGAAAACTGGAATTTTTGCTTTATCACATTCAATAATGAACGTTCCTAATGAACCAAGAAAAAGGTTTATCCTCCTACACATTTGTAGGTTCACGTTTCACAATGCGTAGAATCCACAGATTAATTGAAAAATTTAATATTATCTCACAAAGGTTTATTATTTCCCTATTGGATAGCCCATCTTAACGGGAATCTTCTCTGTCAATAATTTAAACGAAGCCTGTTAACATATTCCTGAACATAGCTGCGTAGGCGTTGAAACCTACCGAGGTAAAATTAATTAATTGTAATAAAACACATACACAATCCTTTTATATTTAACATGAGTGGGCACACTAACTTTGTGAAGAGGGAATTCCAAATATAATTTATATCAACTGATACAATCGTCGTGGTAATTCGCTGCACACTGAGCAGTTCAATTTTCAATATAGTTCCTGTATACCTTAATTGTAACCACTGGGAATCTGATTTTGACAAGCTTAAAACCTTTCTTATGGAACACGTAGAGGAGAACTTCGTGATTGCTGGTGATTTTAATGTGCGTATCGGTCTGGAGCAGGATATGTGTGATACACCGGACATTGACATGGGAAATTTTTATATAACACGTTGTTCCAGGGACAAGGAATTAAATTCTCGTGGCAAAAGATTTATGGAGCTTTGCGCAGACACTGGACTTGTGGTGCTTAATGGGCGCTCGCCGGGGGACAACGAGGGGCATTTTACGTTCATTTCCCATCAGGGTTCGTCTGTTTGCGATTTGGTTTGTGCATCATTGGAAATACTACCATACTTAGCGGATTTTTCGGTACTACAAGAAAATTTCTCGGATCACATGCCGGTCACTTTCAGTGTCCCTTTGGGCTGTTCTGATGTGTTGGTTCCTCCTCTCCCGCGGCTAAGATGGTTCCCCAAATCCGCTAAAAAATATATGACCAAACTAGAGGTTGCAGTGCCGGAGATTGTCCAACGGGCGGGTGGGGATGTGGATTTGTGGGCGGACTCTATAGTGTGTGCGATTAGAGATTTGGCTGCTTGTACTGGCACAGTTGATTCTCCTAACAGCAAAAAACCATGGTACGACTGGGATTGCGAAAGGGCCAGAAGGAGATCCATGAGTTTACTCAATCTACACAGAAAAACCGCCTCAGATATAGCTAGAGAAGATTATGTTATGGCCAACCAAATATACAAGGATATGGTGCTCAAGAAGAAAAAAGAATTCTACTGTGGCTTGGCGGCGAGGTTCAGGGAAGTTGTTGACAGTAAGCAGTTCTGGCGCTTGGTAAAGACGTTCAAAAACACTGTTCCTTCACTTCAGTCATCGATATCCGCTTCTGATTGGATGCACCATTTTAGATCCTTGCTCAATCCGGATGTTTCAGGATATTCATTGTGTTTTGTGGAACCAAGCATTGCTTCTCCCATGTTGGATGATCCTTTTACAATAACCGAACTTCAGAGTGTGCTGTCGAGCGTCAAGGACAATAAGGCACCTGGTTGTGACGGCGTACCATTTGAATTTTTCAAAAACACACCCACCACTTTTCAAGAAATGTTACTGGATTTTTTCAATTATATAATCTCTACTGGACGGATCCCTAGCAGTTTCAAAGAAGCGGTTATTTTTCCGCTATTTAAAAGGGGGGACTCAGCGGATGCAGCCAACTTCAGAGGCTTATCTTTCATCAATGCAATTGCCAAGCTTCTTTCGTGCATTCTTGCAAACCGACTGAAACTTTTCGTGGAAGAAAAAAATATTATGTCTGAGTGCCAGTCAGGATTTCGTAAGGGCTACTCAACGGTCGATTCAATTTTTGTGCTGACTGGTTTGATCGAGCTTACCCTCAGACGCCCACGTGGTAAGGTCTACGCCTTTTTCGTTGACTTAAGAGCTGCTTTTGACCGCGTCAACAGGGACCTGCTCTTCTGCAAACTGTTCAATTGTGGGATATCGTCCAAATTCGTTGCATCTCTTCGTAGTCTGTATACAAATATTACTTCATCGGTGTGGACAAAAGAGGGAAGGACTGAGTCATTTCCAGTTGTGTGTGGCGTTAGGCAGGGTTGTCCCCTCAGCCCACTGTTGTTTGCGCTCTTCATTAATGACTTGCCTGATGTACTACAGCATGGTGTTCGGGTTGGCGAGACAGTCATTAAAGTGCTGCTATATGCGGATGACTTGGTAGTTTTGGCGGATGACCCTGTGGAGCTACAGTTGAACATTGATGCAGTTCGAGCGTATTGTGAGCTGTGGGGGCTTGAGGCTAATTTGGATAAGTCGAAGGTGGTGGTGTTCCAGAGGGGAGGCAGGCGTCGTGCGACAGAACATTGGACCTATGGCACAGAGGATCTCCAAATAGTTAAGGAATACCCTTACTTGGGAATTATCCTAACACCTCGGCTGTCTTTTAGTAAACACCTTTCACGCAAGTCTAAGTCGGCCAAGACGGCTATGAACTGTGTCTGGGGTCAAGCCTTCTCCAATCCTAACATCCCTTTACCCGCAAAAATGGAGATTTTTAATGCTATCACGAGAGCCATCCTATGTTATGCAGCACAATCGTGGGGTTACATGGAGTATGATTCTGTGGAGTCTGTGCAGTTGCAGTTTGTAAGGAAGTTGTTCCACCTCCCTCATTTCACACCGAACTATATACTGTATCTGGAGACAGAACTGAGTCCATTATCGGTTTATACACTCAAACTACACTTCGACTATTTGCTGAGGATTTCAAAAATGTCTGGGTCCCGTCTTCCCAGAATAGTGGCAGTTGAACTGGCAAGGATTGGAGCTGGGTACGCGGAGAAGTACGCTCGCCTTTGTGTGCAGCATTCTGTTCCTGACAACCTATGCTCATTTGAATTTAGCCGCCTTAAATTGGACATGGCAAGCCTTTTATCGGCATTTGCGACCCACAGGAAGTCATGTTTTGTGGAACGGGCTGCCACTTCGAACTCGTTCACACTATATCACAGACTGGACCAATCAGTGAAGTGTGCTAGTCTGGTAAGAGATGATTGTGTTCCTCTAAGTACTGCACGATGGGCATTTAAGATTCGAGCTGAAGCCCTTTATCTCAACGCGAAGCCTTACAGAACAGAGGGGTCGGAAGAATGCTCTATGTGCAACCTCCATGAACGAGAGGATGTATACCACTTTCTTTGTAGATGCCCGATTCTCGCCGAATTTCGGCTCATTGCGTTCCACTGCGACACGTTGTCTCCAGATGAAGCGATTTCAATCCTGAATGGCCCTGATTGGACGAAGCTGGAGCTCTATTGTAGATTGGCTTGGAGATATAGGAAATTGCTTGTTGCAGAATTTAACTTTTGATCAATGTGTTAAATTGGATTTTGGCGTGTGGTGTTGTTTTTTCAAAGTACGTGTTTCTTTTCAGTATTTTATTATAAATAAATGGAACAATTATTGACCTAAAATAGCGAGCATTGTAAGGCCCTACTTCCGGCAGACAATTTATTATTGCCGTATTGTTTATTTGATTTGAATTTGGCAAATTCATTATGTTTAAAATTCTAATAAACCTTTTTCATCTTCTTCTTCTTCTTCTTCTTCAATCGTCGTAGTTTATAAGGTGATTATTATTATGTTTAAAAACCAGTTCGGTTTTACTTCCATGTCATTGTTTTTTCCGTTCATTATTTGCAATAATGAATTTTCCCCATTAGTTCGGGTACTTAGGGGGAGCAATCGAATGAATGTACAGTGATACGGGTGGTTTCATCAGATTCTTTGGGGTAATAATTATAGGATTAACAATAATAATTATCAATAATTAATGATATTTCTAAAAATTACCGTTATTTCGGAAGGTTTTGAAATTGATGCGAAGTTCCTAGAACCAACCCCAATTCGTGATTTTTGACCAGGTTTCAAAACGTTGGTCTTGTAGTTTTGGAGAAGAATTTTGGACGGCGGACGGGAGGTCTGAGTCCACCAGCATGTAGAGGAAGCATAGTTTTCAGTTCCAGGATGAACGATTTTTTGTATCCAAAAACCAAGATTTTCATTCGCTTTTTACGTTTTTGACCATTCTGAATAATTTTCTTTTCTGTGTGTGTGTCCGCGGATAATTGAAACAAGCCCAAATTAGACAATTTTCTACCAATTTCGATGAAATTTCTAGTGAATGTGCGGGCTAAGCTGTAGATGGTTCTCTACCGATTTCATTGTTCTCAAATCATCACTTTATTCTGCGCTTACGCAAATGTATATTTTTTCATTTCCTAGTTGATCGATTTTGACGATTTCCGCTACCTACATCTTGATTTTTATTTTCCAATATGGAATGTTTCTAAGATCATTCTAAACAGATTTATATTCACGTTATGGATATTAAGAGACATGTGCGACATCGAATTCGGCAGACTTTTTTCTTATTCGCTTTTTAGATTTTATGCATCTTGAACGTGAAACAACAAATTTTTAGGGAAGGGGTCCATCCGAATTCCATTGTACGCCATGCAGAACTTTTCTTCGCAACAACTAGACCAATGTTTATTAAACTTTTGAGCCAAAAATCACAGATTCCTAATACCACGGAATCGATTAACTTTAAAGATATAATTTAATGGCAGAAATACACAAACAAGACAGATCTCAAAAACTATCAAATAACTCGTATTTTTTTTGTTGTAGTCAATATATATCACCCCGTAGAATTGAATGATGGAGCTTAGTGATAATCGCCTCAAACTGCGAGGTCGTATGACTGGATGTAACCCCAATAGAATTCTCTTTCCAGGGAATCGAGTTTTTGGCGCATGGGAATAGTTGAGCGTAGGTAGATGACTCCTTTTATCTCATTAATTTTCAGGTGTTGGTTGCCTCAGTCAATGTGTATATACCTACTTGGATCCTGATGTACCACTGAATTTATGTTATCGTCGCTGGTTATTTACCTACAGTGGGACTAGTACAGTGTAGGTGTTTTATTTAGTTTAATTAATCTCCCCTCGGTAGGCGTCTACATTTTTGCAGTTATATTTAGATAATGTATAATTATACAAGTGTTCTGCATAGAAGGGATATCTAATTCAGAAATGATAAACCATAGTATAGTAATTAAATTACTTAATTAAATTACTTAAATTAAATTGTCGCTTTTCATTTTGTGTAGCCTCGTCTCTAGACTCCCATTTCATTGGCTTTACAATGAAATAGCAGATCCATCCCCCATTGCCAACTGTAATGCCCATCGAGTTTCCCGTACTAAAAGTGACACAGCTCCTATTATCGAAAGTTGCGTCCTTACTCGCACCCATCCGAGTTGTTGTGAGATAATCCAATTCCACTTCTCCGGCAGTTTATTGGGCATCGTTTCAGGAACACCAGAAACTCCTTGTGGCGTACGAAAGGTGTAACGAGCCCTGACGGTGTTCGGCTGCATGATCGTGTTTGATGTATGCTTTTGTAATTGAAGGAAATCTGTGGCCAGTCAGAGTATCTAGAAGCCGGTTTGAGCAGAGTCAGAGATTATAATGCGATTGTTAGAAAACGCTGGCCTTCCACTAACCTAGATCCGATTAACGTTGATTCACCTTTATTTATTTTGATTTTCATCGAGACGAACCTGGTCGTCTCTTTGCTACTCTTGAGGAAGAGAAGCAAGTCAAAAAACTAATGAACATACGACACAATCATTTTCCAACCAGGAAATAATTACTACCTGGCTTCCTCACCAAATACCTACTCAATATGAGTACTGATCGTTTCACATTTTTTATAATTGTCTTTTTATAATTCTCTTTTTTATAATTTCACATTTTTATAATTGTCTCATTATAACATGTCTCCCGAGTCCTCACAACCATTGAGCATGTTACATTGTTCAGTATCTTACTCAGGTATCTAGGCCAATTTATTGCAAAATACCTATAAATAGTAAGTAGTGAAACGACAATTTTTTAAATACGCTCTCACTCATAAATTTCTTCGGCCGATCATTATTCCCGAGTCAGCTAAATGAAAGCACCATTATCCCACCGTGGCGAATTCCCATTTCCCGCGTTGTGACCCTAACAATGCATTCCGAACTCCGATGGGGTTAAATCTGAACAACTGGGAGTTTTGTCGGTGATTGGAACTGGCAAATAGAGGGCCGTCAAAACATGTAGGGGCCTCGAGATTCCAGTGAAGCGGTGAATAGAACGGCTGGGAGTAATGTAAATAACATTGTTCACAAGAATATTGCTGCACTATGGAACATCAACAAGTAACTAACGATGATGAATACTGGGCTCACGTATTTATACTAAATTGACTTGAATCTCAACAAAAATTGAATTGAATACAGTAATTTAACAATCATTCATCATAACGGCGGTCTCTCGCATTCTAAGGTCGTTTTGTTTTAAGAGTGTTATTTTTGTATTCGGAGAATAACGAGTGTTTTTTTTTTTCTCTCTCCTTTTTTTCAATTCATCAGTATAAAGAGCTCGCTTCAATGAATCTAACGAATTCGGCTCTACTATTATTCATCAGTCAGGGATGTTCCTGTAATCAAGGTCAATTTCAACCAATCTTAAGGGGGAAATTAGAAAAAAATCAATGCTTCATAAAAATTCAGAGTAAAAGGGAAATTAGTTGTTTTGGCTTTGATTCCAATAGATTTGATTTCGATGGCCTTGATGAACCCATCCGGGTTGTTGTACGTTCTTCCGTTCACTCCTCATATGGTGATCATTAGTCAAGAGTTACATTCTAGGCGCCAATCAATCATGCAAAAACAAATAAGAACCTGGCACACCGAAAAAAAGCCTGTCTTTCAAATTTGCAGTTAAATGTTATCTGTACGGTTAAAGAACTAAATATTACATGCAGATGTGGCGAAGAAGAATATTTCATATCAATAATAATAATATTTCATCAATTGAGGTAGGTAGCAATGTTTCTAAGGTTAATACTTATATATTATATTTTTTTAAATCGAATAGTATATAATTATTTTCAGAATTTTAGTTATTAGACAATGCTAAGTAGCTTTTGATTGTTGAGAGATAAATCGCACATACTGTATGAATTCTGTCTGCAAACTATTTCCAATAAGTGTTAAAAGCCAGTCTCTGTTACCTCTGACCTGCGTAGTCAATTTTGAGGTTGGAATACACAATGGCATTCGAATTGTATGGCCAGGGGATAATGTGATCGGCTGCAGATTTCACCTAGGCTGATCCTAGTGAATAATAGCAATAGTTCTGATATTGATAATAAAACCTACAGAATAGTGAACTACCCACCGAACATGGATACACATATAGTAATAAATGACAAGTAGTATGTATTTAGTAAATTGAACTATACAACAGGTCCGGAAATCCAAAACTTGGGCCTGGTTGATGAATATAAAGATGAACAATCGGAAACAGGAAAGTGGCTCAGATAGGCATTTGGCCAACTACCTGAATTACGTGATCATTTATCCTTTTCCTTCTCGTACTCCTCCCAACCCATCATCAAAAATCGTGCTGATCTCGCTTCTCTTTTCGTAACGTTTGTCATTTATTTAAGTGAAAAGCAATGTGGTCATAAGGAAAGGGGATTTATTAGAGAAAAATAGGAAAAGTACAACACTTGACAATGCGCTTACATAACTCTGTCATTGCTTGCTATCTTTAGTGCAGCTTCTGCCCTGACTTCTCGTGTCGCTGAAATAACTTCATTTGAGTTGGGGGTGGCGCGTGGAACTTCAGCGTCATCCATGAGGGTAGTGAAGGCATTGGACACCGCTTCTGGTGGAAGAAATGGCAATCCAAAAAGCATTTTGCACCTCATACCGTCTTCCGTCTTCTTGATGAAATGTTCAAGTAAGCACTTACCGCCAGTATGTCTGAGCTGGTTACAGTTGATTGAGTTGACCAGTTAGATTGCGCCCTCCGGTCTTGCCTATCACCCAGTTCCGCTACCCTCCACTAGCTCTCCCACTACCCCATTCGCCAGTTCGAATTTGCCTGCTAGATATGCCTCACAGTGAGAATACAATTAAACCTGCAGAGTATTTGCACGACCATTATTATATCAACGATGAAGCGTCGTTTCCTCCTGAATTGTGGGCTGCCCAATCAGGTACCTATGTATTGTTAGGGATCATGCAAAAAGGTAGCTAGAGCTACCACAATAATGTTCTCTCTGTCACGGCTTCTGTTTTCATTTCACTACTACTACTCTCACCACAAATGCTCTTGCGAAGTTTAGAAAGGAATTTCAATTCCCCTCATTCATTGACGTTTGAATACAGTTTCAATGCAAAATGTATGGCGAAGTTCGCTCAAGTGACGAGGTAAGCCAACAAAATATCAAAAGTTGCAAATCATTACCTTCCAACTCATTATTTGTAAAAAAACGGAAGTTAGTGAAAAAACCTTGTCCATCTCCACGAAAAATAAAGAATTACAACAACACATGTTAAATCACAATGTTAAAATGTTAAAAATAACAATGTTAAATCGATTTCGATAGTTAGTACATCATCAGTAACAATCAATAACTTGGCTAACTTAACTTAGTTATTGTTTGTTACTGATGATGGCCTTACAGTCAAAATCTATTTAAAATTTTAACTCTTTATTTTTCGTGGAAATAGACAACGTTTTTTCAATAATTTCCGTTTCGAAATGGGTTTTCACAACTTCGTAGAGAGACATTTCGTTAGTATCACTTTTTACTGTTCGTTTTTCGCAAGGGTATCCAACCAGCACCTTCTAGTAGAAGAATATGGGGCCGTTACTCCATCGATCATGGAATCCTACAGAAATAATTTCATTGAAATCACGAAGATGGCCTGACGTTTAACTTTAATCAATATATTTTATTGACGACCGTTGAAAAAAAACGGAAGTTAGTGAAAAACGTTGTCTATTTCCACGAAAAATAAAGAGTTACAATGTTAAATCGATTTCGACGGTTAGGCCATCATCAGTAACAAACAATAACTGAAGACACATTAGAAAGGACACAGCTTATATAGAAACATGTGAAGGGAGATTGAATCCCATTGGTCGAGAGAAAGGAAAGGGGCAGGAGGTACAACCAATCAAGTGCATACAAAGTGAAAGGGAGATTGAATCCCATTGGTCGAGAGAAAAGAAAGTTTGGAAAGCACCAATTAAGTGCATACAAAGTGAAAGGGGGGATTATAGCTAATCAGATGAAGTGAAAGGGGGGAAATAACTGAATAGGGTTTCAACAGTGTGAAGGGATAATTCCAAGGTTTACAGAAATGGACCTATCAGTGGTGAAATATATTGAGGTATATCCTCATTTAAACATTTACCAGACCTGTCACTTTTGATAATTTCGAATTTTTCAAGTACATTCAACATACCTCCCTTTGGGCAAAAATGAAGAAATTCTACAAACTGTCTGTCTGTCAAATCAAAATTGTAACTATGATCAGATTCCTTAAGATGTTTAGCAAATGTAGACTTACCCTTATTTTCCCTGAAATCCTCCATATGCTCGTCCTATTCTTTCCCTAAATTTCCTACCAGTCTGACCGCCATATTCGTAGCCACAAGAATATTTTAATTTATAAACCCCACTTTTATCCTGCGCACTTATTTTATCCTTAACGGATCCTAGTAATGCTTTAAGACTATTTTTATTTTTAAAACCTACTTTATAACCTCTCGATGATAGAATTTTGCCAATTTTATCAGAAATTTTCCCATAATAAGGTAAACTTATCCATTGCTTTTCTTCTAAAGTTACATCTTCCCGAGCCAGATTGGAAACTTTTTCCCTACTCTTTTTCCTAAGAACCTTATCCCATATGGTATCAACGAGATCTCCTCCATATCCGTTACTAGCCGCTATGCTTTTGATAATGGATTTTTCTTTTGATAAATTTTGTTCACTCATTGGAATAGTTAGTGCTCGGTTGATCATACTATGGAAGGCTGCATGCTTATGTACTAAAGGGTGATTTGAACTACTATGGATCGTTATATCGCTATATGTATCTTTTCTGTAGATTGAAAAATCATGCTTCTCATTTACTAAAGAGATGGACAGATCAAGAAAATTTAGTTTATTCCCGCCGAATTCAAGGGTGAATTTGATATAGGGATCTAATTTATTGATTTTTTCGTGAAAAGAATTTAGTTGTCTTTCTGTGCCCTTCCATAGAATGATGATGTCATCGACATATCTATACCAATAGAGAAGATTATTTGTGTTAAAAGTTGTAAATATTTGTTGCTCAAGATAATCCATGTAAATATCTGCAAGCAGAGGAGATAACGGAGAACCCATAGCAACCCCTGGCTGTGTATAGCATTGCCCCTCGAATAAAAAGTAATTTTGATCCATACAGACAGACATCAAATTAAACAATTCATCCTTTTCGAAAATATTAAGTTTAGAGCCGTGAATCAGCCTGCATACCACATCTTTGCAGCTAGCTACATCGATATTGGTGAACAGACTAACCACATCAAAAGAGGCGAGCTTAGCATTTGGAACGACCGTTGACTTTCATCATAGAATATAGTAGTATTAGAGCGTAAAAGTTTTGACGAATAAATGAAATTATATACTTAATAGGTACATATAATACCCGGGACCCTTTCTACTTTTGGTTTATTATTTCCAATAATAAGCCTATGTGATCGTATAGCAAAAAATTTTTATAACCCCCCCTCAAACTTTGTCACTTTACGTTTCAAGGTGCGTAGAATCCAAATTTGAAATGTCCGTCCGCCGTCCGCCGTCCGCCGTTCGCCGTCCGCCGTCCGCCGTCCGCCGTCCGGGCCATAAAAGGCCTAAGAATTGACTTAAAAAACCCGTCCTTTCGCCCATAGACTCCATTTGGGGTCTAGTTGGTCCTAACGTTTAACCATCCCGATCGCTTTACTCGCATAGATGCTATGGGCCAAAAACGGGCGAAAAAGTGTCATTTCAAGGCTTTGTTAGACTTACGCACGCACGCACGCCTGGCACGCTTGGCAGGGGGTCACGGTGGGCGGTGAGGGGGGGTGAGCGGGGGGTGGAGTGAGAGGAGGCGCCGGCGCCGCGGCACCTTGTGGTGGATACGGCGCCGGCGTTCCCTCGAGGCATGAATATAATGTTTTTTTCAAGGTCATATTTGTGTGTTAATACCAAAGCTTTTCCTACGCATATTTAATAACATATCCTCTCGACTTTGCGTACGTAGTTAGATAATGATATTATTAAGGCAATAACTATTTGAATAGATAGGAGCTCAAATCGAGAAATATAAACATGCGTATATAATTATAGAAGTATGGGTTGTGACAACTCGAAATAGGACACGCCGAGGAGTCTGGACGGGCCTTATGACGTAAGCTAGCCAACTAAAACTATGATCATACTCAATTGAAAAAATAATAAACCTTTGTGAAATAATTTGCAGCGTTTTTTTGTACGTTCACTTTTCTTCACGCTGGAGTTTTATTTCACTTTTTCTACGAGAGCGTTTCAGAGAATTTTTCGGTCGGCAGGAGTATTTCCGCGGTTTCCCCTCACGCTTACTACCGCTGGCTCAGTACAACAATCATCCTGTGAGGTCTGAAAGAATATATAAAACTGTTGTCTGGTCCTTTCTCATTGACAACGTCGTGGGTGTGAATATTCCGTTGACCAATGAAGAGCGTTGTCTGTTACCACAAAATATAAATAGTTACAATGTTAAATGGATTTTCACGGTCATCATCAATAATAGAAAATAACTGAACATACATTAGAAAATAACCAGCTTCTATAGTTACAGGAGGATGAGAGCTTGAATCCCATTGGTCGAGTGAGAGGAAAGGGGTGAGAGGAAAAAACGACCAAGTGCAAAAAAAAAAAAAAAAAAGGATTATAGCAAACCAGACGAAGTGACGGGAGGGTAGAGTGTTAATTAAACTGGCTTTAACACTGTGAAAAGGCTTTACAGAAACGGACCTGTCATTGGTAAAATATATTGCGAGATTTTTCATTTAAATCTTTATCAGATATGTCACTTTTGATAATTCCGAATTTTTCAATAAATTCAACATACATTCGCTTAGGAAAAATTTTCAGTTACGCAGCATGATCATGAGAGCGAATTTTCGAAAGATATATTTATGGTGAATTGTTTGGGAATTTGATCACGTTGAATGCAAATGCATCGTTAACTACCAATGGTAAATAACTTGTCTAAATAATATTCTGTGATCAAAAAATTTTTTTATGTGTAGATTTTTTGCAACTTTTATAGGTTTTTCAGCAAATATTAATGAAATTTAAGTAGGTACATTTTCAGCATAAGTTTGTGCATAATTGACTTAATGCTCTAGTTCATTATTGATAAAATATTTTCACTTAGGTATATTCTGCTAAAGAAATTAAAATTGAACGATTTTCAGCCATTTTTAGTATTTTTTTTTTAGCTCATTTTTTGATATATTACCAATTTAATGTACTCAAAATTTTCTGGCCAACAAATTCATCCTATCATTTGAAAAGTTTGATTTTCCGGTGCTAGAACGGATTTTGAAACTCAATCGTCTAGAATGACACACACACACGTAGACAAACACATACCACCATAAGCGCGCGCACACACACACACTTTTTCATGCGTATATGCATATAGACACATATTTCATATATATGTCGATGCCTTGTGTTTCAAATCAAAAGACCTTCATGTTGAAAGAATCAATTTGAAATTGCCACTTAATCTTCTCCTCTATAAATGATAAGTAGAGAGTGTGATGAGTGTGAGAGTGTGATGTGTGTGTGTGTGTGTGAGAGTGTGTGATGGTTTTTCGTTTTTCTCCTCTACGATGATAAGTAGGTAAAGGTTCAAAACCGTTGGGAATGCTGACGTCTAGGTGACCCTGATAAAAGGAATTCAATCGTAACCATTATAATTATTTCACCATTGTTAGGTCCATCCATGTAAATCTTGGAATTGTCCAGCTCAATTAAAACCAGTTTGATTAACGATCTCCCGTCGCTTCAGTTCATTTGATTAGCTTCATTAAATATGAATTTGTAGATAATATTAACTGGTAACCTTTGTGATGATATTTACAGGATGGTAAGCATTCACGTAATATTTGTTGGGAAGAACGAAAAAGAAAAGTAACCAATGTCATCTTGAATTTACTCATTGCTTTATTGGGGTTAGTTACTAGGACTCGAAAAAACACAATTGGTGACATAATTATGTGGTTTGGATAGAGTATACTTTCTTTAAAATTTTAAATAAACTGTACGGTGCTTTTCATTCTCCATCTTTCAGCATGAAGAAAAGGTGCGAACATGGAAGAAGCGTTCGAAGGTGGTCAAATGAATTGGCAGACAACTAAGTAGCTACGAGTAAATGCACTTAGGTTAAGTAAATACGTCGCTGAATTTCAATAGAACAGCTTTAGCGCCCCCACGTAGTTCCCAACCCGAAACCACTCTCCTCAGTCCAACACCGTACTTACTTCGCCTAGTTAGACTCCTTTTGCCATCACGCGAGAAAAACCCACTTTCGGCTCATAGCCGGTGGTTACGGGGGACCTCGTCCTTTCAATCGCAATCTCAACAAAAGCCATATGAAACAATAGGCAATCAAGGTATTCTAGGTTGAGCCCCCTGACCTCGGAATATGGTCAGTTATTCATCATCGGGGGTCAGAGTCGGACCATGGTTCCGTGTATTAGATGAAATCGTTACAAAAGAAAAACCCCAATGAATGGAGCGGTTTTTCACGAGTGGACCACTCCCAAAACGAATGGGTTGCATGAACAGTGACGGTCAACAACAAAAGACCTAGTGGGCAGTTCAATAAGAGAAATGAAATAACGACTTTCTTTTCCCGCCAGGGACAATTGTATATAGTATGTTTCAGCTCGGAGACTGTTCTTCGTTGGAACAAGATCCAAGTGTTTCACCATTTTAGTTCTTTCCCGTCTTAAGTTCGTTGATGTAATGGATTACACCCATTTTCCTCGCGTGCAGCTTCTGAAAGAAACTGAAATGAGGCACTATTTTCAGTTGGGGAACAAGAAAAAGAAACAATGGGCACCAAACGAAAAAATGATAATGGCATAGCATACAGATAATAATCTAACATAATTTACTCAGTTAGCATATAAGTATGATTGCATGATTTTATTGTTGAATATCAGAACGTACAGTACTCTAAAAATTTCCTTTCCCATCACCCTGTTTTGGCTTTGTCTTGAGTATATATGCTGTCCGTACATATTTACTCTACTATTTTTGCGACAGGTTCTTCCAAAAACCCCATTTGATTATGACTGATCCCTATTCTGGGATCACATGGATTATGCCTTCATTCATAATGATCAAAAGAACCCTTAATGGTGGACTTTAAAAACATTATTTCTGCCCTTGAAAAGATAGATTGATAAGACAGATAAGATAAGAATTGATAATGTTGCATCTCAATGTAGTAATTGTACATTATACAAATACTTTCAATATTGTTCAAAATGCAGGTGCATTGTGAGGCTACCTGAACACAGATTGCAGTCCACCATCGAGACTGAAGGGCTTATTAAATGTTTGATTGGTAGGTAGCTGTCGCGTTGTTGTGGATGTCGGGGGAAATTCTTAGTTAGCGCATTTTGCATGCTCTGGAAATCATTCATGTGTTGAAAATTTACTTGATGGCTTTTCAAGGCAGCGCTCGCTCTCTTGTGATGGTTCATTTTGCTCCGGGTCCTTGGAGCATTTGAGTGTGTAGAATGGATGCATTTGTGATGTCTCTCTAGAGGTTTGCTTTTGAATTGCTCTTGTAGTGACTTAGAACAGGTGTGGGAGCTTTGAAACAGAAGTGGTTCCTCGCCATTCTGTATACTAAAGCAAAAGCAGTTAACGGTGGTATATTGCATATTTTTTGTTCTCTATAATTGGCTCCTCATGATCGAATGAGTGCTTTGTACTCATCTCTCCATATTTGCCTGTGGAGAATGAGTGTCTTTTTTTATTCATCATAGAAACTTATTTGGTATTTGCTGGGTAGATTTAACGTGGAAAAATGTTCCTCCACAAACAAATATTTTTTAAATCGACTTTATGCATAAAAAAGGAGACTAAAATGCAAATTTTGCACATTTCACAAAATTTGATTTTTTAAGCAGGTCTTCCTACTCCCAATACATTTATTTTTGATAGGCACTTCAAACGAACAACTTTCTGGGTGTCTCCACTTTTGAAGGGTGTACTCAATTTTAGTCTATTAATCAGGAGAAAAAAAAGATGTTTTAATGTTGGAAAACTTGTTTTTCCTATAAAGTCAAGAGTTATCTCGAACATTTTTCCTCTTATAGCATGGGGTTGGAGTCCTTTTTTTTCTCTTTCTCTTTTTTACGGGCGGTACATAACTCTTCAAATACAAAGTACACATCTCTCCAAATCCGTTATAAAGATGTTTTAAACTAAGCTCACAAATTTTTAATTAATTTGTTATGCTCAATTTTATGTGTTTTTAGGGGTGAACCTAATTAGTGTATGACTCTGTTATAACGGAGTTGGAGAACTATACAAGCATTGCTATTTGATTGAATGTAGAAAAATGCTTCTTCATTTCACTCTTCATTCATTAATACTTATACTTATATTATATTTATTTACTGTCTCGAAGAAATCCTCGATTTTATCAATAAGAACCCTGTTCAACAATAAAAAATAATTTTTGTCATGCCTAACTAGCAATATTAAAGTAAAATTGATTATTCTAATATAAAGCTAAGATTTTGTGGAAGATTTTCCCGTGGATTGCCTCGAAAACAAAGTATTTAAGTATTTGGAGCATAAAAACAAATTATTTAAAATTTTTAAATATTTTCTAATTTTTTATTTTAAATTGTTTTTTCACGTATTGAGTTGGTTAAAAAAATATTGATTTGACACCAGGAAGATGGGAAATTCAACGCTCATTTCAACGATGTCTTTATTCTTTTATTTTACACTGAGTTTCGAGGAGCCTTAAAGTAGAAAACACGAAAACAACTAAATGTAAAATTAATCGAAAACCAAACATTCAAAAAATCTCTAGACGGCAGTTTTGTAACGAATTACATATTTGAAGAGTCAATACCAAATGTTAGTAAAACCTTAAATGTGTTCACCCAGGATTTTTATACATATATATATATGTGTGTCATTGCATACGATAACTCTTCTCAAGATTGAGATTTAAAAAAATCTGTTCATTTGTAGAAAATCCAAGTCCACCGAAAGAAAGGATAAGTTTCTGGGGCAGAACTGTCTGAGCGCAATAAATGAATCGAAGTTCAAAAAAGTACTGAGGTGTAAAAACACGGCCTAGAAAAGGAAAAAGAAAACGGCTAAAAATAGTTTATTATACATTTTCAGAGAGTTTTAGTAAAAAACATTTCCCTATCAATGAACAAACAAGACATTGAAAAAAATATGGATTAAATTGTGCTGAAAAAGTACCTTAGTTTTATTAGTTGCTAAAATATCAATAAAAACTGCAAAAAATGCTAAAAATCCAAAGCTTCGTTTGAATGGCGGAATAGTATTGAGAACAAGTTTTTTTGCCATAAAATAATTACCTAACAATTTCTTTGCACTCAAAATGGCAAAATTTTGAAACAATTGTAAAAACATACATTGATAAACCGAAAATGTGCTCATTCGATTATGCTGCATGACTGCAATTTTTATCCTCCTCTAGTTTTTGTCATAAATGAATATAGAAATTTAGAAAAAAATGAATGAGTACCAATACAATATATTCATACAGGGTATCCCATCCAACCTTCCTTTATTATAGAGATGTAAGAAATGTTAAAAAGTACTCAATGATTTGCGTAATTTTAAATATAACATTTACACGCAGATGCGAATTTTTACTACATGCACAGCACAAACCAACTTTTTTTCTCCAAAAATGAGCCCCCATTTTTTATCGAAGATTCGAAATTTGCACGATGTTTTATCATCAGTCATCATATTTTATCAGTTTCCACATGTGATACATTATGTTGGTGTTTATTTTTAAGCAAAATAATAAACAAATATTCATTTAATTATATCAGCAACGAAAAACCGAAATTACCGAAATGTCAGTACGCTTTGCGCTGTTGAAGAAATAGTTGGAGAAATTTGTTATTCTTATAAATTTGTCTGTGTTTTTCCGTGCAGGTATTGGAAAGCATTAAGTGATTCTGGGTGAATGCAAATCCCAAAACCATATGTGACATGAGGCAGTTGAGTACGTTTCAAGTGATTAAGCAGTTTTAAATCCAAGTGAATTTTTAACGTAGAATACGTTTTTACGGAGACATATTTTCCAAAAAATTATGCATGACTCTGTTTACCTTTGTTTACCTTCTTTCCCCTTTAACCTACAAAAATCGGTCATCACTCGGTGGAAAGCTCTCAATTTACCTATACTTTTCCTGTTCACTACAACTTGGTGAGTGTGTGACTAGCAGAGGTATGGGCATAACAGTCGTCATGTTTTGTTCAATAACTAATGATCGTAAGTGTAGAAGCATATAGTATGTATCTATTGAAATTTAACCTATGAAGCTAATTCCTTTGTTATTCAACCTATGAAGGAAAGATAGAAATACAAAACCCTTAGGACATCTTGAAACGGATCATGAAGTCTAGAGCCCCCCGAAGTATGCTGAGTGAGATCCAGAGCAAATTTCTGTGCTATTCAATCTATGAAGCTGTAATTTGATATGGTGGCCTCTACAAACATCCAGAAATGAAATATAAAGTCTGAAACTATCTAGGTCAACTGAGTGAAGTTTGAGACGTGGCTAATTTCATTGCTATTCAATTTATGCAGCTATTATCTCTCGATGAGGGCTGGAGAGCTCCAAGTGTAACCTTAGGGACGTCAATGACGATAAAAAAAATCCTACCCATCCCTAACCGTCTCAACACGTCCCTAATCATATTTTTCCTATGTCTAAACAAATCCAAAAAGACTTGACTATACTGCTCATTACGAAAAATGAGAAATAAGGGAATCGGGAGTTGTCGGCCATCTTCGGTTTACTCTCAATAGGAGCTGGGAAGCTCCAAGTGTAATTTCGGGGACGGTAATTTCAATAAACGAGAACCAACGTTCGGCCTCAACCACCCCCACCTATCCCTAAACATATCTAGACGTTCCTAATCACATATTTTTCCAATGTCTAAACATATCTAAAAAGCCTTGATTCTATCACTCATTATGAAAAGTGAGAAATCGTGAAATCGAGAGTTGTCGGCCATCGTCGGTTTGCTCGTGTAACCATGGGGGTGGCAATTGCAATAAACGAGAAGGGAGCGGGGCTATCCATTTCCGTCACACGACATAGTTCGTATTATTTATGCACTAAATGAATTTCTAAAACAAACATATTTAGAATATGTGGAAGCTAGAATGCCACACCGTTGGCAGGCTTTTTGGTTTATATTGATTTTAATGCAGTACGCTATTCAATGAAGAACTTCCTCAGTTTTCGGTTGAATAGAATTTAAATGCTTCTTAACACGAACGAGACGACAGTTATAGACTAATGAATTCCAGTAGGTAAGTCGTTTTGGTGAACTGAGTAGACAAAAAATCAAGAGCAGAAGTCGCTTTCATACCACAAAGTTCGTAGAAGACCTTACGAGTATAAAGGACTGTGCAAATGTATGATGCATGGCACGCTACGCGAAATAGATCGCATGCTACAAACTAACGACCATATTTCATTGAGCGTGGAACGAGGGCTTTGTGGAACTTTATTACACCTTTCCATTCTCTCTCTTTTCTCTTTCTGTCTCCCTCTTTCCCTTGCTCTATACGTTTCCCGCAAAGCTCTGATTACGGAATAACAGGTTACAAAACAAGATTTCTTGAGTAATCAAACATTTATAAAGGTAGGAAACCTAGGTCTAATGAGTTGAAGACATATGAGGGTTCCAACTGAAAACGACAGGTGTACTATAGTAGTATTTTGAATAGCGTTTGCAGGAGTGTCTAAGAGTCTGTTACTATTAGAACTGTTGGCAGCGATTCATGATTGACGAGGGTCTTGGGGAAAATTTGTAGCTCCGTGAAGTTAGAGGGAGAATGACAGAGCAGAATTAATACTATGGAAAGCTATTCGTGGTTAAGAACGTATAACTTATCATTAAGAACGATGAATTTTGGTTTGCTATTTCCATAATGTACCTTTGTAACCGACCATGAAAATAATTTCCCTCAAAACTGAGTGACCTTAATTTGTAAACGTTTCATAAAAAATAACAACAACAATACTGTAGCTCTATAAAAATTGATGATTGATGGAATAGGAGGTATCTAGTTAGAATTGTCCTTGCTGATATTAGCGTTTTCCTCTCTTGCCGTTTATTTGATTTTTATATGGTTAAGTTGGATACTATTGAAACCTATTCGTGGTATATATGATTTACGGCTCATTGTTAGTAGGGTCGAAAAATTGTTCTGTTTCGGTATACATGATCCCATAGGGTAATGAGAGTTGCAAGAGAGCAAACCCTCTCTGGGTAATGAAAAAGTTTGTACTCTGTATATTCGCAAATCCTTCAATTTCCATCCTATTTCCATCGATTCTTAGAAGCTTTTGCGAGTTATTAAGAACTTAACTCTCTATGAAATTGTGTACTCATGTGGTAGATCTTATTCATCCACAATTTAAAATTTTCGTCTCTAGCATAATATCTATACTAGGTTTCCCGGTGTTTCTACATAGATATCATTGAATTTTAATAAGCTCCAACCGCTGCAACTGAATCTCGTTGATTCTCGCAGTACTTTTCCAACATGCTTTGATTTCCATTATCTGGGGAGTGATGGAAACCAATCAATCAAGAAAAGTAGTCTCTCACCAGTAATAAGTAGTAATAAAGATTTACATCTTCATCGTCTGCCATACCCCACATCATATATGTTTTGTTTCCCACCTCAATAGACTTGAACTGGATTCACCAAAGATTGTGTTAAAATTACTTATTGTGGCTGGAATTTTGAAATCTTAAATTCATTCGTTTCAGGATTAAGACTATACAAATCCGCAAAGGTAGTCATTCGTGGCAAAATTTGATCTTGATTACATTCCTACGGAGTCATCAACAGCCGTTTCAGATTAATGAGACGAGTAGAGATTACAATAATTCACGAATATGTAATCTGTATCTCACAGAGCATTCAACGATTCCGTAAGCGGGTACTGAATTCCAGTCCGTCCAATATCCAGCAGAAACTGAATTACATTTTCATTTTTTTTGTCCGGGAACTGAATGCTTCGACTTTGTATGCCTCACTACAATGGAACGATAATGAAATGTGGTGTGCTGTTCGTCCAACTTGAATTATAACACTATGTAGTACGCCTATCACCTTACTTTGATGTAAACACATAGCATGACCACCTACTGTAATATCTGCAATGGCTCAGTGGAGACACTTAGTCATACATGAATGCATTGGAAATTATGTAATAGCCGAGTGGAAACTCGACATAGTATTATGGGTAGACGCACGTATAGCACTTCTCGTTGTCTAACCCAACTTGACAGGCTTTTGCTTTTCATTGAATCTGTAGTGATAAATTGACACGGAATGGAATATGAGTCTGTATTACTTCTCCTCTAGAACCAGATGCACCAGTCTAACTTTTAGCGAATTTTTGAAGAAAATTAAGATATTGCTCTCGCCTCAAAATTTGTAGAATGTGATTTTTTGAAAAAATTTTATGCAGAAATCCGTTGCAGGCTATTCTGAATCATATTCTGAAGTTTAACGCATTTTTTTATGTATGTATGTATGTATGTATGTAGGAAAGTAAATATGATAGAAATGATCTGCGCCAAGCGATATCTGAGCTAAAAGGAGTGGCACCTAATAACATCAAGGTCATTGCCGCGACCGTGTCATGGCGCGGGGTGTGGTGCGGGAAAAGCGCCACGGAGTTACTCGAGTTGGGCATATCGGCAGGAGTACTCCGTGGTATCACCACCCGCGTCCTGAGGGGTTCTTACTTGAACTGGTGGTCATTTTATAGGGGCACTTCCTTTCATCCCATTCTTCCTCATCGTCCTGCAACTTCCCTTATCCCTAGAGGCGGCGTCGGGTAAACCTGGGCGTCCTCCCCACTTTTTTATTTTATTTGTTTATTTTTCAATTTAATGGCGTGCCCCCTCCGTCTTTGAAAAAAGGTTTCTAAAAAAAAAAAAAAAATAAAATAAAAATAAATAAATAAATAAATATGTATGTGTGTGTCATTCCAGACGATAACTGTCCGTAGAATTGTGCTAGAAACTTCAAACAAATTTTAAAATGTTAAGGACACAAAACGAAAGTTCAAGTTCGTTGGCCAGCATGATCGGATTACATCTTCGGGTTGAAATTTTCAAAAATGTAGTCAAAAATTTCAATATAGCCTGTTTTTTGCGATTTGTTGTGCGAAATAATTTTTTCAGCATCCTAACATATTAATTAATTTTGTGGTATATTCGGAATCAGCGTAAAATTTCCTATAAGAAAATGTATCAAGTTTTTAAAAATTTCAAAGTTGAAAAATCAGTCAAAAATCGAAATAATCGAAGAGTTCTTCAAAAATTCGCTCATAGGATCATGCTGCATGACTGGACTTTTTTCTTTTATATATTATATCATCATAAATATTAGAAGACATATTTTCATATAAACCCTGATTGACTCAAAAACATTACTCGTCTTTCGTTTCACTGAATTGACGGCAAGAAATTATCCCCATAAGAAACGACTTCAATTACTTACACAACTTAACGTACTGATTGGGCTATAGATAATGATCAATCGATAACCAGATTTTGATACATTAGATCATTAAGAATATCTTAATGTCACCACATAGACGTTGGAGGGGGGGAGGCAACAGATCCCCTATGGGGAACCTTCACTTCTCGAATGGTCTCACTGAATCCATTAAAATTGTTAAATCAGAAAAAAACTGCACTTCATTTTTTGAAATGTCGAATTACTTCACGTATAAAACTTTTAAATGTCCTCCTTGGGGTTGTCTAAAAATAATGATGAGATTACAGGAAAATCCATGTCTAAGGTATGATTTTTGAGCTAACTTTCGTTATATTTGGTTCAGTAGTTATGGATAAGAGGTTCAGACGGCGGACGGTCGGAATTTTTCTTTTAATTTTTGAATATACTCACGTTGAAACGTAAAAAGTATGAGCCAATTCGAAGAAATGAAAACGAATAGTTTCTGTGATAAATGGATTGTCATTAAGATACGTTATATGATTATGATATGTCATGTGTCAGTTGCGTCAAAAGTCATCAATTTTTCAATATTTCTCACAATCAGAAATTTAGAAAAAACAATTTTCGAAAAATAAATAATAAAAATGATAAATAATTATTATCGCATTTCATATAATGCAAAGAAAAAAATCAAGTCCAGATTCGGGATTAGAATTAGCCAGAAGGAAAGCATTAATAACTATCAGCTGGTGAGATTTTGATGTCCAATGTATTACCAGGTCGGCGATAATAATAAATTCATAGCTCCACGTAAAGACACTATAGAAATTATAAGCTATAATTAATGAACAAAAATTAACGCTCGATGCTATTCTTAAGAATTCTAATAACCCATTAAAGAGTTATAGCTCTATTACACACTCGCACTTGGAATGGGGAAGGTTAGGCTCTCAGTTTAGGGGCGGCCACTGTCTTTTGGATTCGTTGGTCACTAGGGAAAAATAATTAGAGATGGTAATGAATGGTTGAGGGAGATGCAGGCCTACGGAATAGGGCCTGCGCCTCCTCCAATGACCTTTAATAGCCACTAGTTGGCCCTAATCTTATATTCCTATGTATGAACATATCCGATAAGACTTGATAACTCTACATACTTTGGAATAGTTATGTCAAAATGTTCTTTAGATTTTGGACCTAGTCGCAAAAATTCGCTCTGTGTAGGGGGTGTAGCGGTGAAGGATGTATATCGAGCATTAATTATGAACAAATAATTATATATTCGCATGTTCTATTTGAATCTAAACAGTTTAATACAACGTAGTACTTGCTCAATTTCATCCAAATATATTGGCAAAAGGGGGAATAACCTTATAACACCTACGTTATCTTAGTTTGATGTAATCACATAGCATGACCACTTACTGTAAGATATCTTACAATATCCAGATAATAAAATAAAGTTATATCTATAAAAATGAATGTCCGTATGCATGTTCTTTAATCATATCCACATTTTTATCCAATCTCAATCCAACTTTGCAGATTTACTATATAAAGCACGACAATCCTGTCTACGACTGTTTCAACCGAGTGAGCCCTGGAGCTAATTTATTTCCTAATATTTGACCTAAGATGCTAAAATTTGAAATGGATCCTATCTGAGATAAGCGGAATATAATTACCAAGTGCGTATCTACCGTGATTAGCTGAGAAAGTTCTGAGACCAATTTCTCTCCTAATCCACCAACGATGCTAAAATTTGAAATGGATCCTATCTGAGACATGTGAAATATAATACGACGTGTGGAAATATACTGATCACATGGGTGAGCCTCGATACTAATTTCTTTCCTAATCCACCTACAATCCTGAAATTTATAAACAAGCGCTACAAATACACTCTTTTAGCGAATTTTTGAAAAAAATTAAGCTATTGCTCTCGCCTCAAAATTTGTAGAATGTAAGTTTTTGAAAACATTTTATGCAGAAATCCGTTTCAGGCTATTCTGAATCATATTCTGAAGTTTAACGCATTTTTTTATGTATGTATGTATGTATATATGTATGTATGTGTCATTCCAGACGATAACTGTCCGTAGAATTGTGCTAGACACTTCAAACAAATTTTAAAATATTAAAGACACAAACGAAAGTTCAAGTTCGTTGGCCAGCATGATCGGATTACATCTTCGGGTTGAAATTTTCAAAAATGTAGTCAAAAATTTCAAAATAGCCTGTTTTTTGCGATTTGTTGTGCGAAATAATTTTTTCAGCATACTAACATGTGGTATATTCGGAATCAGCGTAAGATTTCCTATAAGAATATGTATCAAGTTTTCAAAAATTTCAAAGTTGAAAAATCAGTCAAAAATCGAAATAATGCCGTTCGCTAGTTGTAAAAATCGGTAATATTTGCATGAAACATTGTCCAAATTCAGATTGAACTACTCTTATGGAAGTATCCCTGTATAACCAATTCTAGAACCATGCTGTTTAAAACGTAGGTAGTAGGTGCTTGTTAAAAAAAATGTAATCACAACTGATGAGTTTACTCTGTGAAATATTCCGTCCTCCGATTCTCTCGGTCGCTCTCTTTAATGTTTTACGCTCAACTGTTTTAGGACTTGATGTAGCTTTAATACTGACTGTGGCTTAGAAAATATCAGCCATGAAATTATGAAGAAGTTCTATTTATGTACGTACTAGCACGCAGTAATTTTCTTCAAAAATTTGCTCATGGGGTCATGTTGCATGACTGGACTTTTTATTATTTGAAGGATTTTGTTGTATCCTTCACCATCTTTTTTAGTATACGGAACCCGGACAACGCCGGGTAATCCAGCTAGTATTTTATTATAAAAATGTTTAGCGCGATTTTTGATGTTTTGAGCTTTTCTACGAAGTTGAACAGGAGAATATTTCATCGCGTGGAAATTATAAAACCTGAATGCAAAAGCTCCTTTACTCGTATTATTGGTTTTTCCTCAAAAGATCCTGTTCTTTTGCACTCGTGCAATTCCTTGCAGTTTTGAACTTGTTAGTTTCCCCCGAGTTTAATAGCAGAAGAAAGTAGGTGCATCTTACTAGCCAGTCTTTCTCTTCTTTCACGGCATAATTTAACGACCATCTCTGTTGAAAGTAACAACATTAAAAAGCAAAAACAGAAAAATTAGAGCAGCATTAGTTTTAATAAAGTCATGCGAAAATATATGAACCTGCTTAGTCGTTACCTCAAATCGTCTCGGGAGTTTTCTCGGAGTACAGCGACAATTACAGTCAGTCTCTCTTTTAGGTACGTTCCCAATTAAGGTAACAGCTCAACATTTCAATTAATTCTGATTTACAAGGGAAGAATACTCTGCACTCTCCAGTTTCTTTTTCCTCGTTCGAGAGAGTGCTTTTTGTCGTTCTCTTTCGGTGTATGCCTTGCTCCCTGAAATGTTTCGAGACGCTCAGCACATACATACATTCTACAAGCTCTCCCCTTGTCGACGGATTGTTCTCTCTCTCATCCTTTCTCTCTCACCTTCTCACTCGCTCTCTCTGTCTCTTCCCTCTGTCTTTCTCTCCCTCTCTCGGTGTTTCTCTTTCTGTCTCTCTCTCTCATTCAAATCATGGATGTGTCACTACTCGTTCACTAGTACGTGAAGTTTTATCTGTGGGGTTTTTTTTCCAATCCAGGTCCCTTGTCCAACGCACTCGAGTCTGCTCATGTTATACTAGTACTCAAACTGATAAGCGCCGTCTATATACCTACAGTAGCTGGCTGTCTGAATTTCTTCAAATCTGTTCTTTTTACCCTGAGGAATCGGACCATTGCACCACGCCAGTTCCGCAAGAGTTTTATACGGGATATTTTCTAGTGTACAGTAAAGATGTAGGTACTCGAATGGTATGTATATTGTTTGATTTCATCATACCTTGTTCATGTTATAGTACGCCCTAGTTATCACCCAGTTTATTTATACATGACAGATCAAACGGAAATTTGCTTGAATGATCATGAATCTGGTAGTACAATAAATGTACCCTCAATTACCCTAATTCGGTAAACATCAATACGTGCCGTAACCATGACGGTGGTTGCATGTAACGCCGGGAAATGATACAATTACCTTGATTTAACCGTAAATACCTCGAATCCTATGAATTTAACAGTTTTCGTTTTCTATTATTTAACAGTGATTTGTGATTGATGGAGGGCAAGAGAACAGGCGGGAAATAGCAAGCAGCGTTAAATCAATAATAATTTAACAGCTTTCTTCATAAAATCTGATCATTCATAAAATTGTGGTAGCAGCTATCATTATCCATCACTCTAAAAAAAAAAAATACCTAGAGGATATTGAACATTATGAATGAGATAAATATTCTTATTAGGAAAGGACACATTTTCAGCAATTAGTGTATCGTTGAGCGTAAGAGAGGAGCCGAGCCAAGCTACTATTGTTTAAAACAACAATGTAATTAATACTTGAAGACGCTATTATCGTAATTGTGCCGAGAAAGGAGAATTACTCGATAATCAAACACAAGTGTTGGTTTCTTTGGGCCCTGTTAGAAAACGTTTTTCGTTTCAATTTTGGTTTGTTTCTTTTCAGTCAAATAGGGAGTCCAACTGCGGCTGACGCAGGAATAAGAGTCACCTTTTAGACATGGTTGTTGGAACCAGCCTCATTGGCTCACCAGTTGGCTATTCAATGAATTTGAACAGACACAATGATCTACAAGTTTAATACGCAATACAATTTTAATACACTGAATTGAGTGGCCATTGACACATAACTGATCTTCTAGCTGGAATAGCTTCGGCATTTCAATCACTTTCCTCATTTTGAACCATTTCGGTTTTTCTTTTTACGGCGTAACTCTGAAGTTAGTTCTACCCTGTCGTCAAACTCATTCAAATGTTTAACTTAAAATAGAAAAATTATAGAGTCGGAAGTACTTGGGGTGGACTGGAATAGCAGTATTGACTAGAGGAAGGAAGTTGAAAAAACTAGAAAATTCACTCAACATATTTTACAACATCCGCAACTATTTCTCCAAAACAAACCTGATTTTGCTGTACAAAGGGCTGATTGAATCTTTAATCGGTTTCGGGATCCATTGGTGGGGAAACACATTCAAAGTTGAGTTAGAACCGCTTATTGTCATGCAGAAAGGCGTTTTGAATGTGATCCTCAAAAATCCTTGGTTTTCATTGAAACAGCTTTACATTAAGCACGCTTCGATGTGTTATCACAAGCATCCAGAATTATTGGAATTAGTTCAGAAGACAATTATCCGTATATTATGACGTACATCCCATGCAGTTATTCTGATACCTCATAGACGCCAACATTTGACAACCCGGAACTTCTACCACAACTTACCAATACATACTGCGAACAATTCTATCATCTATGGCACACCTCCGCTCCATAAACAGATCTTCATATATAAGTAAGTTTTATTTTCGTTCCCCATTATGGCCACTCCGCAATAGTGTGAACTTATGCTGACTAGCAATTATAAGTACATAATTTTCTGATTTTCCTTCCTTGATTTCCAGTGTCATAGTAAATCAACTTTTTGTTTTACCTTATATCACATACCTACATGATCAATTTTTTTCATTTTCCTTTATATTTCTTTATAGAATTATGTACGTACCTCTTGACTTATCTTAACGCTTGGTGCCCTACAGATGTACTTCAGTCACCTTTAGAATTTCTTCGGTAAATGGAGCCAAAAGTGGTTGTGCGGCCTCCTTGGCGGGCCCTGTACCTTTCAGTCCAGTCTAGCCGAAGCCACTGGCGCAGTTCGTTCTCTTGGTCATCGCCTCACGTCGTTCTTGAGTGCCTTCAGCTGAATTGGTAAGTGTTTGTGAAACACTGTGTAAGAAGAAACAGTGACATTTGAGGTGTATCTCATGCGCAGTGTGGGGAAGAATGGATATTCCAATTACTTTATATTTTACTGGCTTTGTACCCAATTTCATAGCACCTCAATGTTATCATACTACTCTATAGGTGGCAAATGTTATATAATAAACATGATTTTGTGAAGTAAGAATTCCATGGAATCATATCAGCTGGTGGTTGGATAAGACTCAGAATGGCTTCGTACCTTGTCATCATTACTCAGCAATCCCAAAAAGGTTCCGATTCTCATTTCAGCAATCAAGCTTCAACTAATTAGTATTTAAACCAAGCATCTCCGTTTTTTACTCAATATAATCTTAGTTATGTTGAAACAAAAAAACATTGCTGCAGTTAATAATGCGTTTTTAATATCAATCTTTTAAGATCTATCATCACGAATAAGAACTGTTCGGTTCAACTCAATGAAATTGTCCTAGTATCGTTAAATTTGTAATCGAAAGTTTTTAGCGCGTGATTCCACCCTATCCCTATTTTACGTGAAAAGTTCGACGCAGTCTGACTAATAAAAACTCGTTCAAACAACCAACTACCACGCACCAAAACGAAGAAAAAATTAAATTATATTCGGGGAATACGTTTCTGAAAGATACTTTTTTAGGGCTAAAATGACCAATTATTCATGTACATCACCAAGGGGTGAGTTGCAAATGACAATTTATTACGAATTTTCCACATTTCAATGCTTTAATTTCCTTCACACTATCTAAAGACCATTAAGTAAATGCAACTCCCCCCCCCCCCCCCCAACCACAAACAGACCTATTGGGGGGGGAGGGGTAGTTTCCAAAATTTAGTAGGTACATGTATTTATATGTATGTTGTTTTCACGGAAATAAATCTTTATTCAATCTTTCATTCATTCTTTCAATAGTGAAAACCAAATCCACCACATTTCTTCTGTACCTAGGTATTTGTCTTTTGTGAAAACAACGTATTATTTCCCAAAACACCTGAAAGCAAATTTTTACATAGTTTAAAAAATATAATTTAAGCTTGCCTAGGTGCCCGTGTAAGGGGGTCGTTACAACTAACGGTTCAAATATTAATCGTAACGGGGAAACTGCCTGGGATGCCGTAAATACGCGGGCCTTACTCCACAACTGAGAACCATACTACCATTACCTCCGGAGCACAGCTTATACCACGTATAGTATCGGTTACAGCAACCACGTCATGTATCGGTTACCACATTTGCCTTCCGTAGTAAGCCAACCTGATTGCTACCAAATCACGTTATTATACTTCGAGGATTGTTTATAGTTCATTAATATCTTTGCGTGTAGCTCAGCTGCTTTTATTTTCGGAGTGGTTTAGGTAGCGTAAGACTTTAGCATACATTTAGATCTTTTCAACGACTGGAGATGAAAAATTGCAAAGGTATACCTAATTCCGTAGCAATGATTCTATTGTAAGCGAGAATCAATAGATAATTTAAAACTGTCTCTCCTTAAAGTAACACGATTGTGTACATAAGTATAAACTTGCATACGTAAAAAACTAAATAAATAAGATATTAGATATAAAGGTAATTGAAGAGTTACCCATCGTCGGCACACAGAGTGGGGTTACTAAATTACCCCACAATATTTCCATTAAGTACTAGTATTTTGTGAATTTCGCTGGTCAAATATCTAAAAACACGAGTTTATTCAAAAAATGTAAAAGTGAATTATTTTGTAGAAAAATTTCCAGTCATGCGGCACGATCAGATGAACCAGTTTTGGCACTTTTTATTATAAAATATTTGTAGAAGTTGTGGTCATGCAGCACGATCGTATGAGCGGTTTTTCGTGATTTTTGTTGAATTGGTTTAGCTTTTTCAATGTAAATACCTCTGCCTCCCAAAAAACAATTCAACTCGGTGCTAGGAAACCTACGAGGTTTTTTGAGGATCACTTTCAAAATGAATATTTGCTTGACATAGAGTGGTTCACACTACTGGATGTGTTTCCCCTCTAAAGGTTCCTGAAACCGATTACTGATTAAACCAGTTTTTGTACAGCAGAATAAGGAATCTTTTGAAGAAATGTTTGCGGATGTTGTAAAATATGTGAATAAATTTTCTAGTTTTTTTCACCACTGATTTAAGTCGCTCCCTCCAGTTAAGATCCTCATCTACTGTTATTCCCAAGTAATTTCCACTCTATCCGCTTTCTATTTTAGGTTCACCATTTGAATGAGATTGAACTAACTTCGGAGGAACGTCATACAAATAAATAAAAACCGCACTGGATCAAAATGTAAGGAGAGTGATCGAAATGCCGAATATATTTCACTAGTTCCAAACATGCTCATATGGGTAGAAAATTAGGCTCTGTGATTTCACACGTTGGCAGCCATGAATTTCTAAACGTCACTCTTCGATATGCTGTATCATTTAGTCATGTTCTCACTGTAGACACAAGGAGTGAATTATTCACTTCTAAAGCTCATAAAGTTTTGATCACAAAGCTAAAATTATTGTCCCAGCAACATATATCATCGATCTTTCAGCACTTGTGGTATTCAAATTCAATGTCCTACGTCATTGTATCCTCACAAACTTAATAGTTTAGCTTTGCTTGAATGAGGCAGTGATAGAAACCAAGAGTTCATGAGGAAGCTGAATTACTAGACTATTGAAACATTTTGAAGGTATTGTAAATGTTAATGTTTCGATAATTCAAAAGATTCAAGTCTGAATGATGGATACGATGACACGTATCAACTAGTACCAGAAAATACTGGTAATTTTCTTACGTACAATACGTTTTTCTGGCCGAAAATTGATATCTAACAACGAAAAAAAAAATCCTGTCATGTAGGACATCCTGTCAGCAGGATTGTATAAGAGAATATGAAATATTAACGTACCATACCTACCGTGTTATATTGTTTTGGAAATTGAGGACTTTGAGCGAAAATGAATTGTTAACATGTAATTTTATTCCGAAAAACTCGTTTTCTGTGATTCATAAACGATTTTTATATCCAGTTTTTATCTATTTTTTGGCAAATAATGAAATTTAAGTACATTTTTCAAATAAATTGTAACAGAGTTACCTCCTGAGAGGTCCATCAAGCTCCCGTCAGAGCACCAGAGATAGCGCCGTCGGCGTTCCGTTGATGACACAATGGGCGCCGCGGTCTGTTCTCGATCTTATTGACAGCTGAGTTTGGCGTTGGATGGAATCCCAGGCGACTGGGAAACTAACCTTCCCCGAACATGGCTCATTAAAAGCTATTAGTAGGGGTGGTATCTCTCTGACGGGATGCCTGTTACTCTCCTCTACCTTTTTATGAGGATTTAGGCCCCCATTGTACCTCTGAGGGGGGGGGGGGACCTAAATTCCTTATAAAATTTGTACATAATTTTTTAATTTACAAGTTCATTGTTTGTTCTTTTGACTAATAAGTCTACTTGAAAATATCAACTTACACATTTTCCGGTTTTTAGCATTTTTAGTGTTTCTTAAGCACATGTTTTGATATTTGACCAATTTAATGTGCTCAAAAAATGCTAGGCAACGAACTCACCCTTTCGATTGGAACGCTCTGTTTTTTGGAACGGCATTTTTATCTCAATGATAAGGAGGGTTATCGTCCGATAGGATACAATGTATATACATTTATGTGTGTGTGTGTTTGTGTGTGAAAAAACAACGCTCAATTCTAGGATTCGTTTAAGAATGTTTCAAATTTTAATTAGGACAATTTTCGAGAATTTTGATTATAAATTGTTTTGAGCCGTTGCTTCATCTAAAATTCGCTAAAATGACACGTAACAACGACCTATACCTATACAAAAAGGCAAGTGATACTGTTGCCTCCAAAGCTAATTTCGTTGTTTTTCAACCTATGGAGCAAACATCTGAAATAGAGGTGAAAATTCGAATCATGCAGCATGATCATTATCAGCGAATTTTCTGTAATAACTTTAAATTGTTTTTTCCATTTTAGCACTTTGAGTGTAAAGAAAAAGAAACACACACACACACATTCACACAGAAATATTCAGGAATCGCTGCAAAATGCCTCAAAACGGATTCCCATAAAGGCATTTTTTAAACATTAAAATTTTTCGAGACATAGCAATAGCTATATTTCTTACAGATATTCGCTAAAAGGTTTTGCAGTTTCATTAATCTTTAGCCTTCAGGTGCGAGGTGTTTTTTCTATTTTTCTTGTAAGCCGTTTCATCACTTTAAACTGAAGTTTGATCATAATTTAAACTCAATTACTCAATATCATAGGATAATTTTAATAAAAAAAGGCCTGTCTGTGCTTAATTCAGTTTTTACATTTTTTCACCTAAGGAAATCATAAGGCTTATGTCCTGATCAGCTCAGTCGACAACTGCGGAACTCACTGTGGAAATACAATGTTTAATATCGTCTGCTATCAAGTAAACATTATATAGCTTTATTTAAGAGTGGTTATGAAATTCAACAATAAAGGTCTACGAACAATATAGTACATAACTTGCAAATTTGTGAATTTTATTCATAGGTAGGTATGTTATTGTTGGCCCAAAAACCTACGTTATTGCTAAATTGCAACACCATAAAATATAATTTGTTGTAATACATTTTAATGATGTTTGATGATGGCTGTTGTTGAAGAAGTTTTCAGAAAGAGAAAAACGTATCAAACTGAAATTGTTCAGAAAACGGGTTTTAATGGAAGATGTGACGGTACCAGTCATTTTCGAGAGATGGCGTTTACCTTTCGCTCATCGTTGGGTTGAACGCCACTTCTTCTCACCGGTTTCTCAAGCTGTCGCGATTAGGGATATAGCCTCACTCGTTCGATCGGGGAGGATATTCCCTGAACGCAGCACATAATATATGCGCTATTAGGGGAAGGGGCTGTTACAAAGAAATTTCTTAAAATTTCATTTCAACATTTTCAAAGCTATTGAAATGTTTCAATTGTCTTGCATTTTCAGGTACGCCACATTTAAGTTTTGAGGCATAAATTAACTAATAAGAATAATAGTAATAGCGATTTCCGAACAAATAAATAGGATGAATGAAAGGAAAGGATCTTGAATGTAGTTACCATTAATTGATAATTTTTTACAGCAAGCTAGAATGGCTTTCGTCCGAGGAATTAGCGGTTTACCAAAGTAACTGCGAGAGCACCCGCTAGATTCCCTTCTCAGGAACGAGGGGGCATGACGATAAGGCCCGATAAGAGCGCAGGGTTTCAAAAGAGTAACGGTCTTACTGATCCATTAATTTCATAAAGTTTTACGTTTGTGGGGGCTCGCAATTACCTCGACCTCTGCCTTCGATGCCCCAAACAGAGCGGGAAACGGCGGTTTTGGGGCGAGGGCTCTGCTCCTCTGATTTATAATCGTTTATAGGAAGAGGCGATTTCCTGATAAGACCACGCGCCCTCCAACCGGAGGTATTATTCTCCGAGTTTCCTCCTAGGAAACGGTCTATAGGTTATCCTTTCAGGATGCGCCTAATTACTTTACGGTAGCTTGTTTGAGTCTCTATACTTATTTACTTCGATATATTTGCGGTAGGTGCAATTAGCTTTTGCGAGGCCAAAATACACACAATGATTATTGAACAATGTTGCCAGTGGTGGAAAATTACATATTGTAATATTATTGTAACAATATTATTGTTTTCATAGTGTTGCTCCAGTCTTGATCAAGTTTAGAGAACCAAAGTGCCACGGTGACGTTATCGTTCCTCCGTCATCGACCGAGAAGCGAGTAAACAAAATGCGAATCAACTCACATCTGACTCCACCTTTGGGTTTCTCCTTTTCTCACAATCATAAACCCAAATCAAATCAAATAAATCTCGATTGTTTCAGGTCTTTGAGCTGTATATCAACCCACTGTGAAAGTAGATTTAATGTCCTGTGCTATTCAAAATCCGGAATGTATAGCAGGCTTGTTATAACTTCTTGTTGGCACGTGTTGAAAAAATAAACCTGTTTAAATGAGATTCCAATCAGGTGGATAGGTTTTTTTTTTTTTTTAAATTTTTGCAGTAAAATAATAAATGAGCCAACTGTAATTAAAAGCAAATCTTAGATTGCCCACTTCTCGGTGGGAATAAAAATGCTGCAAGTTTTTTTTCCTTATGCAAAACGATATGCAGCCTCCGCCCATTTTTAAAACAATCTCTAGGCATCCTTGACAATTTTTTCCTATGATTGAGAAATCCAAGAAGATATTGATTTTTAGCCTAACAGTCAGTTTCTTCTGGGATTCAAACTAGTGAAAGTAAAATAAGAATCCAGCGCACTGATCACTGCATTACGGAGCTGATGGCAGTTGTCCTCCGATTAAAAAATCTTTTGAGTCCCCAATAGACTCAAATGAGCCTCATTCGTCGAGGAGGGTCCACTTCAATCTACGATGGTCAGGAACAGCAGAAGGATAACCTTGCATTCAACCAAATAAATCATTTGTCAAAGAAGGAATTCAACCTGAGATTCGAAATAAGCTCTGTTTTGAAACGTGCAGGAGAAATTTTATTACAAAAATTCAGTGATGTTTTTGGTTGATAAATGTATTCGTGAAGCTTCACACTCTAAATGCCCATACAATGAGCCTCCACTCGTATATATCTTTCTGTGGCTTCCAATTATGCGCTAGGGAATGTTCTTCACCTGCTCGTGGGCTCCATTACTCAAGAAAGAGTCGCAGGAGCTCAACCCTATTTCGTTCGTATTAGGTACGAATCTTGAAACCAACCTATTTGAAGAAGAATACCAAAAATACTGTACAACAGTTACATACCATGAAATACGCATAATATGTAACATAACAACACATAAATACCCTATTCATAAAAGGCTCAAAATTACAAGGCATGAATGGGTTATTGATCTGACAAGTACTTAATGAACACCAAGGGCGCTCGTCCAAATTTGTTTCCTACAGCTTTTGATTATCCATATCTCTCCATTTTGTTTCACATTCAGTCCTCACTACAAGTTTCATCAGTAACATGTACCTAGTCGGAACAATTAACAATGACAATACTTTTTTTTTTACTAGAGTTTCTGGCAAGTATCAGCAAATTCAGTTAACCAATATTACATCTGAGTGATGATCTTGTATTCTCATTAGAACACCTATGATCAATGGATGTGAGTCCGAATGCACTCCTTTTTGAATCGCTTGAATTTCACTTAAAGAGTCCTAGCAGACTATGAATTTATGTTCTGTTGGTGTAATTAAATTAGGAGCTGAGTAGAAAAGGGATTAATTACGATTAAAAATTGAGTAAGTTGTGGGAAGTGGAGACTGGCAAACAATTTTACGACGAACAACTGCTGATCCAACTCAAAAACTTGATTAAGAAAAAATGGTTTGATGTAAGATTCTTCGGTGGAATTTCGATGATGATATGCAAAGTTCAGCAGTTGGAAGGATCCTTGGTGGAAGGCAAATTATTGCATTTTCAAATTTTTGAAAAGTTAATGAGTGAGTTAGGAAGTCAAAACAGGTGAAACCTAAAGAGCAACGTCGTATTGCAGGAGGGGGTTGAGGGCCAACCAAATTTTGTGTTGGATAGGATGGTTTAATGAATCTTTTTTGCTACATATCAAATACACAGAATTGCGCATTTGCAGAGCAACTGGCGATTTCCAGCATCTGCGATGAGATATTTTATTGGGCTTGATCTAAATGCAACATTGGCAAGTCGTAAAGCTTGGTTGTGAACGGGATATACGCCTCATGCATAGTCCGGAAACAAGAGCGCTTTATCGTCGAAACGCCGCGTAACACAGTAGTTCTAAGCGCACAGTAGTCCCTTTTAACACAGAATGTGTTTTTACGGAGGGTTATTTGGTTTGAAGGCGTCCGTCCCGTAAGATCCCCCCCGAACCCCACCACTCTACCGTACGAGCTGCTACCCCCTACTTCCTTCGTACCCTCTACTTGGCCAGAGGGTCCTAACCATCCCTACCCTTCCTTGGAGGGGACGAGCAGTCGGTCACGTAGGCCCAAAGTAATGGCTTACATGGAAAATCATCTAAGGAAGAAGGGAGATTTCGTTACTTACTGAGAAGTATAATGCGTTGCAATACGTGGACATTGAGTTGTGAAACATAGGTCCATACCTAACATGCTTAACGACTTTTTTAACTTACTGCAAATTATTGAAAATTAGTAAACAGACGATAGTTGGATTGTTCAACGACTTACCTGAGCCTCCATGCTTCTATTCGTCTTTGGGACTCATAAGTTCACACCACAATTGGTCACAGGGTTGCCACCTTATAAAACGTTAATATCCCCGGGAAGGGTCTACGTCACCTAGGTCTACAATCCAAGGGGCTGGATTCCAAGAACGAGGAATGAACTTCAGCCGAACTTACCAGAATGCCACCAGCCCTCCGGGGAATCCCCGAAATACACATTCTGTGTTTCATTGGTTTGATCCTTGATCCTAACATTAACAATCCGGGGGTCTGGGGGTGTCCCACAGATTTCATTTTACAATATAATGTACCATCATGAACACAAACTACTGACACCCCCAACGGCAACGTTTTTTTTCCTAAGAAATTCTCACTGTTAACCATCTACCTAAATGCTTCAACCAAATTATCTTTCAGGTTCCATTAACAAAGAATAAGACTCGATGATACCCGACGGATCGCTCTTAGATGTGGCTAAATAAAAATTATAAAATAAAAAAAGTTAATCAAAATTGTGATTAAACTAAAACATACAACAGCGCTATGCTGTTGACTGAGTTTAAGATTATTGTAACGTGAAAAAACACGTTTTTCTTAACACATTAACTGAATTTTGTTAGGAAAATGAAAAGTTAAAGGAAAAATGTTTTTGGATGAAAGATATGTATTATATTGCGAAGTACGGTACTCCAGTTGACGATAAAGAAATGACAGCATTTTCTCAGTTTTGCAGTATACTGTAATAACATCAGTATTCTTTATGTTATTGTTTTTAACTGATGATGACCTAACCGTCGTAATCGATTTAACGTTTTTACTCTTTTTTTGGTGGAAATAGACAACTTTCTCACCAATTTTCGTTTTGTTGGGTGAAGTTGGTTTCCACAACTTCATATCTATACTTGTTTATGTTATCTTAAGTAAAAAGTTCCTACCAAGCTACCAAGAATGTTAGGTAGGTATTGTTCTTATTAGGTATTATTATGCCGGGTTTAATCGATGTACGTATTTTTTCAGACTTACTATTTTTGATTAAGCCTAGAATGCGCTCCGGCATTTCATCACTTTCTTAGGACTTCAGGGGGAAAAATAGTACCTACCTAAAAAATTGGGTTCATTCGTTAATCAGATCGACCATTACAACAAAAACCACAATAACCGCACACTTCTTTATTCATATGCAGGAAATTGTTCGCAAATAAGGATCTTTTATAATGATAAGTAGTGATACATAATTTGATCAGCATAAAAACACTGGAGCAGGCGAGTAAATGGACTTAAACAAAACAACCTGATAGCTGATACCTATACAGTAATGCCAGATACCTTATTGGGAAATTCCTAGCATACCCCTCGAAATATCCCTGCGTTTCCCTCTGGTTTCCCTCACAGCACCACAATTTGAAAACTTTGTATATATGTCAATATTATAATGTGCGCAGAAGTCACTCTCTTGTTCCATATTGCACAGAAAATACGTGACCTAGGAATAGAGAGAAGGTGCTGAACTATAATTTAAAAATGAAATAAGTTGGAAAACGAGCCACTCCGGCTCGCTTCGCGAGCCCCCCGGACCCCCGCTCCCAAGGTGTGGCTGTGTACATGGGATGTATTACAATTGAAACATGTAAGAGATGTTGCGCGCTTCGCTCGAAAACGGTAAGTCCTTAAGGGTAGGTTTAACGTGTGTAGGGGATGCTCGCTTCGCTCGAAAACGGTAGCTCGCTAAGGGTAGGTTTAACGTGTGTTGGGGATGTATGTAGGGAATGTTGTTCGCTTTCCTCGCTCGATATGGCTGTAAGGGAAAAACCCTGGACCCCCCCCCCCCCTCGCTTTGCTCGCAAGGTGTGGCTGTGTACATGCGATGTATTACAATTGAACAATGTAAATCCTTAAGGGCAGGTTCAACGTGTGTAGGGGATGTTGCTCGCTTCGCTCGCAAACGGTAGCTCCCGTCAATTTTTTCGATATCCGATTTCGGATTCAGATTCGGCGGACTCAAACCTGTGTTTCGCCCGCGAAAACCGTCCCGAAAAACGTACCTTTATGGGGTATATTTTAATAAGAAAAAACCAAGTTTTTCTTCGGACTTTTCGAGAAAATGGGTCGCTACGCTTTAATTGTTTTGACGCATTTCCCGATACTTTTTTCGCGATCCGATCGCGCCGTCGTCTTCCCCGTAGAAAAACCTACGAAGCCGGTATTTTTCTGGAATTTTTGACGGCCGTTTAGAGGGGTAGGGGAAGTGGAAGAAGCGCACATTAAAACTAGCTTCCACCCCCATCCCGCCCTACAGCCTATGGTTCGGGTGGGATTAGAAAATTTTAAATTCGCTTATACACCCTATCGGAAAATCCTAAGAAGATCCCCCGACTCGTAGACTCCCCTCACTTAGCCGTTTGGCCGTGCATAGACACGACAGACAAACAAACAGACGGAGTTTCATTCTTATAAATAGTATAAATATTGTACACCCCTGAATCAATTAATTCATCGTAACAATTTCCAAATTATCGTTCAGTTCAAACAAGTAGTGGCATTAGAACTTCGCCCTTGGTGGTGTTCTCTGGAATTATAGTTCATTGTTTCCCTGACATAAAGCAGAGCGGACATCGTCATGAATCTACCTAGTCGGGGAATGGAGAAATAGACCGGGCATTGCATCCACTCCACCGAACAATGGAATAAGTCCGCTCCTTCCCGTGCCTACCAGGCTGTTCCGGGTGGACCTAAAGTCGTGTGCAACGACGGAAACACGTATCTTCATTATTTAATATTCTACTTATTTGGGTAGTTCCATAGATCAAGAGGCGGTTCGAAAAATTCCTACGTTTTGAGGAATTTCAATTAAAAAAATCCCACATCAGAATCCGACCTGAAAAATCCCTACGCCCACCGTGGGATAAATCCCGCTATCTGGCAACACTTTGCGTATACCCATCAGATTTTTCTTGAATGTTTTACTTACCCTAAGCTTCTCGGTGGAAAAAGTTCTTTTATAATGAATAGTATCCATGCTGATCGTAGCATGGATGAATATAATAGTAAAGTTTCTGAGGAATGTTTGTACAGTGAAAGTAGGAAAATTTAATTACCGCCCCTTGCCACCAGACGCCCTTGTAGCCAGTTAAGTAGGGTAAAAAAGCCGATCCTGGCCCCAGTCATGTTTGAACATGCATGTCATCAAACCTTGTCCCTCGGGCCTTAATCGTCCTCTCCAGACCCACGTAAACCCCCCCCCCCCCCCCCCCCCTCGTAACCCCCTGTAGAACAACAACACTTTTAATATGAAACCCGAATACAAACAGTACATGTTGCATAAAGGTATTTGGTGGTATTGGTATTAGTAGTGGTAAAGGGATAGGTCAATGTGTATACAGCAACCGTTTAATCCGGCCCCATAATTTGTGTTTTAAGCTTAATTTTGAATCGAGCTCCAAGCGTTGAAAACAAAAGAGATTAATACGCCTGGTCCTTTGGTTGAGAAAGACAATAAACGCATGGATTGTCCCTGAACTATGAGAATGGATACTGGATGGAGAAGGATGGAGTAAACCAGTCTAGGTTTATCCTTTCTTAGTTAAGGGAACGCATCCCAAGATTTCAGTTCGAAATTTCATAACTTCCCATTTTTATTAAACTCGAACTCGGCTCAGTGGCTTGGAAATTATGCTTTTGTTAGGTCTCCATAATTAGATGTCAATTAAGTGTCCTAATTCAACGGTCAAGGCGAAGAACGAAAAAAAAAGTGTTTCCCTTCCCACTTTCTTCGTCTCCACTTATTTTTTCCGAACCCGTCTAGGATGAATTATTCACTCTTTAATTAACTTTTTCAACCTCTGGAGAGCGCTTTTAATTTACGTAGAACCTGAAAGAGTAGGGTAAAGTGAGGCAGACGTTAAACGAGCCACAATGGGCGCAGTAGAAAACTTGAAATTCATGGGAAACTCTCGAGTGAAAGAACAAAATATCAAACGGTCGCACATCGACGACATTACGAAATATTGAAAGAAAGATCAGCATTTTTATTATATAAATATTCCTAACTTATCAGCAATGGATGTATCCACCATGCTCTAAAACACCATGTTTTAAAATATCTTCGAGAGGGCAGTCTTGTTAGAAATATTACTGTTCTTAGTGCTTTGCTACTCATATGGAAGTCAATATAATGATTATTGATAAAAAAGATAACAATATTTTGAAGTAATTAGTGGTAGTGCTGCCATGAAAACCATTGCCGCCATGTTAGACATTATTGGTTGTTAATTGATCTGGCTTTGATGCTCGTTAACGTTCACTATCTACTATGGTATATACTCATCTTCAAGAAGTACTTATTAGGATTCCCTTCGTATACTCCCAAATATTAAATTCATCCTTTCTTGTCTGCGGAATGGGATCCGATAAATGGCCTCAGATGGATTTCATTGCAACTGAACCAACCATTCCCAATGCATTCACACACGCAAGACACTAAGACACGAGTTTCATATCATCAACACACTATTAGCATTCTAGGAGTTTTATTGTGCATTCAGGTGATTTGCATTATGAATCACTTTTGATATAAGCTTTACATAGATAATTTATTGAGTTGTGTGCAAACCCCACACAAACTATTAGGCTGACGTGCCATTATTCTTATGGAAGCAACATTATAGAGGAAGCCTCCATAAATGATCTCACCTATTGGAGATTTTCACACGCTCGGTAAATATAACTCCTGTTCATCTAAACGGAGTTCTTGACAGGGGTAGGAAAAAGAGTGGACGTCGTATCGGCCGCGTAATCCCACTTTATGTAGACCCAGAAGCTCTTTGCTCCGCACCCCCACCCCCTCCATATCCAATCTACCCCCGCGAAGCCGTGAAATACCGGGATCTTCCCTTTTATGCGAGCGGAATGCAAGGTCACGCCCACACACGGCCGCGACGTTATAGGCAGCGTCGCTCTCTCTCATTTTATCAGTATATTCCACTTTTTCACACCACATATTTAAGTATATTACGCACTTTTTCCGCACAACAGTTTGTTTCATCTTTACAACTCTTTACTGTCCAACAAAACCCATGTCTACTCTCGTTTTTCTTCGTGGAGCACACATAGGAATTTCAACCGCATATCTACTTCGAACCATCACATGTCAATATAATTCCAGTAAACTTGATTTCGAAAATTATATACCTAACTGGTAATGTGAAGAACTTTTTCTTTTTGTCTTATTATCTTCAAAAAACCTTTGTAATCATCCCAGGGGGAAACAAATAACACTTCCGAAATGGATTGGTTTAAGAGTCAGATACGTATATTCTAAAAATCGAGTTGGTATAAGTATATGTATATATATATATATATATATATATATATATATATATATATATATATATATATATATATATATATATATATATATATATATATGCGCGACAAGAAACCTGGGGATCAAAGTCAAGGGGCTAAAATATTGAAAAATCAAGATATTGAAGACTTAACAAATAGAAAGTTAAATTTTTCATACAATCCAAATAGAACCTAGTAAAATGAATCAAATGGTACCATTCGGAGCTTTGCACTACCAACTTTTACTACGCCAAAAAGCACGACTAAGAATTGTGAATCTACTTTGGCGTGCAGTAGTAACTTGGCTGAACGTCCATATATGAGTGTTTTCTAAGTACTCATTTTATATTATTAAATGAAAATTCATTCCTTTTGAAAAATGTGACACCATCCCCACTTTTTTTTACAAGTAGTTTTGTTTATATGATTTTGTCAAAGTATACTGCAATCAATAATTCATTAATAATGTCAAAAAAATTTTGAAAGATATGTTCTAAAATTTGATGGACCAAACTTTTCTAAGTAAGCTCGGTCAAACGTCCAATTCGAAGTGGCATCGGTTTGTTGTAAATACCTATGAATAGGAAACCTTATACTTAACAACTTATGAAACGGAATCTGATGATTGAATATATGAAATGAAAGATTCAAAACTAACAAATACTTTGTGATAAAATAAGAACCTGAATAGTAAATTGTCAATCAAACCCGAAGTATGTAGTGCGCTCGAAATATTTTCTTGGACCACTGAATAAAAAGTTTATCAATAACTCTTTAGTGGTTACTGATACTGTCCAACTTACTGTCTCGAAACTATCATATCGAGACAATTGCTTTCAATTTTAATCAATAAATAAACAGTACTACAGTACTTTCTACATTTGTTTAACGGTTTCACAAATAATTTTTCATATGTGCTTGTGCATTCAAAACATTGCTCAGAGCCCAGTCTTTTTAATCAAAGTTAAAAAAACGTGAAGTCGAAAATCCTACAACAAAAAATGTACCTACTAAGAAACTGTAATTGCTTTCTTTTTATGAAATTTAATTAAGATGTTCACATCGAAAGGCGATGTAAAAAATAATCTTGATACAGTTGAGTGGGCAGGAACACTTAGTTAAACTTGGACATAAGCTAAAACCTTCAGGCCATCCTTCAAAGATAAAAAAAAAGCGGATTGTGAAATTTTTTTATTCAAAGTTTGCACATGCGCACTGATTTTTATTGATATTTCAAGTTTAAGTGAAACTGGAAGACGTAGGAACTAGCGTGGTACATTACCAGTTGCCGATGGTAGGACAGCGACTAAGGTCGTGCGTGACCATCTTGATGTATAAATTTATATACATCACATTACATATTACCATACGTACCATCTACCTCATAGGAGTACTGAATGGTCTAATGGTGTCACATTCAATACAGTTTATATTGTTCAAAGAGTACCTTCTAATTATAATTTACCTAAAGAACCTCCCAAATGAGGAATGCGGTCGCTAGCTGATGAGTCACTTCTTTCATGTTTGAAACCGTAGTCCATGGCCAGCGCTAAGCATTTTAATCGTACACTATCTAGTCATTTCAGGCCATCTTTCTAGTCTCAGAGTCAAAGTCAATCAAAAGGAAAGCGGATAGGTGAAAAATGAACTTTTATTTATTGCAAAGGCTTTATTTTGCTATTTCATGCGTTGTTGGCACTGATAAAATACTCTATTGGTTATTCGGATATTTCTTTGCACAAACCTGTTTATTGACATAATGTCAAAAACAGTTCCTTCACTTTGTAGTTCCTAACTCACGTATTTCTCGATTTAAACTGTGATAATTACTAGCGTCGGTACAACATTACCACGTTGCCCACGTGGTAGGACAGCGAGCGTAAGGCTCGTATTTTTGCGAAAATATTGACAGTTTGATACTGTTCAAGATGATATTTTGGAAGCAAATATTGATGCAGCCGACGCTGATCAATTACCTTGCGATTCTGTTAGTGCTGCATTTTATGAAATGTTCTACCATATTCGAGCTATAGAAAGTTCTGTAAAGCGTGTTGCTGACTCTGTTTTAAATACCACTGCTTGATCATATGCTGGCGCGGTAAAATTGTAGGTCGTTACTGTAAATTACGGACGCAGATTATGAGGTTTATCAGGATTCGCGCAACCCATACATCGAATTTGTTCAGGAACAAGTACGCATCATTACTTCATGTTTCACAGTCGGCCAACACTCCCTATTAGGCTCTTGTTGAACGACCAGTGGTGGTTCTCGCCACCATCCAGGCTCTCATTCTCAACCGCTTCAACCAATGGGTTCCCATACGCTGCATTCTTGACCCAGGATCCGAGATCAACATGATCACCGGTGACTGCAACCAGCGTCATACGATCCCCTTCACCAGGTGGCTGAAACTCACTTTCGTTCTCATGTCTCTCGCCTGCCATCAGGTACCTATTCAGTGAGTTTACCTTTTAGGGAAGCTTCTTCTCTACCACCTTTGGGTGAATCTCGCGATATCGCACTCAAACGATGGTATAATCTCGAGGCAAAGCTTACAAGAATACTTGAACTCCAGCTCTGGAACCCGGTCTTTGCTTCATACCTCACGCTATCGAACGCAATTCCACCACCAGCCCAGTACGCGTGGTATTTAATATCTCTTTGAACGACCGTTTGCTCACTGGCCCACCTCTACAGAAAGACATCTCGGATGTTCTCACCCTCTTTCGTCTTAAACCAGTGGCTCTCACGACAGATATCCGAATGATCCAAGAGTTCCAATATATGTATTCTGGGATCCTGCACTGGACGTCTTTTCCTACAACATTGCTCCGGCCTGTGACGCCTCCACCAAAAGAGCGGTACTTTCCCAGATTGCATCAGTGTTTGACCCATTGGGCTGGCTGGCGCCAGTTACATTTTGGGCCAAAGTCTTCCTCCGGGAGCTTTGGTGTGAGAAGTGGTATTGGGCATGGAAGAGGTCCACCTATTTACCGATGCTACCACCGTGCTGTCCTGGCTCCATACCTCTCCGCATCTTCTCAAAACATTTGTAGCCAATCGGGTGGTTGAGGTTCTCAACCACACTCATCTCTCTCAATGGCACTATGTTCCTTCGCATCTGAATGCAGCCGACTGCGCTTCTCGTGGCTTGGAGCCAGCCTCCCTGCTGAAATTTGGCAGTTCCATGGTGGACCTCAGGCAGTGCAAACCGCGATCCAACGCACATATTGGATACCCGGGCTCCGTTCTCTCCTTCGTAAGTGCATGTATTATTATACGTACGGACGGTTCACCGTTCCTACCTACGTCCAGTGGCAAAGCTGGCCAGATTGCTCGCTGCTCCCCCTTCAGACTCTTGACGACGTCTGCAGCCATCATGGGGGGTCTGGGTCACAAAATTGACAATTTCGGGTGGGCGGTGTACGCGCCCTTTGAATAAGGCGCTAAATCAGTGTGGCCCAGGAGGTGCTGCTCCCTACCAGAACACAGGTGAAGCCTGTTGCCTGCTGCCCCCCGCCTATCACTCAGTCGTCTTGTCTCTCGCCCGCTATCGGCACCCACGCGTCATCGCTTTTTTCTTTCTTTGTGCATTCACAATTCATTTGATATCGCAGTTTGAATATTGTTCAAAGTAATACCTAGTACTCGGCTGTCTAATTATAATTTACCTAAAGTACATATCAACCCCCCTTTTCTGCTCATAAACGTGTACGATCTTCGTCGACACTCAACCCTTCTCTTCACGCCGGCCGGCGGTCTGCTGCAGCGCTGAATACTTCGTGAGTACCATATACATATGTTTACCAGAGCAGTTTACCCCCTCTTTAGAATTTCATAATTCAATTTACATTCTCAAATATACAGTCCATTTTGCCCCTGAGCTTGTACAGCCAGCGCTCACCAACATGTGGTATTATGAAATTTTATATTATTACACATAAAATATATGTTAATATGAAATGTGATGTTATGTAATTATGAATATTATTATGTTCCACAATCTCGATGGCGCTGATCACGGGCAGCGACAAAACGTGCAGTCGAACAAGTATTCAACCTGTTTGTACATTGCACTTTTTTGTATTATCATGTGTACGATATAGAGGAGGCCCAGGTTCTCTAGAAGAACGTCGGGCTATGGGAAGAAAAAGTGTGCTATCTTATTATGGGCCCCACAGCTCCTCGTGTTTCAAAAGCGCCCCGCACTACTTGCAATGTGCTCCACGGATTATCTGGAAATTTCGGAATTGAGCGTGTTCGTTTTGCATTGCAAAGTGTTGTGAACTGAAAGGAAAAGTCTAGTTCAATCACGAAAAACTGCAATGTTTTATGGCTATTCCGAAATCAAATGTCCCATCATGATTTCTTATCCCACAAGGGTTTTTCCAACCTTTTGTCAGTTACCAGCAAGGTCCCCTAAATGCATCTTCGCAAATTTCATGCAACAACCAGGCGGAGTGATGGATGAACGTTACGGTTCCTACGCGATCATGAGTTTTAGGCCATAAGTCTGGTGGGAAATGAAACAGTCGCGAACATGTAAGCGTAATGGTGAATATCGCAATATTTGGAAGTGTGAAAACGTCCATAAATGATAGGCACTTCCGAAAACCCTATTCAAGTTGATGAAGCCCGATTCTCTGAGAGTCGTAAGTACAATCGGGGTAGAATGCTGCAGTGATATAGACGCCCTCTCGAAGAATTAGTGGACGCAGAAATCGGTAACAATAGAAATCATGGCCGACAGATTGACGAACCCTGGATGTTCAGAATGAAGCCGGGTAACGACAGACGCTATTTCACAGAGAGAGAAAAAAAAAGAGATAGAGATGGGTAGTACCTATCATAGAGCGAGAATGTCAAAGAGGATCCAACATTAATTCTGACGAGTGGGCGGCAGACAGATAACTGAATGAACTTGGCTTTAGTCATTCCACCGGGAACTACCAGCAGAACTACGTGGACCCGCAAACCGGAGCGAACACTCAATCCATTGAACGCTCGTGGCTCTATGCGAAAATAAAGATTTTGAAAAAATGAGAGTGACAAATCGCGAGCTGCTTCTAATATATTTGGATCCATTCTGTTGGGGAATGATTAGGAAGGACGAGCCTAATCTCTTCATGGCATTTATGAAGGATGTGAAAGAAGTGTACCGACCATGATGGATTCTTGACGAAGCTCTTTAATGTGGTTTTGTTGTAAGTAACTTTCAAATGATTGAATAGCAATGGCTGATCGAATATATATCAATCAGTGCGTAGTAACTGGAACCAAATTAGTTTTTAAACTAAGGAAAATCAATTAGAGTTTTTCATTTTAGAGTAAAATTCTTCTTGACGTCCTTCCCGTGATCAAGTAGCACATCAAAACAGTCTACATGACATTTTACATGGTCTCCTACGCAATCACAAGGGTACCCTATCTTTGGTGGTGAGAAAGCGAAAATATAAACTCGGTGGATACTCAGTTATTAACGGTACGGCAAGAATTAGAGCTGCAAATAAAACCGCAATCCTTTGCTCAAGGAACTCGTGGATATAAATCCCAGCGAGAAATATAACCTCGGAAAAAAGGCTGAGTAAACAGATTACCTTCGGGAAGAAGAATAATTTACAACGAGAGAAAAGCCAATAGACGTTTCGCTTGGCCGGGGTTGATCCGATTTTTCATCAAGACCGTTGTAAGAGGTCCAGAAGCCATAGGAAACGGAAAGGAAGAGATTTCGAAGAGGGGTATGGCGCGGCGCAGGGGGAATGCTTTGATCTCATTCAGCCTTCTACTTTGAGTGGCAGGTAATGATTTTTCCCCTTTCTCCACCCCTCTCGTAACATGACTACTTTAATTTTGTTTTCAAAAGTACCATCGCAGCCGCATTTCAAACGTTTTACACAAGACTGAGTTATAGGGTTAGACGCAGAAGAGGCATAACGAGGTGATTCTAATTCAGTCCTTTCGGTATTAAAAAGGAAGAGTGGTAGAAAAAAAATTGCATTCAGATCTTTACCTCTGAAATTCTAACATTCCTAAGACTAATAGGTACATACCTACGGGAATCATATTTTACTGTCTGCAAAGTAAGTTTTAGTCTGCATTTTGAGTTAAAAGTTATTCATTCATACCCTCAAGTCACTTCCTGTACAGATACCATGATCTAACATTTCATTTCAATTATTCCTTCCATGTAACATGGAGAAAATAAAATAAGTTCTTTTTCACGTTTGGAAATCAGTCCCCAGTCTTTGGGGGTGGACTTAGCTGTTGGAAAATCTCACTCGGATATAATCAGAACACTAGCCTATACCGTGGTGACCAGCTGATTCTTGTTCTTTGAGTCTTAGAGTATGTCTGGCTGCCATCAGTTGAAACTCCATGACTGCTATTCCTCATAAGGACCAAAGTAAAATTATCGAGGATACGGCCCTTGACACGCCACCATTTTTCACAACACGACGTGGCAGCAAAAACGATGGCGTAGTGCCGATGGTACTCACAGTTCGAAATGTATTTTCTTCATACACCGAGTCAACGGAAAAGAGCTCCGGATACGCCAAAAAAATGACAAAAGTTCCAGACATGCTGCATGATCGTACTATCAAATTTTCGTAATAAATTTATCACAAATTGTATTGTTTAAGCTCAAAGAAATAATTCAATATCGATTTCATGGCCAACAATTTATTCCGAATATTAGCCTGCTATTCATATAATTATTTCGGATTGAGATTTTTGCATTTTTATTGATTGTTTTTAAGAACATATTAATGCCATTCAAGTACGTTTTTCATCATAAATGTTCATCATAATAAGTTTATAGTTAATGTACTTTATTTCAGTAATAGTATTAGTAATTAAAGTTCACGCTTTTTAGCCATTTTTGCCATTTTTAGTAAATTTGTTTAGCACACTTTGGGGAATGTAACCGATATTTAATGAGCTCAAAATTTGCTATACAACGAACTCATCCTTCCCTATGGAATACTTGATGTTTGGTGAAAGAACAGATTTTTTCTCTCAATCATAAGGAGAGTTATCGCTTGGAATGATTCACACACACACACATTTTTCATTTCCCTCAACGGTAGAGTGGGCACACCATTAAATTGAAGAAAATAGAATAAATAAAATGAAATAAATGAAAGAAGTGGGGAGGACGCCCTGGTTTACCCGATACTGGCTCTAGGGATGAGGGAAGTTGCAGGGAGAGGAGGAGCAAGATTGGTATGATAGGAAATGCCCCTATTAAATGACCCCCAGTAAGAACCCCTCAGGACCCGGGTGGCGATACCGCGGAGCATTCCCGCCGAGATTCCCATCTCAAGAAACTCCGTCGCCCTTTTCCCGCACTACACCGTGCGCCATGACACGGTCGCGGTAATGGCAATGATGTTATTGGTCGTCAATCCTTTTAGGTCGGAAATCGCTTGCCGCAGGTTACTTCTGTCATACTTACCTATTTATCGTAGCCCGACAGGTCTGCTCCATGTCCATGCACTGACAACCTGGACATCCAGGATTATGGCTGACCCAACTGGCTTGACGGCAACGATATCCGGCTTCTTGCCCCGATCACTCGGCATGTGATCCACTCTCTCCATCAACATCCCAACCACTGGATGACAAAGCACCTGATATCTGATTGGCAACCGCATCATAACGCAGAATGCAAACATTAATCAGTGCAAAAATATATAAGTGCTCAAATTTCGGAACAGTTGAACATAAATTTACAAAAATTCGCTCATACAAACATGATGCTCAAACGGAACTTTTTTATCTTTATCAACTTTTAGAATTAATCTCCTTGTCTATTTCATTAAATCGACAGGTTCACGCAATGGAGGTTGGTTCGTCCATTTGCCCTATAAAAAATCTCTCCTTGCGAGCAATATTTTGCGAAATAATACTTCGCAATAGAGAACGTTGGGCACTACATTGGGGAGTGGATCGCTTTTAAGAGTCTGTTATGATGAAGTTGTTTCTCAAATAACTGGAACACACAGGGTGAGAATCAATAGTACCGGATGGGGTAAGGTCAGGTTATTTCAGTCAGCCCAAATCCATTAGGCCGCACTCAACGATGCATGTACTCGTACTTTAAAAGTAGAGTGGATCCCCTTTGTTTTCAATAAAACGTACGTCCTAAATATAACCCCTAACATTCAACGAAATTCTTAACCATAAAATACAGACCATAAAAAATTGAATGGTCGCGGCTCATTTTTACGAATTTGACTATAATTAAGTGGCAGCCAGTAATTATATGAACGAGAAACAGGGTACTTGAGAAAAATAATGGACAATGAAAATAAGGTTAATGATGCCTTTATTCATTCAACAAAAACAATAAATAAGATTTTATTAACCCTCTAATTCACACAGCTCCTGTGGGATTTCATTTTTCAAATTTGTACTCTATGGGTCCTAAAATGACTAATTGTGGGTAGGAATAACAGAATTTTCATAACGGGTAAATTTCATGGTATGTTTCGCTACTGGGGACCTTGGGATTCTATAGTGCAAATTCCATTTTCTGGGGAAAACTTTCGAGCATTATCAAGTTTCACTGATATTAATGGCAAGATTGTTACTCAGACTAATATATTACTTATAGCTTTTTTCATTTTGTGGAAAACATGAAACCAATGCTTGTGAAGACCCCCTTCACTTCACCTTCAATGGTCGATAGGTTCAGTTTAAAGTTTTAGCTTCATAAGACGAATAGCATAAAAATTAGGAACCTCAGCAGATTAGGGTGGTTCCGCACTATGAAATTATATTCCACCTGTCAAATAGAGGCTCTGTTTCAAATTTCAGCTTCATAGATTAAACGGCATAGAAATTAGGTAACGAGCTCAAAAAGCAGATTATCGTGGATCCGCACGTTGAAATTCAATGCTATCTGTCTCATAGAGGCGCTGTTTCAATTTCAGCTACATACGAGATTAAATACTATAGAAATCAGCTTTAGGATCAAATCAGCTTTAGGATCCAATCAGCTGGTCAGAGGTCTATGCATCGCCTAGTTCCTACTGCTTACAAGTACCTACTACTTAATTATAGTACCTACCATGTTGTGGTTTCTTTTCGCATTATTAATTCATTATGGTTACTTAGCAATATTAGTTTATAACGCAGCGTAGTAAATCAGCTTTTTATCACAATACAGCGGCTTAGGGATTTTGAGATGTTATGATAAAACGATAAGGAGAAAGTGGCGAACGATTCTCCTGATATGAAAACTAAGGGAGTTACACTTCCCTAGCATCGCATTGGTTGTACGTGAAAATCAATAGAAAACACGTCTGCTGCCATTTTTAAGCACAAAATTCAGCGGTGAAACATGATACATGTTTAACCTACCATCGGGGCGTGCGGCACCGGCGCACGGTGGTTCGAGACTGGCAAAAACCTCAAAGCTTACAGTGACTCAAATTATATATATATATATATATATATATATATATATATATATATATATATATATATATATATATATATATATATATATATATATATATATAATGCTTAGTGATGTCAAACAAGATGTTTCAAGGCTTTACGAAAATGTTAAACTGTATTCATCTATCTGCTCTGCACCATTGGAAATTAGGATATGTTGTTCAATTTTCTATGTTTCGATTGTGACTTTTACCGTGTATTTATTGGCTCAACATTACTATTAATGTAATTTGACGTTAAATGTAATAATATTTACGGACGGTTTTGTCAATCATAAACAAGTTTTAAAAATTGCAAAATTTTTATATAAAATTTTAAAAATATGCCAACTAATGAATTTCATTCACATCGGTGTGAGGCTATAACTGAATAAATTTCATTAGAGAAATACATTATTTGTGCCAATATGTGTTTGGTACAGAAATGCTCATTAAGAAATAATTACATAGATAGAGAAAACTACTCCCAGATGCTGTAATTTTCGATTCATCTCATTAAACGCCCTCAAAGAATGTGCCAACGTTCGAATGTGTTGAGCTTACAAAAGTGAAATTAATTATATTGATTACATCTGAATCCTTGCGGTGATATGTCTTAATCAGTCATGATACTGAAGCGATAGAAAGTCTGTGTACGTAGCAAATAAAGAAAAATCCTGCATGCACACAATCTAAGTCTTCTTGAGGTTTCTGCTATTTTTGAAAACAGATTCCAAACAATTTGCCACGCGGCCGACCATCTGATTTTTTATTATTTTTATTACTATAATTAGGTATTTATTTACCATTATGATTATTATTTTTTTAATTCGTTTTTTTTTTAATTCTCCGAATCTTGAATCGTAAACCAAAATTGTTAGGGAATTGTGTTAAGATTTCATTCTTAGTTGATTTATTGGAATAATGAACAAAATGTCAACTCGCACAAAGCTCTGGCCCACAAAAAATTGTACTTTTTTGTAACGGCGTTGAACATACCTAAACCTCCAGACAGAGCCGCAGTGCAGGCCAGGTATAACCGAGTGCCGTTGGTGAACGTTTTATGGCTTCCATATATACAGGGTGATTCCCTCGCAGATGCAAAAAAAAAAAAAAAAAAAAAAAATTGGGTGAAACTACATCAAAAATGGAGTAAAATGCCGCCAACTACATATTTTTATCTCAATCCGTTTTTGAGATATGATTTGTTAAAGGTTTTTTCAGGAAAACCGTGTTTTTTTCCTTTTAAACTCAAAGTTCTCCACTTTACTTCATTCAATTTTAACTTTTGACCACATTTTCGGAATCAGCATTAAATTTACTATACGAATAGTGTACTTGGGTTCTTAAAAAGTACCATCCAAAGGCCCTCACATCAGCTCTAACATTGACGATTTTGAAAAAAGAATATTTCTGAAAATCTTTAAAACTTTACTGCTCTTCCAAAACAAATTCTGGAAACTGGCAAATCTCATGAAAACTGCTTCGTCTAAAACTCTTTCCAACGGTATAATCAAGTTTACTTTTATTTTGTTATTTAGTGGAGAAAATTATGTTTTAATGTTAAAAAATGTGGGTTTTTCAATGAAATTGTTGGTTTTCTCGAAAGATGACCCTCCATGAACCTACGAGTATGGGGTCGGTTTCTATGTATTTTTTCACGCTGTATCGAATGGTAACATTTTCAGATCTCTCCAACTCCGTTATAACCGAGTTTTACACTTCAAATCGCAAATGTTTAGTTTGTTTGTTACGATTAAATGTATGTGTGTTATGGGGTAAAACTAGTTAATTAAAGTGTAAAACTCGGTTATAACGTAGTTGAGAGATCTGCAAGTTTCCATTCGATACAGCGTGAAAAAATACATAGAAACCGACCCCATACTCGTAGGTTCATGGAGGGTCATCTTTCGAGAAAACCAACAATTTCATTGAAAAACCCACATTTTTTAACATTAAAACATAATTTTCTCCACTAAATAACTAAATAAAAGTAAACTTGATTATACCGTTGGAAAGAGTATTAGACGAAGCAGTTTTCATGAGATTTGCCAGTTTCCAGAATTCGTTTTGGAAGAGCAGTAAAGTTTTAAAGATTTTCAGAAATATTCTTTTTTCAAAATCGTCAATGTTTGAGCTGATGTGAGGGCCTTTGGATGGTGTTTTTTAAGAATCCAAGTACACTATTCTTATAGTAAATTTAATGCTGATTCCAAAAATGTGGTCAAAAATTAAAATTGAATGAAGTAAAGTGGAGAAATTTGAGTTTAAAAGGAAAAAAACACGGTTTTCCTGAAAAAACCTTTAAAAAATCATATCTCGAAAACGGATTGAGATAAAAATATGCTGTTGGCGGCATTTTACTCCATTTTTGATGCTATTTCACCCAATTCTTTTTGCATCTGCGAGGGAATCACCCTGTATAACTAGCCGCTCCGGTACGCTTCGCTCGCCTCCACATCGACTCGCTTCGCTCGCAAAGTATGGCATGTAGGAAATGTTGCTCGCTTCGCTTGCTAAGTGTGGCATCTAGGGAATGTTGCTCGCTTCGCTCGCAACGTGTGGGATGTAAGGAATGTTGCTCGCTTCGCTCGCAAACGGTTGATCCCTAAGGGTAGGTTTAACGTGTGTAGGGGATGTTGCTCGCTTCGCTCGCTCGGTACGGCTGTATATGTGTAGGAAAAACCCTGGACTCCCCCCCCCCCCTTTAAGTTGCTCGCTTCGCTCGCAAACGGTGGATCTCTAAGGGTAGGTTTCACTTCTGTAGGGGATGCTGCTCGCTTCGCTCGCTTGAGGAAGTTATACTGCCCACCCAACTTGACAGACGTTTTTTTCTGTTGGAAATTCTTACAAACAAAATAAATCTTATAAAACTACGTGGAACCACAAAAATGTTTATTTGGGAATGTTGGTCTCTCCGCTCGCAAGGTATTGCTACTTATTGTTACACTGGAGAACATCCCACGAGAATTATTATTTGTTTTTGAAGTTTCCATACAGTGCGGCGGGACAGAATAGGGACGTTCTTATCTGATTTCTCCTTCCTCTCTTGTTTCACATTTATCGAATACTGTAAACTATTATCATGATTCCGTCCATCCGCGGTTTCGTCGTTCTAAGGTTACAACGCTTTCTGAACCTAGCAACTTATGGGACAAGTGAGATGTATTCAGGAAGTCCTAATTAAACATACATTTATATATTTATGTGACTTAATATGTCACCTGACCTGAACCAGGAAATGTGAGGTAAGGAGTAAAGTTTAGTAGATTAGTTTGGTCGTGTTTTTTTCCCCCCATCTAAATATGTGAGCGTTTTAAATAAAATTACATTTTTTTTTTGTATTATTCATGATAAAAGTAATGGAAAAATCAATAAATTAGTTCATGTCACTTTCTTAGAATTCTACATATTAATATTCTATATATCGGTCGGGTAGGGAATTATTAAATTACAGTAGGTTTTCACTTAATAAAAGACAATGAGTCGAATTGGAGTAGTGTGATTATTTGAATAAATTTTCCATTAAATTCCTCTATGCATACCGATCATGACTCCATGGTCCAATCGGAACACATTCAACAATATAAATCGAAGAAATTTAAGTGAGTATACGAGGGTCTTTCTTCGTATCATTTTGTATTTCTCTTACTATGTTTTTAACATTAAAAATAAGTGCAAACCAAACAGAGATTTTCTAAAGATGGCTATGGAAGGTATTCGATTAGTGGTGTTGGAGATTCTACAAGAGCCGGAAACTTTTCGACGGAGAGTTTTTACTGCAAACCTCTATAATACTGCTGTTCGTGAAACAATTCATTACTCATTTTCTTTACAATGTTCTCGTAGTGAACATTCTTGTGAGACGGCTGAAACGTATCTCAAAAGTTGGTACTTCCAAGATATTTCCACGGAGATTGGAGCTTCAGATCTTTTAAAAATTCCGCTTTCATAGTTAAGACAATCCAAATAAATAGGAATACGGTTACTAATAATCTGGGATAAACGGAGCCATGATGATTCGCTTAAAACCTTGAAATATGTATAATAAGTGAAAAAATGTCAAACTTCAAGAATTGTTTCAAATGCCTCAAAACAGATTTCCGTGAAGAGTATTTAGGGCAATTTGTATTTTAAACCTTTTGGAGCCATTTGAATAGCTTCATCTTTGACTAAAATTCGCCGAAGATGTGTTCCCTGCAGAAGGAATAATAATACTGGCTTTCAAGTGACTCACTGTTGTTCCGTTTACACCAGATCGTGGCAGAGGAATTCTTAACCATGTTTTCATTTATCTGGATAGTTTTGACTTGACTATGAAACGGGAATTTCAATAAGATCCGAGGCGCCAATCCCCATAGAAAATATCTAGGAATTACCAACCTTTTCGATATGTTTCAGTCTTCCCACAAAAGTTTCACTACTAGAATATTATAATAAAAATTCTCAAGGAATGTTATGAAGAGCAGGAGTATTATACCTAGCATTTTGCAGACAAAATTTCAAGTCAAAAATTATCCCCGAGTATGTGTATGTGTCATTCTGGACGATAACCTTCCTTAGGATTGAGGTAGAAAATCCGTTTCTTCGCCGAAAAATTTAGCAGTCCAAAGAAAGGATGAGTCAGTTGGGCACCTCTCATTCATTACAATAATTTGTCAAATTTCAAGAAATGAGCTGGACAAATTTCCAAAAATAGCAATAAGCGGCTAAAAACTAAAAAATTTATATTTTTCGGCACAATATTAATCAATAGCAGCGGCATCGCTTTCGGGCGATGAGGGGGCTCCACCTTCAGTTTTTACTGAATTCGGAGAAGTTGAGAAAGTTGAAGCCTAATTATAATCAAATCCTGATTTTCCCAGCTGTATGTACCAGGTATATATTAAAAATTAAGATATTCTAATTTTTTGCACAAAACTGGCATTTTTCGTTCAAATTTTCTCAAATTTCCTCAGAATTTCCCAATTTTGTTGTATTTAGGAAACGGATCATGATAGGAAATCGCGTTTTACTCCATTTTCGTTCATTTATAAACTATTTTTACACTCATCCGAATACCTACACCATGCAGTTCAGTAGATTGAAATATAATTATGAAAAATATTCTAAAGGATTTAATGATTGATGAATGACTATGTCCTTGCTCCAAGTACAATGCGAAAATGATTTGGTTGAAAATCTTGACACAGAAGATGTGTTGTGCTACAAGCATGTGCTTGAAGAATCGGCGTACCCACATCCAATAAAAACTCATCCTTTCCAATAGTATAGAGTGAATGTACTAATAATTGTATTTTTTAAAATTATTATTTCTTAATTGTATAATTTGTTTCAATTCAAAAAATAAAGAATGTTTATCTGATTTACCAATAAGCAAATCGCTTGGTGCTTTTAATAATATCAATAAGATTTATCCAGATCATTTGCACATCCTGCAAGTTTCGAATAATGATAGTAATTATTCAATTAATGAAACTAATACGGCGGTCTTACTACAAATGGTATGATCGAACCAATTTTCTTACAACAGCTCACATGAAAATGGTAATTTTACTCACGTGTTATTTGTAGGTATATAATAAATACTTTGGACAGCAGATATTAACTGTAGGTGGCAGGTATCATTTATAAGAAATACTACAAATTTGATTCTTTTATTCCCTTTTTTTGGAGTTGGGAATTTCGTGGTATTTCCCCCCTAACTATTTTTTTATAACGAAGCCCCTGCTTAAAAGCAATTTATTGACAATGAGTCAGAACGTTAAACATATGAGCACAAAATTATGCTGAAAAATGTACTTAAACTTTATTGATATGCACCGAAAAAAATCTATATAAACTGCAAACAAATGCATGAAATCATGAATCTGTGTATAGCAGATTGTTTATATTTAGAAAAGTTTTTTGCCAACAAATTGATAGTTGACCATTTCTTCGAGCTCCATGTGCTCAAATTTCATATAATTCCTAAATATGCTACCATAATCATGTTACGGAAATTCGCTCATACGATCATGCTGAATATCTGGGAATTTTGAGTGCAGCACTGCATTAAAATAAAGAAAAAGATCAACGATTAAATTAACTAGTTTTGAAGGAATTACTAGGAAAGGATTCAAAGAAGAATCTATTGTTCATAGAAATGGGATTAAGGTGGAACAAATAAACCAATCCGAACGAGGACTTAATTTTATTGAGCTCCTGCAAAAATGAATTCCAATCCACTTTTTTTCGTAAACCATTATAACATAAAACAAGCATAAGTTTTGTTTTAATTTGAACTTAATCATAAACTTAGATATAGAAGTATATAAACTTAATATTCACCTGAATAAAAGCTCTTTCTTTATTTCTCCGGTAACAATTTCCCTTTCCAGTCTCTCTATTCCGTGAAATCATAACTAGCATGAGGGAACGGTAGATACTGAATTTATTTCAACAGTATATGCCAGAGTACGGAAAAATCATCATGACCCTCATTTATTAAACATGAAGTGTACGGGAACAATGGTTAAGCTTTAGGTCTCATCATATTGATGAAATTTTTAATTGAAATTCTGTTATGAAAAGGACGATTACAAGAAAAAACAGCCTCTTGACTAAGTCAGCTAATCTGGGTATATTTCCCCTTACGAAGAATAGCCCTATTTCATTTCTGAGTGACTTTAAAGGTATTTCACCTATCTCCGAAAGACTTCGATGCAAGATTCAGCGTCCTGGGTTGGATTGAAAAGAAGTCAGCTCGGCATTACCAAAATCCATGACTGAAAATCAGTGATAAGGAGAAGAATGTTTTCTTCAATATAATAATGAATATCTTGATCATGTAGAGACGACGTTGTTTCCAGGTAACACAAAAAAAGACTTCAATTTCTCATGAGCTCAGTTACGTTCTACCTCACGAATCTTCTCCAAACTACAGAACCACGTTGGAAATCATCCCAGTACAGCCAGCGAACGGCTTTCACAACTGATACCTCGAACAAGAACTGGCTGAATCACGGTGATTGGTTGTATTCTCTGAAAAGTCCGGTCTCTATACTTGAAACGGCAGCGAAGAAAGGGAGCTTTCCTTTGGGCTTGGTGAAAGAGTGAAGAAGGAAAGAAAAAATAGAGGATCCTCTTCGAATGCTGAAACCTTTTATTGGAGTCACCAATTAGGTTGGATAAATTTCCATTTGTTAGAGATTCGACGGCAGATTTTGTTTCTCACGACCGTTTTGTAACTGCTTTTAATAGAAAGAGGAAAAGGAAATAGCAGAGTAGTTATTCATGGCATGTCTCGTATATTATTGCGTGTTCAACATCCCAATTTTCAACTTGAATCTTTGATGTTATCACAAGAAGGTTTAATATTTGAGTGAAGGGTGGTTCATCTGCATAGATCACACTCCTAACCAAATTAATTTAGGCTCATCTCCCACCGCTCTCTAAATCAATATTCGAGAAACCAATATTAACAAGCTCGAGGGCTCACATTGAATAATTGAATGCTGTGCCAACTCAAACCTGATTATCGGACTTGTGAGTTGATAATTATCTGAAAAAAAAAAAAAAAAAACGAGATTCCCAATGTTGTAAGAATAGTTAGAAGATTATTTTGCTGTAAGGAATGCGCTTTCCTTAAGCGGTTGAGTCAAACTATAACGATTTGTCCTGAAAAATTTTGCTTCCTTATGAAGCTATCGATTTCCTCAACAGACTTTTGGCATCGCAAATGAGGGTTCTGGAGATTGAGACAACCCTTTTTCTCGTTTCCTTCTGTGCATCCTTCTGAAGCTTTAAGGGGCTGAAGCTGATTAGAATTGAACTCGTGGGGTGTGGGACAACTCAAGAGAAGGAGAAATAATTACATTAAAAAAATTCAACTCCATTCCAGATAATTCAAAGTCTGAATTTGTTAATTTAAAAAAAACCATAGATGATTGTTTGTGATGTGTGTTTTACATCTTTACCGCCTCGTTAAATACCCATCAGTGTACCCCTATGAAAGATGATGAGCGAGAATGGCCCGAGTATCCTCGTGAGGACTTGCGGCAAAATACAGCATTGAATGTACTGGGATCTGGGGGTGAACATCAAGAGCTACTCCTTCATTGTACATACTTTCTGCCAATGCTATCCTACGGGTACCTAGTCTTTGGCCAGATTTCTGCCTGAGGGGTTGCTTGAAAGAGACAATGAACGTGGCTTTGCTGCACACACTTGGCTTAGCATTCCACATGGTTTCCCTTGCCGCTGCATCCACACACCCGTCATGACTTCTTTCAGCCAGCATCCTATATCTATGCCTAAATTCCTCAAGCATCAGTTGCTGTGGTGTTACTGATCAACTCCAACTTCAGCAAAACCCAAATCATCAGCTGAATTTCCAGCTACCCTACATGAGTCACTGAATGGTAAAGAACACTGACAGGGCCTCGAATCTCCTAGTTCCTCTCTTTGGGTAGAATGGATTCCAGAAGGCATTGAGGCCCGCGACAATTTACGCTATTGACATATTCATGACTTCTTGATGGCTACTTGAGCCACCTCGGTGAGGTGTTCAAGAGTTTGTCTTGTTGCAGTAGATTCTCTTTTTTTTGCCTGTCAGGATAAGAATAAGAACCTATACCATGTACTGCAACTGTTTCCACAGACTCGTAAAGGGTGCATTTCACGTAATGACGGGGTTTCCTAATATACGGAAGGTGCTCTTTCATCCAGTGGTTGGGATATGGAAAGGCTTATCCCAGTGACCCGGATATTGTAGCCGTCAAGAATTCGGAAGTCAAAGTTCAGTCACAGCAAATCAAGTTTAATTTGACTCTCGATATGTTCTACTGTGGCCAATAAAACTTGATAAGTTAGCTTTCTAGAATCCTGTGCTATAATACATGAAGACAACAGCTTGACCTAAAAATTTGTCAAACATCATGTACGTCAAATTCTTCAAACAGTGAGCTAGGGTGCTTATTAAAATTTTTGTAAAAGCGCATTTTGAACTACCTGCACTCTTGCGACGTACTAACAGCTCTCCATGCTAGTCCCTCATAATTGATTAGAGTATAGGCCAGGTAGTAAACAGAACTAAATTGATATTTCTACCAAATTATATTGGAGTTTAGTAAGACCATGAAAATACTTACAAAATTGCATTATAAGTGCTGAGATATGGAGTTCAAACTTGAGTTGGTGGTCAAACACAACGCCGAGATACTTAATATTAGTCTAGAATGGAACAGAGCTACATGCACAAGGAGAAGTTTCCAAAAAACATTCATGCAAATAAAATTGCTTGCTATTCGTGCATGAGACGCTCCTTCATGACAGAGAAAAACGAACCACTGATGTTTTACTAATATTTAAGCATAATGCACTAAAATCCAAACAATTCTTAACTGTGAACAATGTTCTGTTGATCTTAACCACCAAGCTCTCATAATTGACATCCCGGAAAACAGAAGCAGCATCGTCAGCAGTACCAAACATCTCAACAACACCATCAGATACAAAAGTTCATTAATATACTGCAAAAATAATACAGTAGTAGTAGGCTCCAAAACTGTTATGGTGCGAAACATAGAGGAGTTACTCAAGTAAAGCATCTTGCATGAGTGCTCCGTGGAATTATCAACCATGATCTTTGGAGCCGAACCGGTGATTCGGAAGTGATTTACATCGTAGAATTACCTCCTGGAAAACAGAAATTAGAAGAGGCTTTTTACCGATCTCTTGAAGCCCTTTTCAAGCTATTATTCTGAACCGATTTTGTGATTTTTCGTTGTTCAATTAAGCGTTCGCTTTAGTTTTGGTATGTTTCGGAAGTTTCAAAATTAATAATGGAAGGAGTGAATTAATGTAATGCTGACAAATCGACATATTGGAAGCTTCAAATTGGTGAACGTTTAGGTGAATGTAAGCGATAATTCAGGTAAATTTCAAATGTAATTTTCTTTCTTTATAATCTTTTGATCTATATAGATGGGCGAAAAATCAGGAGATTTTGAGGACGGGTTGATGGTGTGGAGGTGGTGGAGATGTGTAAGAAATATACACCATCCATTGTCACTGCTGATTTTAATTTTCTATGTGACAGATGAAAATGAAATGTGTCCATATACTCTTAAGAATACTATTAGTTTTTCAAATTTCAATAAATTCTCAATGTTAGTTAATTGGTGTTTCATTCAAAATTGAGATTTTGATAACCCTTGACGGCCTAATACACTTTTTCATTCATATCACCTTCTTCGAATATTAATGTATTACATTAACGATTACTGCTCTTCCTTTGTTATGTCTGTCCCGCAGCTGTACCGGGTATAGGAATATACGGCGCAGAACAGAAGAGGTTTGTAAATTTATAATATATGAATCTTTGAAACTGTGCACACACAGACATCATCTTTGCTCCTTTCACTTGTTTTTGTTGTCTGTTTCGAATTTCGAAATATGCTGATTTACATGCTATTCAGATTTATTACCTTCGTCTCGTGAGCTAAGATCACATTACAACAATAAACGGCAACTCTGTTTGATAGATTGCATAAGACTGGAGGGTGGGTATACATTTGAACCGGAAGGCAATGTGGAGTTTGGATTGTGTCATAGTGAGACGAGCCTGAGTCACGGAACCTTCATTGATCGCTAGATCTCCAGCGAAATATTGCTTACAGAAGGAGTTTTCCAAAGCATAAACATTTTCGTGAATTTTCGCTTTTCGCTCGTCCCTCGCGCAGGTCCATCATTGAGCACGTGATTTTTTTTGCTTCGCCTTCTACAAAGATCCAGTGTTGAAATTGGTTAACATTACACCTCTATCCCTCCACCGATTAAAGTATACTAAAGATAAATGTGTAAACAAAAACTCTTGTTTAACTGTTTTCGTTATCCCTCGACCAACTCGATACCTATGCTCTCGTTTTTGACAACCATGAAACATAACCTTGGCTAATGCAGACATTGTTTTCGAAACATAATTCACGTTATTCGAAAACTTTGCAAATCATTATGTTCCCTAAGGTTTATTTTTTCAACATTCGGTAGCCATTCGACGTCGTCAACTGGCCTATGATATTATTGATAAACTTAGTCACACTATCTGAATATTGCTGCTTACTACATTCAACTAGGAAAGGTTCCGAGGAGATTCGCTAGGCAGTAGAGAATCTTTTAGCACATTACTCCAATATTCAACGTTTTCACTTAATATGCATTACAATATCGTGTATTTCTACTCCGTTGGAACACATTTCTTTCAAGCTTCAGATAGTTGCATCTAACGAGAAATTTCATAGAGATCTAAGAGAGGCGTCAAAAGTGTTATAACACTGCAAGATAAGGAAGGAATAACAAATTTAAGTGAACGAAAAGTATTCAAAAATGTTCTTCTACTAATTTACGATGCTTGAAACCACATGTTCCGTATTCTCTTCAGTTAACGTACAGTTTCATTTTAATGATCAAGAATCTCCAAGAATATATACCTTAGTAGGTATATATTCCCGGGAACTCAAATTCTCAGGCACTTCTTCAGGGACGATACAAATTATGCGGCATTTTCCGATTGTTTGGGCTAACACTGAAGTATTGATATTTCTCGCGTGTTTTGGCCACTAGTAGCCTGTGTCTTTCATGAATTCAATTTATCGCCTTGGACAATTTTTGAGAGACTTTTGAGTTTCATTGTGTGAAACATTGTACATATTTTTCTTTGTCGACTATACTATATATTTAGCAACATACAGTGTATTCAAGGTTGACTGTATGAAGGAAGTGTCACAAGTGATTGCTTTGTGAATTGGCAACTTAGCCCAACTGTTTTTACGGGTGAACGGCCTAATCTGAAGCCGGAGCCGGTGATTAGATTCCAACATGGGAGAATAGTACTAGTGCTGAGATCGTCATCCTGCTCCCTTGTCCTTAGAAGGCAGCAACAATGCCCCACATTCCGTCACTACGCCCTTCTACCCTTTCTATCAGGCCCTTCAAATCTACCCCTTCAATCCCTCCAGTCACTCCATGAGAGGAGGGTTCTCTTCAGATTGAATATTGATCAAGTTTTCGGGACAAACAGGGTATGGGAAGTTCATATCTCGGAATGGCCCCAGTTTCCGGTACACAAGACTGTTATAATATCGTTGAAGAGGCCGCCTCTGGGGGGAATTGCAAACTTACAAAATAAGCGGCTCAGATGGTAGCCTCACACAAGCCAACTTTCCCATAGGAGGTCAGAGTACGAAGACAAAGCCAAAGCTCCGTGTCTACAGTCCACACACCCCGCCAAACCTCAAGTTCTTCGTCATAAGATACAAATTTTCACCATGTTTTTTAATCAAACTTTATTGTTCTTTATTAACTCTGACCTCGATCTAATACGGTTAACATTATCATCCTGTTCTTGTTGTAAAAATACATTTCGGTGCAGAATACTTATTGATACAATTGACATTATCGTATTTTCGTACTTGGGGAGGGGTGGGGGGTCGTATATTGAGAACCAGAGGCGAACAAAACAACCTATAGGTATTTTTCTCACAATTCAAGTTCCTAGAACATTGGCCTCTGTGAGCACAAATAAGCAGTTGTAGTTTTACTTTCCTTCAGATTTGTTATCTGATAGATATATTAATCTGGAATCTTGAAACATCCTTATCTCTCCCTCTATTCCTGTTCAGTCAAACTGCTACTAAAATTTTATTTAGCTTCAGTTTCCCAGTTTACATTTTTTTCCTTCCAGATTCATACTTGACACTAAATTACCGCGAAGTTGAGAAGGCCGGTGCTTTAATAAATTGAAAGTTCTCCCCTTTGTACAATTAATAAACTTCAATGACGTAAAACAAAGTCCAAAACCTTCATCTTCCCCCCGCACACTGCCTCCACTAGATTTAAGAATGATTTTAAATTAAGCCTTCCCCTACTCCGAACTACTTATGCTCAAAAATCATATCGTTATAATACTATTAAAATTATTAATAACCAACCTTTAAGTCTACGAAAGAACATTCTGTTTGAAAAGTTTACAAGAACTCTACTTTTTGATTTAAACTATTACTTTTTGAAAAATGTAGGGACATAAATATTTACAATATTTATAATAAAAATGGAATAATAATTAAATATTTACTTCAAGTTATGGCGAAATCGCGAAAATAATTTTTGACAATACAAAGGAACGTTCAACTCATCTTCCACCTCGAGGTATATCTTAGTTTCTATGTTTTTAATTTTTATTTAAATTTTTTAACTGACAGTATACCTATTTTTCATTTCTATGTGTTTTGAATTTGTAAAATTATGAAATAAACTAATAAAAAATATACATATAAAAAAATTCGAGGGTGAGCAAGAGGGCAACATTTTCAGAAAAATAACTCTTCTGGAAAACTATATTTTTTCATGAACCGCTTATTTTAGGGGAATGATCCAATTTTTATCTTGTAAAGGAACACAATAGTTTTAAACAAACGGATTATAGTACCAAAACTGTTTGATTTGGTATCTCTGAGTTTCAGAATATTGAAAAAACTGTCTCCGAAAAGGTATGCTTTGGAACACTGTTGGGAAAAAAGGCCCTTTCCCGGTAATTCACTACCATGCATTCATTCTGACCTGTATGTCCAACTAAGCTGTATTTTTACTAGGGAATTGACTACTTGATGTTATGTATTTTGGAGATACGAGCTTGCGGGCATCCAGATCACCAAACTCGAGACTACCTAACTGCATTCTGATCTATTTTACCACAGTATATATGATAGGGGAATAGTTTTTATAAAACATTATATCAAGCGGTAGTGAATCAACGGAAACCAATAAAAGGTGTGGTAATGAACTAACGCAGAAAGTCCAAACAATTAATTAGGTAATTAAAATGTCTAACTAGGCTTAACCACTCCGTCCACAGACAACGAAAGTTATAATAAACTCGGTTTTTTCAAACGGCAAAAAATGTAAAATAATAATAATGATAATTTTGATCGAATAAAAAGTGGTCTAATATGATTGAAGACTATGACCACTAGCGGTTACATGCACACAAAATTAAAGGCAATAGGATGAACAGCCAATGGAGAAAGTATGAACGAAAATTGAAAAATCACCTAACTAGTGAGTGGTTACCCAAAACTCATAATGATTTTAACCATTTAAATATTATTAAAATTATTTTAGACGATCCATACAGAATCATTTCGGTTTATTGTCATCAATAATGCATCTTCGTAATGGGGGAGATAAAAGTACGAGTTCGCAACCACGGGTGACGTGTTCACGTACCTCTTGGTTTCCATATCTGACGTGGGTATCCGAATAAAGTTACTCCACTTTAAAAATTTAATATTTAATCTGTCCATTTCTAGTCTCGAACAATGTACTGGTTTGAATAATGCAAATGTAGAAGACGCTGTCGAAAGCCGCTGTGTACTACTTCTCTTGGTTTCCATATCTGACGTGGGTATCCGAATAAAGATTTTTATTCCACTTTAAAAATTTAATATTTAATCTGTCCATTTCTAGTCTCGAACAATGTACTGGTTTGAATAATGCAAATGTAGAAGACGCTGTCGAAAGCCTGTCTGAACTACTACCTTTCTGGTCATCCAGATAACGACGTATTGTAAGAACCCAATTTCCTAAACTAAGCGCCTTGTGGCCCTGGGGACAGAGTGATCACTTGCTATCCAGAATTCATATGAATTAAACAGAAGTACGCATAGATATTGAATATATTTACTGAACTCTACCTTTTCGTTTTCACAAAATGTATCGAGCTTTCGCTTCTTACAAGACTTTCAGAAAACAATTGCCTTGATTTTGATAACGTCGATTTGGAGCAGATTGTGTCGACTTATACTTCAGTCTTTCGAATCTTCTACTCTTTACGATTGATAAAACGTGGTGCGGAGAACTCAGCCGCAACTAGAGCCCCAACTTTGGTCCAGCAGTTCCGGAGAAATTGTATTATATAAAACTCCCCTTGGTTTCTCCTCAGTTAGTCTTCTCAGTGCCTTTATAGTATATTCTATCCGTAAGTGTAGGTACTGATTGATCATTAATTTGCTTCACTTCGTCTCAGAATAATTATTATTGAAGACAATTATTACTTTCAATCCTATCTCGAATCGTTGCTTAACACTAAGGTTTTGCAAAACTACGATAGGTTAATTATCGACGAGTAGGTACATTTGTGGGTAGAATCCGTTAGTAATTTAGGATAATTTATTGTCAGATAGTGTAGTGGTTGAAGTGACCTTTGTATTATGCAATGAGCTACCTCGCTAATGTTGTTGCTCATTAAAGCGATGACATGATGGAGAAATTCGCCCGAAGTTCACACCGTGGTAAATGTTATTTTCGAATTTACCATGATTTCTGAGAACTATTAGAAATACTGGGAAATTCATATATCAGTTCAAGTAGCGTACGGAAAGGCTAGTGAAGTGTATATGATTCGTTTAATTAAATAAATAATAAATAAAGATAGTTGATTTCCTCTCGGTATTTCCAAATACCTATGTAGTTATATTCGGATAATGAACCATAAACTACTTTTAGTTAATAAAGAACAGTGATTAGCGTAATTGCTTTTGAAGCAAAAATAATAAACTATTGGATGAAAATTTGCAGGGTTTATTGAAATTATCCTTTCCATGATCTTATAAAATTATTGCATCATAATTTATTAACAGCATTTTCGAATTGATAATGTGAAATTATTATTGTTACAAAAGGGAATTCTTCTCTCATTTCAACAATCTTACCAAGGCATTAAACGTCTCATCTTGAAGGCTATTTTTCCAACCATTTACATACCGTTCAAAGAAATTTCTTGTGAATTCTAAGTGATATCTGCTGTAGGTTTGTCGGACCATGCTGAATTATCTGTTTTAAACAAAGTTTTTAACAACTTGCTTCTGGACTACTAACCATATTTTGAGGTCTTCATTGTTTCCAGCTAATAAGTATGGTAGTTTACTCGTTTTACTATAACAATTTAGCCTCAGCCTCTAAATAATATTATCACTGGCTACCTACTCGAGGTGTTTCGATCCAAATCTAGCATACCGTTGCCCATCAATTGAAAACTGTTATTGAAAAGCTTGATCAACTCTTGATAGGATATGAAAATTATGAAAACGGTGGTTTTCTCAAATTAACACATCTTCAACCGTATTAAGTCCACATGTATGCACAAATGCTTCAAGTTCATGGATGTTGTTTTCCAAACAAACAAAACATTTGACCTCTTGTTACGTCGACGATTTTTACGTCCAATGCCTCAGATTACAATATTCAAAAGACACCAGTTCCCGTTTTGCAGGCTTGCACAGTTTTTACCCCTCAATTTTGCATTCAGTATGGGATGTTTTTTATAGGTGAAGCTTGCTGGATTTATTCCTGCAGTCACTCTGACAATATCAATTGTATAGAGAGATCTGCTCGTGGTAATCTGAAGGTATTTGCGTCTGTTTCGTTCATTCGTGTTTGAGTTTTATTATACTTTTATTTATAAATAAAATTTTATTTTATCAAAGTTGTGTATTTTGATTTTCCTGGTTGAAACTTCATTTTTATTTACAACAATCACTCAAATAAGAAAGTAATGTTGATTAAAATGATTTTCCACATTTTTTGAAGATTTTTTATTTTTCATGAACGACACAAAAGGTTGTACATACCTACATCACTGTTGATATTACTATTTTATCTGAAATAGAATCCATGTCATACTACAAGCTTGTCGGTTACCCGTTAAACAGAGAAAAGAAATGTAAATTGTAATCTAACAAATACGCATATGTTATTATACTACTTTCGTTCTAAAATAAAGAAGCTCTAATAAGCTGAATAAAAAAATAAGCTGGGAAAAGTATTCCTGGGACTGCTCGTTGAAAAGCAGCTGGTGATATTGTTTTACTCCACACCCGACTCATCCCTTCAGCCCCCAAGAAAAGAATGTATTCATGTTCCCCAACATCAGAAATGATAATTAAAAATAATAACGAGGGACGTGTGCATAACCCAGTTTGCCATCCGACGGTAGTTTCACCAATATTGCGCCTACCCAACGGGCGCCGACCATAAAAATGAAAAAAGAGTGTTTGGCGGGTGAGGGAGGGGGTTGTTTAGAGCCTAGTGAGTAGGAGGGAGGATTCCATTTTGAAATTATTCTGTCCTTCGAGAAACCTATTGTTCTGAGCTTGTAGAGGTCGAACGGAACGTGACGTTGCAATTGACGTACCCCATTTTTTCAGGTGATCGTAAGCGTCATGTATCATCATTTCTAACCATGGTTACATCCTAAAAATGTCAGTTCGTTTTAATTCAACAAATATAGTTTTTATATAATTGAAAAAAAAAAAAATAATATCTACAGCTAGGCTTCACCGGCCTATAGGTGCATGTTGTATTTTCCTCTTCCAAACCATATACCAATCTTTGTCGAAATTGCTTACGAAAATACCTCCAAATCGCATAGACTTCCCATAGATTTTTTTTTTTTTTTCAGAATATTTACATAATTTATTTATTTTTATGATTTACGGTTAAATGTAGTTCTCCGATATGTTCCTGGTCCACATAGTAAGCAGGTGGATGTGGACCAGGATGGATAGATTTAATTTGGATGTAATTATTGTAACCAGTGTACTGAATGAAAAGCAACCAAAGCCTTCTTGAGCGCATTTTTAACTGAAGTTATTAGTTTCGAAATTTGTTCGTCAAAATTTATGAAATTTCAAGAAGTGAGGTACATAAATCTCCGAACACTTTGTATTCAAAAAGATAGATCTTCAAAAATTTATTAAAAACTCTTTATTTACTGCAGCAACGTTGGTGGGGAAGTTTTAACGTAACTATATTGAGTTAGTTTAGTCAAGCAAAGTTGAAACATGATTGTTGAAACTTAAATTGGGGCCTTATTTGGAGTACTGGTTAAGATTAACAAGGTACGAAGCCTCCTTACATAGTTTGGTAGCCATAATTACTGTTTGTTTTCCCCCAGTTTCTGACCAAACGGCTCAACGGATCTTAATGCGGTTTTTTAGGATGTTCGGCAAAGGTTTTAGGCTCGGGTAAAATCCTCCACCCTTATCCGTTGAGTGAATTCCGAAGCTAATTTCTTTCTTAACGCACCTCGATAGTGAAATTTGAAACGAAGCTGTTACGGGGCTGTTGTGTTACTATGTCATCTTAGGGAGGACCCCATCAGCTGGGTGAGCTATGAGGCTGATTTCTTTCCTATTGCGTCAGCGATACTGAAATTTCAAATTGAGCCATTAGAGGATTACTAGGTTATAATGACATTGTACGGAGGATCCCTGATCAGCTGGGTGAGCTAGGGATCTGATTTCTCTCCAATTGAAACTGCGATACAGAAATTTGAAATGGAACCTTATGAGACTGTGGGTACCGACGACCCCTTCAAAGCTGGGTAAGCTGTGAAGGTAATTTATTTCCTTTTAAACTAAGGATGCTGAATTTTAAAACAGTAGAGAATAACAAATTACCAATTATGAAACCATTCATTTGATTCAGGTGGTTGAGCTCTTTACCTAATTTTGTATCAATCCGATTTGAGATGCTCGAATTCGGTACGGTACTTCACTGTGTGTGATGGGGTATAAGACTACAACTTGACAAATTACTCTAAGTACTCTTGACTCTAAGCTGAGTGGATTCAGCTAATTTTGTTCTTATTCCACAATTGATAAGAACTTTATTGGAGAAGTGGATGACTTGGAGCACATACTGATGCTATGTCACAGGCATGAAGCAAAGAGGAAACTTTTCTTTGACTCTGTTATTTATTTAGAACGTCCTTTTAATTTTGACTCAATAGTTTATACTTCAAAATCAAGTGTTACTTTCAGCCTTTTAGCATTTTTAGTTAATAGTAATGTGAAGATTTGATGGACTATAGGTGAAATTGTCGATGAGACTACTAATATTTCTTGCAAATTAAAGAGTCTTAGAAAATAAGAAAGAAGGAAAAACAAGAGAAAACAGCTGGAAGGGGTCGGGCGTTTTGGCCGGTCCGGGGGCGGCCCCCATGACGATTAGTTCTCCAGGATGTGTGGAGAGTCTCCACAACATCCGTTAAGGGCTGCCTGTTCAGAAATGAGCTGGTGGCCCCGGGAGCCGTCATGGTGGGTGGGTCCGGGCCGTTCGGGGCCCTCAGGCTCTGACCGGCCAAACACAGGGGCCACACCCCCACCGGCTCTGACCGGCCACTCCACACCGATAAAACACAGGAAATAATATTGGGCACAGAAGCAGAAGATAACATAACAGATAACAAAAAAAAAACAAGATCACAGCAAACTATACGGATGACGTCAAACACTGACGAAATTTCAAGATATCCCCATTTCAGTTCTGGTACATATACAACTTGTATAAAACCAATACATAAATTTTTAAAAAAAAGAACTTTATTTAATGGCACCTACTCTGTGGTCTTCATTATTTCCTTGGGCGAGTGAGCGAAGTGAAAGCGCACATCTAGTTTTTTATAATTACTTGTTTCAATCGTTATGGATATTATTAAGAATCTACCATGGTGCAGTTATAACAATACTTTTATGATGTTACCCTTTCAGACAACTCATTTCTTTAACGTTGAGATAAAATTGAGGAAATCCCACCCTCCACAGATTTGGAGAATAAATTGAGTTGGAGAAAGAAGAAATATTTAAAGTTGAGGCTGGACAGGACATAATCGGATGAAGGAGATTAACCTTATCCGCTTCTTTGCGTACATATTTAGCTGAGACTCTTAAACGATTTTTTCGCCTCTGTTATCTCAATAAAAGACAGAGAGCATAAAAAAACGAATCAAAATTATCTTCGACGAGATCATTAGCAGGCCGCCCCCGCCCTACCACTTAAGTATACCCCAAGGACGTTTGCCCTCTTGCTCTGAAGTTTCCACTTCCTCTCTGCGAAAGTCAAGCCTCACTCGGCAGTTTTGTCGAGACAAGTAATCCTTTTTTGCTCTGGTCCCCTCGAGATTTTTTCCCCGCTCCTTCTTTACTTTATTTTAATGAGAAAGCAGATTAGCCGCACTTTCACTTTTTCTCTCCTTGTGATGTGGTAGAGAAACTGGGAGCTTTTACGAAGTGTAGGGCATGTAACTTTCGCAGAGCATACCAGTCTCTTTTACGTACCAACCTAATTAATGCTAGCACAAGAAGTACATGGAAGTAATTTGACAAGGACTACTTAAGAACTCCAAGTTTCACGCAAATGCAAGAAATGATGGTAATAGCTTTCCCTAAATCAAAACAATATTGCAATAGTATATCATCGGCCACAACATTACCAATAGTCCCAACAGAACTTCAAATCGAGGAAAAAATCAATAAATTAATAACACTTGGTATAGGTAGATCTGCCTTTATTGGATCGCGGATATGTAATGGAGGTGAGAGAAAGTTAGCGGCTGTCGATTAGAAAAAGTTCCAGTCATGCAGCATGATCTAATGCATAAATTTCGGTAAATTTTCGTATAAATTCGCTAAAAGAATCGTACATATAGTTAGTTTTAAATTTGAACATTTTGAGTGCGATAAAAATTTAAGATACCAATTTTATGGAAGAAACTATCAACAATATCATTCAAATCAGCTATATCACCGATATTATCAATATTATCATCCAGAAAGATCGTATACATTTCAAATTGGTCACGTTTAACTATAAATTTATTGAATTAAGATAACTAGTGCTTGTGCTTACAGGGTAGCAAACCAAGTTAGTGTTCTTTAAAAGTCTCCAAAGCGAGAAAAATGTGTTTTGGACACCATTCCCCCACTAGCGGGGTATTGGGATCTCCCCAGTGGGCGAATCGGATCCACTGAAATGCAGGTGCCAGTGTGCTTTGAAAAGAGCAATACTCAAGCAGTTTATAATTTTTTTATTGACCCCATGGAGAAACATTCACTCCTAGACGTAAACTGGGTGCCTTTAAAACTTAGGCCATGCTACCGAATGTAGAAACATTAACTGAAGAATTCATGGAATTGCATTGGTATCATCTTAAATAACCCAGTTAAGACTTGAGTTGACTGCATTTATTTCAGCTATACGTTATAGAAAAATACCTATCTTCAATTTTCCCCATTTTTATTTCTTCATAATAAGAAAACACATTCAAACATTTGCAAAATATGAACATATTAAAATTGGAACTCACCTCATATAACTAACCGGACCCAAAACTTCTTTTCACAGAATACTTTTCCTGGAAACAAAGTGGTTCTACTCGAGGAATCTATTGGTTCACAAACTTCGCAGATGTCAATAGATGGTATTCTTTCGGGACACAAATTTTGAAAGGGCTGCTGATATTCATTGCAATTCCATAATGGGGTATGGGAACCCTTGAAAAAGCGGATCCCGTTCCCTCATAACCGAGGATCCCAATACCCCACTCGTTTACATTTTGGTAAAACACCTGCCTCCACCTTATTTCTGAACGGATTTGAAAAAATAAAAATGATTCGAAAAGTGGAGAGTTGTTCTAATGTTTTTAATAAAGAGAATATTGAAATACGAAAAAATAAGATATTGGCATCGTTTTGAGAGGTAAGAAAAATAATAAGAAATTATCTTCAAAACTTGGAAACGCGATATGTTCGCCATTTGTTGAACCAGCTGTAAAATTGTTAATAGATTAAGGCCCTCTGCTTCCAAACACAGTTCAGATCCAGATGGATTGCTGAGAAAGGCTTCAGATTTCTAGAAATCCTGTGGGATACTATTACCCCAGGGATGTCATTACCCCACTTTACCCTACTAATAGGATTGGCCAAACTACACTTTTGCACCAATCCTGTATACTCTTCAAACTTGTTTATGAGCTTTAACTAATCGTTTGATGTGAGTGTGAGTTCTATTAAATTAAATGAAAAGCTATACCTACTTTTATTTACGTAAAATTTTTCAGTCAGTCGTTTCTTCAAAATCTTCCCTCAAATTTTACTTCGTTGGGATTCCTTGAATGATTTGTTGAGGTTTCAGTCATGTCAGCTAATGTGTTATGTTTGTGCTGAATTTAGAGAACTTGGTCCAGTGATTTCAAGAAAATGTATCGGATGCAAGCCGCGGCGCAGTGTGGATAAGAACAGCCCTTTTCGTCCAATATCCTCTTAGCTGACCAATGTGGCCGAATTCGATATAAATTCTTATGTATTTTGGGGGCGCTAAATCGATTAAAACCAGTCCCAAAACCCCAAGTCCCTTGGTTCACCCAGAATAATTATGACGATTTTTATTACTAAGAACCGTAAAACCTGCGCACAGTCGTTCTAAAATTATAAGTCAATATCTTTTACAAAATATTCCGCTCTTTATTGATTGGAAGTGGAAGTTAAAATGTATTTAAATGTCTCGGTTCGTTGATTAAAAAAGTAATAACCACCAGCTTATTAGGGGACGGCAAATTTCTCAACCTGCGTGTATGAATCTCGTCGGTAAAAATGTTGCTTACGTTCATTATTTACCTTTTTTCAATAATTTTCTAATGTATTCAATAACTGTGGGGGGGGGGGGGGGATAAATTAAGTGAAGCCTTCTCATTATTTCTCTTCTTATTTACCTTTTTTTTGTATTTTGATGGAGTATTTATTGCAAGGTGAGGCCCATTAGCAATGCCGCTCCATCTACAAAACTCAGCATTTCCTCAGCACTCCTCCATTTCTGCCGGGTCCCTCTAATGCACATAAATGCAGCCCGCAATATCGCTAATGATAAGCGTGGTCATAACCATCCTTTAATGAGTCCCTGACTCCTACACCATTTGTAGGAACTCTTCACCATAGAGCATTTTTTTACATTCTGAGCACCATTTTTGAACGACAGTTCACTCAATAATTTGTGCGGAAGCTCAAAAGACTTCAAATTGAAAGCTTGAAACTGCCTAGTTGTTTTAACGCCTGTGGGTAACTGAAAAGATTCCATTCCTTTGCGATATTTCTCACTTAGGAAAACAATAACTCTGACAATCTCCGCTAGTAAGTCCTGAACGCGAGAGGTTGGACTTGATGAAACGTCATGACTCGTGCCTATCTATCTTGACATTTTCTTGAACTGTGATCGAAGACTCTGGAAGGCTGTGACCATTTTTATGGAGGAGGCTTCTTGAATATAAATATATATACTATCCGAGAAAACAACTCCCAGGACAAACGGAGTTGGCCATCGTTTTTTCTAGTCTTCCAAACTTTAAAATCACGATATTTTACTTGAAATTTTGAAACGTGTAGTACTGAACTCACATGGAAGGTAGAAAAAAGCCACCGTAACTTGAATCATAACATGTATATTATACATTTTCAACTCTTTCGGATGTCAGGAGTTGTAAACAGTCATGCCATCTACAGGGATCAATACATGAAAATCTCTCAAGTAGAAAATGAACATGGTAACCACGTCCTATTCAATTCCTGATGTCCGGAAATGGAATAATTATGTACAGTGTAGCAGTATGGAACTATGAATCAATAAACATACAAAATTTTGATTTTAAAAATTTTGGAGCCATTGCTATAGCCTAATTTTCTACAAAAATTGGCTAAAACGGCCAACAGTCGTTAAATTCATACTGTTTAGCTGAATATTACTCAAATAGTTTATTGACTATCAAATAGTATATATTCGAACATTGATGTACAAAATTATGCTGAAAAATGTACTTCAATTGCATTAAAATGTGTAGAAATTAACAATCAGTTGCAATCATGTTCACAATATCAATTATTGAGAATGATCACCTGTGTGTAAACAATTATTCATATAACCATGCTCATAACTCAGCTTGTTGGCCACGCACTTCGCAGTAGTTAACATAATATGGTTGGATAAATCGAGAGCTTTCAAACGAATGGTCAACGAATTTTGTAGGATGAAAAACGACGAAGTACCATTTCCCTAGCAACGACTCGGTTGTAAGCGGAAATCATCAGAATTATTGAGCATATTTCGTTACGTAACGTAAGGTGACATAACGAAAATTTGGTTGTGTGCCATAGCAAAGACATGAAATGTCAAAAGGTAAAACTAGACCATCATTTTTCGAGGTTGTTGGACAGTCCCGTCCAACGTGCGGTGTGACCGACAAGCGGTTTTTAACACAGAATGTGTTTTAGCCATGGACTAACTAGCCGAAAATGGAACGCGGGATGGGAACGAAATGTGTGACGGATGATTTTCACGTACAACCGAGCCGTTGGTAGGGAAATGGAATTTCCGCCATTTTAATCGCACAGAAATCGTTCACCATTCGTTGAAAAGCTCTTGATTTATCACGAATTTATTTCGTATTTTTTTTCGTAGTTTCATACTATAACTATATAAATTGATGTTATAAATGAATAGTAAACAATGACGCTTGTTTGGTTGTCACTTGGTTGCGCGACAACGCAATTTTCGTAGTTTCATACTATAACTATATAAATTGATGTTATAAATGAATAGTAAACAATGACGCTTGTTTGGTTGTCACTTGGTTGCGCGACAACGCAAACACATTCTGTGTTTCAATAATTTCGTCCGAAGTATGTAAATAGAGGTAACCGGGGGTCCAGGGGGCTTGCCCCCTGGCGAGGCGCGGAGCGCCGAGTTTTTTTTTTTTTTTTCGATTTATGGAGTCTTCGCATTTTGAAACGTTGAACAACAAATTTTGAGGAAGATTAAATGTTTGTTTTCTAGGTCGATTACAAAGGCTTATTATTTTTTAGAAAATAGTAAACCAAAGTTAATATGACTGGTTCAAAGTACAACTTTACTCATTTTTTTCATTCGGTTCTATATTATTTTTCTCCATTATAGTTCTTGTTTTACAAAACAGTAAACAATGAAAATAAACATATTGCAATTGACCTATTAACAAGACGCAGATCATGAATATGCGCTTCATTCAAGAAAATAACTATCCTACAGGGAAGACTGTGAATTCTATTATGATAATTACTTTCACCATAACAGTGGAATGTAGGGAGAATTAAATTTGAAAAATATAAACCTTAGATAGAGTTTACGTTCCCTGTGGCTTGTAAACTCGGTAGAAAAATATTCCTCCCAGTCCTTTCCCCATTTCCCTAGAAACAATCTGCATATTTAAATTGGAATATCGTTTCACTATGTGTATTCAACAGCCTGGGGTCACATAGAGTTGCATTAAACAAAGCTCTATTTCACCCCAAATGATGCAAGCCCGGAGAAATTCCACCAAAGCTAAACTAAATTGAAAATGAAAAAAAAAAAAAACTCGCTATTTTCGAGGTATATATCCACTTAGCAGCTACCTAAAAAGGAAAAAAAAACTGATCTGCATTGGATTCAATGAAGAACCTAAGCTTATTTTCCAAATCCATGTTCATTTCTTAGGGGCCATACTAAACCTTTCACCGTTGAATCGGAACATTATTCTCATTCAAATGGCACCAGAAAAAACACACACCGGAATAAAATTAAACGATTTAAATAAATGAACTACCTATATGCTTCTTGTCAGCCCATTGGTAACGAAGGTTATAGTAACCTCGATTTCTTGAAAAGGTATATATACTAATATTGATCATTGTATTGGATATCGCATACACGCCCAAACAGCCGGATCCATTTGAATGGGGTCTTATGAAAAATAATCAGTATGTTCTTGAAATATGATATGGGTCGAGGGTTTAAAGAAATTTAGTAACAAACTGCGACAATCCAACTAGCTAAAATAGCCCTCCAAAAAGACGCTCCGCGTATAAAAGATGCCGAACCAAAAATTACATGATATCATCCAATAACCAAGCCATCTCTTACATGGCTTCATCCATTCATTCTCTCACTCATTTTGACTGCGTTTGGGAGTGAGACGCTTCTTCAACGGCTTGGCCGATTTTCGCCAATTACACAATAAACTTCATTGCAGTTATCCAAACGTGGTGGGGGAATTTCTCCTTCAAACATACTTCTGTGATTTTCGTTACTTTTCTATATAATTATCCGAACCCACAATCTCCGCATTGCCGAGCGCTACAACTTTTAACAATAGACTTGAACAAAGTATGTACTCGTAACACTGGTTCATACATCAGATTTTTTTTTATAGTATGTACAAAAGTATTTTTACCCACACATGTATCTTTGTTTGATTCATATGTAGAACAAGAAGAGGGAATTTTCTGGCAGTTAGAAATCGTTTCTCATATTAAACTTGAGAACGTACAATGTACTGCAACTGAATTCAATAACCAAACTTCAGCAACTTACTTTTGTTACTATTCCTTTCCCTAAAACTAAAGGGAGGATCACGGTTTTGACAATTCGATGAAGATGCTGCACAACTTGGAAAAATTTGATTCAGTTGATGAATCGGTTCAGCGCGATCGGTATAAATTATAAGACAGTTTATTTGCATCAGTTGGACACAAAAGACAGACTATTATCTCTCGAGGCAGTTATTACCTGTGCATTGATCAGAGCAGTACAGATGCCGAATGTAGAGCAAATAGAAAGAGCAATCAAAGAACAAAGCGAAGTGATCAATAAGAGAACCGCTTCATTCAATACATCGCAGTGGGTTCCTTTGTTCTTCGGTCAAACGTCAAATCAAATTTCCATTTAGGTCTGGACTTCCCTTCCCTACTATGGATCCCTCAACCTCGATTCCCTAACACACTGAAGGCAAAAAGTATATTGAAAACGAATGTAAAATCTTCTCCTATTGTGTTGATTTGCCTCATCCCGTGCTGGCATTCAATTCAATTTGAATGTCATACCTAATTATACTCGGATATCTGTCATGCCAATCAATTTGGGTGTAACGTGTGCGTTGTTACATCCTTAATATTGTGACGTTATAGTGGACATTCATTTCTACACGTTACACGTGTGCGATGAAAATGCATGCGATCCCAGATGGCTGAGGAAGCATTGAGACACTTCAGAATTAGGAGTTAAACTTACTTTCTATGTAGAACAAGTTGAGAACTTTGTCGAGCGCACGGTGCTTGTTTCTAACTAATCGTAATGAACTTGTCGTTTTGCAGATACGAGTAGTTACATGATGTGATTACTAATTCTGCCGTATTAATTCCACTCCACGAGTATACTACTTCTACTTGTTAATTATCAAGGGCACGGGAAGGTAAGAATATTGTTGAAAGCATTGAATTGTTTTTAAATTGGGCAAATGGATGTTAAAAGTGAACGAAATATCAGATGAAAACCAAACACATATTACTAACCAAAGTATGTGCCTAAAGCCTACAAAATAAAAAATGTACTTTGTATGATCATAAAATCATTCTATAGACATGATCAAGTACGGAAAAGTGACTTGTATGAATACGAGTACTTAGTCTTGCATTAAAGAATGAAAAGTCAACTAATAAAAATAAAAATGCTGGGTTCCTCAAATTTCCAATTATAAATGAGTAATGCATTGAAATTGTCAAGATTTGTTTTGTGGTGCTCTTAATTGCGATGAGCAATAAATGGTGAACAACTGACGGTCAAACGTTGTATTGCACGTTTAGTCGCCAAAGAATAACTGTCAAAAGAGGCTACTATTTTTCGGTTTTTCACAAGGGACTGGATATATTGAGGATAGAAAATTTAAGAAATGATGATCAGGGAAAATATAAAATGAAACTATAGGGAACATATGACATTAAACACGTTCTTTAGTTAATGAATGCGTTCCATTTGAGAAAAACATATTCACCTCAAGAAAGAATAAAACAATGTTTTGGATACCGTAGGAGTAGGTAGACTTGAGTTTTTTATTTTTATTTTTTTTTTTTTTTTCCAACGCTTTCTATCACCTATCTCCGGCACCAACTTCAATGGGAACTGCAAAACTCGCATGCGGAAATTGGGAAAAAGTTGACGACAAGTTTAATATATATCAGTCCAACGGGAAAACTACGACCAAATTGGTCAACTGTTGGTCAACCCTCTTTCCTCCGAAAAAAGTAAAAAAAAGTCGATTAAGAAACGAATTAGGATCAGATCCCTCTCAGCTGATAAGTGTACACTGATATTGAATTATAAATAGGTATCACGAAGAAGCTCCATATCAAATTGCAGCTCCTTAGGTAGACATCAATATGCCTGCGTAGATATACGAACCTGGAGAGGGAAAAGTTATGCAATTAATTATAACATCCACATAACTACTAACCTTGATGTAAACATCACGATATTTAAGTAAGTAGGTACCAACTAAAAATAAATGATCATTGAAATGGTTTTTCAATAATAATAAAAATAGGAAAACTTCTCAACGGAATATAATCAATCAAGATGTAAGTGACATAAAACGTCAAAATTGATCATCTAGGAAATGGGAAAATGATGCTTGAAGCTGACGTTAGCGCATGCTCAGAATGGAGTAATGTTTTGAGAAAAAAAAAGAAATTGGTAGGGGACAACCTACAGCCTAACCCACACATTCCCAGAAAATGTCATCGTGATCGGATCAAAACTAGAAATTAACTGTGTTCCTAGGATTACACTTTTGCGCTTGCTCAAGAGTCACTGGTGACGCAATCGGATTGAATTGTTTAGTCGTCGTCGTCCCAATTATGCACTAAATTTGAGCGAGATTAGATAGTCGACTATGGCGTGAAAAAATTATGTCTGAAGTAATTCATTTGTGCATATGCAGAATAGAGTAATGATTTTTGAAATATTGAACTGACCACTTCTAACCCCCCCCCCCCCACCCCCCACCCCCAATTCCCTGAAAGGTTAATAAAAATACGATAAAAACTGTTGAAATTAGGCTCGTTAAGAAGAATTCATAGTCGCAGAATACGGAAGAAGAAGAATACATGGGCAGTAGCTACTAGTGATAAGATGTGAGATAAATGTTGAAATTGCTGGGGATTGCTCAATATAATCCCTCCCACCGATCCTCCGGAATTGGAGCGAGATCGGGCGACGGGGGAAATGATGATTGATGGAATTTACGTTTGCGCATGAACTGAGTGAAATATCAATTTGAAAACAACAAAACTGTTAAGAAATCATTTACACCCGAACCCACACATTCCATGAACATTTCATAAAAATTGGTGGAAAATTGTGGAAATTAAGCTTGTTAGAAGGATTTGCGAATATACGACAGACACACACACACACACTCACAGAAAGAGACAAAACGAAAGTTGTTCAGAATGGTCTTAAACGAAAAATGCGAGTGTTTTTTAAAAACTAAAACGTAGACCTCCAATTTCGTTTTTCAAAGGTCTCTGCGAAAAATTAATTGATTCTGTTGGTTTTTGCCGGTTAGGCCAAAAATATTTGTAATACGCACGACATACACCCACTGACCGTGAACTTTTAAGCTAAAAACATGATATTTTATTCAGATTCATCACGTTCTTTATAGATGATTTTAGAAATCGGGAGGTAAAGTAACACCTTGCTCTCAAAGTCTTGGGCTAAAGATGAGCGTAGGATACGTTTTTCATCTCCATTTCAAATGTTAGCTTCGTATGTTGAATAGCAACGTAATCGGTAACGCTAACACTAGCCTTCTCGTATATTTTTGTCGTTGTTACGTGTCGTTGTTTCGAGACGTTACGTGTCATTTTTTCATGCCGTGGTTATGGGTCGTTGTTTGATGAAGATTTTCGTCATGAGGGTCTCCGTAAAAACGTATTCTACGTTTAAAAAAATTGTTTGCTTTTCCGCCATGATTTTCAGGATGGATGAATAGAAATTGAAACAATATGGTCAACCAAATCCATTCCCCATCGTGGAATCAATAAGTGATCTTAAATATATTGTTGAATAATTTTTTTTACACAGTTAATTCAGTTAGTTTTGGACATCGTGATAACATTTTTCGTCTTTCAATATTAGTTTGCATAATTTATTATGATTATCATTCAATTATTTTGTCAATATTCAAGTTTTCATCATTAACATTTTATATTCATTCTTCAAGACAAATTATGAGGCAGATTATACAAGCTTGACAGAAAATGCAGCCAGTTCTGTCCATTCCTGTTCTCAATATATGGCATAAAATACAATTTTGTGAATCGATCATAACCGAATCCGACCCTCTCATAACTTTTGCCGTTTTCATTGGTTCTCGACAACATTGCTTGTGACTCATCATGGGAATGTTTGGAAGGAAATGTTTTTCGATTTCCTCTCCCAAAAAATCACCTCTCATTCTCCATTTCCTCGTTTCTCTATACTTGTGAACGTTCCATTAAAAACCTCCTGGGCGAAGGAGGGTCGGCTTGTTAACTATGCGAACTCACCCGCAATTGGAGTGAATGCCCGTCCATGATTCAATTTGTGGCGCTCGGGGGTGGGACGAGTGGCGCCCCCGCGGTTTTATTATCTCGGGGAAACTCTGAGAGGTGGGGGTTAGTTGGGGAGAGGTGGGAGTGGGTAACAAAAGCGGAATTCTCATCCAGTGGAATAAATAAGCGGAACAACGTCCTTTCTGCCACTCAGCCCAGTTCCTCGACCCCTCCCCCGTCAAATGCCATTCTTTTTTTTTTTCAGTAAACTGCCTATCCTGAGTAACCGACGCTCTTGTAACTAAATGATATACCACGCGGTGTCCCAAGTAAAATTTAGCATTTCCTCTACTAAATTCAACATTCGAAACGGTGGATCGAATCGGCTTGGACGTTTCATTTTCAGAAAGACAAACAAGAAAATACCTACGTTCTCAACATTGTCTACTTTTTCTTTTCTAATTGTTGATTGGCATCAATACTACCTCGCAGCCATGATGATTGAAAAACGCTTCAAATTATTACACAAAGGTTTATTATTTATGTATTAGACATCCCTTCTACGTAGATCACTGGTCCACAATTATTAAACGCCGCTTATAGTACCTATATTTCGTATCGGAACTCGGAGCTTCGGACCTCACAAATGGGTTCAATCCATTACAGCAGCGGAATCTCACAATTTTACGCTTTTTAATATAGTTGATAAACAAAACAATTTATTACCAAGTCATCTTTCCAAAACATAGAAGTGTTACCTATACTGTATATTGATATCATTTAATTGGTCAAATTTCAAAAAATGTGCTGACAAAATCACTTAAAATGGCTAAGAATCGTTAAATTGATATTTTTTAGCATAAGATTGGTCAAATAAAGTTTATCAACTATGAAATGGAACATTCAACAATTTATGTACGAAATTATGCTAAAAACTTGAACTCCATTAATTTTGTTTTAAAAAATCTATAAAATTGCAAAAAATATCCTAAAATCCAAAATCTTTTTTTGAATAGAAGAGTATCATTTAGAATACTTTTTTTTTCGTGAAATTAATAGCTAACATTTTCTTTTCACTCATAAATCTCTAATTTCTATACAACTTGAAATAAACGAAAAAAAGACACTTTTTCACCTATTTTTGGCTCATAGCACCCATGCGTGTGGAGCGATCGAGCTGGCGAGAAGTTAGGACCAACTAGACCCCAAGTGGAGTCTATGTGCGAAAGAACAGATTTTTTAAGTCAATTCTAAGGCCTTTTATGGCCCGGACGGCGAACGACGGACGGCGGACGGACATTTCGAATTTGGATTCTACGCACCTTGAAACGTAAAGTGACAAAGTTTGAGGGGGGGTTATAAAAATTTTTTGCTATACGATCACATAGGCTTATTATTGGAAATAATAAACCAAAATGTAGGTCAACTATATGATTACATAAGCGGAATTCTCATCCAGTGGAATAAATAAGCGGAACAACGTCCTTTCTGCCCCTCAGCCCAGTTCCTCGACCCCTCCCCCGTCAAATGCCATTCTTTTTTTTCCGTAAACTGCCTATCCTGAGTAACTGACGCTCTTGTAACTAAATGATATACCACGCGGTGTCCCAAGTAAAATTTAGCATTTCCTCTACTAAATTCAACATTGGAAACGGTGGATCGAATCGGCTTGGACGTTTCATTTTCAGAAAGACAAACAAGAAAACAGCTACGTTCTCAACATTGTCCATGATGATTGAAAATGTAGGTCAACTATATGATTACATACATGGATAATTAATAATTACAAAGCATTGTTAACTTTGTATATTAATACTTCCTAGATACTTTTAAATTAGTTCATAAATGTTGGCACTGTTTGCAATAATTATGGATGAGAGTTGAACGGCCAAGTGGTGGATGGATGACTGTCGATCAAAGTGGATTTAGTTTTCACCCTTCTTGTTTCCTAGGTATATGGAAATAATGCAAATATTTGAAATTCACAGGAATGCGATCTGACCAACCACTATGGAATAAGTCGAAAAATGGCATCCACCAGATAGCACGTTTCGGAGACAGGTCGAGTTCTCTGGGGTGGATAATCTCGATCGAGATGCGTCGGCGTTGGTGGGGAGCGTGTGATGAATCTGCAGTGTCGCGCGAGTTGAGAATCAACATACACCCGATGCTTTGGCTAAATCACTTTTATAAATTCATTTTCCCGAATTATGTTCCTTACGATTTTTTTACCAAAGCTCCATCAACAGTGAATAACTTTTCTCATTATACCTTCTCTTCTCCTCCTTTCTTAGTATGGCTCCGTTTCATTGCTTTTCATCCTAAGCTGTCTAGTTCTTCCGAGCCACATAGCGACTAAATTCAACCCAAGTCCCCAACTCAAGAAGTAAGAAATCGAAGCCTGTTTACCTAGCCACTCGCTACACTGCCTGCAGCGGATTTGTCACGTTCGAGTAATATGTGAACTATGTTATCTAGTTCTTCATCTGGGGGCCTCTAGACTGCGTGATTCCTTTCTAGACGTTCCAAAGGTTCTTCATTTCAAGTTTTAGCTTCATAGGTTGATTGGTGAATAAATTAACTCCGCTTAATAAATTAACTCCGTTGATCTAGAGGGGGTTGATCTCTTTATAATTCATTTCTACATGTTCTACGAGGCCTCCATGTTAAATTTCAGCTTCACAAGCAAAAAACAAAATTGCTCTGGATCTCGCTCAGCTTATCTGTGGGGCTCCAAACTTTATGATTCGTTTTTAGACTTTCCAAGAGTTCTCTATTCAAAATTTTAACCTCTCGTGTTGAATAAAAATAAATTAGATCCTGGTTTCAATTTCAATAGATAGATATATATACTGGATGCTTTTACACGATCATTAGTTAGTAAACGAAACATGAGAATTTGTATACCCATAGCTCTACGAGATGTTCTTGAACAATCAAGTCGAGTCTAGAGACATTCCCAGCACCCCAGTCGCCATGAGACTTTACACAGATCAGTTTTTTGCTTGGATCAGTGATCTGGATGCTCGCTACGCTCGCATCTCAAAAATACACAACATCAAGTAGTAAATCCCTTAGTAAAATGCAGGTTAGTTGGATTAATTGGTTAGGGTCTAAAATCTTGTGACTCGACTTGATTGTTCGAATACGTCTCGTCATTGGCCTCTTCAGGACATCTTAATGCAAGATTACATTGAATGAGTACTGAATGGTATGAAATTTATGATAATAGCTAGGGGATGACTAGGTTAGAAACTTACAACTTAGTACAGGTAGAGTGTGCACTGTAGTAATTCCAGATGGGATGCTTTGGAACTGCACTACTGTAAAGTACAAGAGTTTCTCATTTTTAGATGTAAAAAATGTAAATTAGGAAATGAAAAAGTCAATAGTGCACGGGAGCACGTGGGATTGGCAAATTTTACAATTTATCATGCGAAGTAACGATAGGTTGCATGAAACTGGTAGAATAAAGAGGTAGGGGATATACAGCATGGATCAGTGTCACTGAATAGAAGTACGTGAGAGATAGTAATAAAAGAGCATAGAAGCTAAAATACACAGCTACAAGTAGTAAATAGGTTATGATTCTAAGATTAGCTAATATACTCTATACTCTAGCTCTTATCATAAATGCCATACCGTTAAGTACTCATTCAATGTAATCTTGCAATAGGAAGTCCTGAAGAGGCCATTGGCAGAACTAGTCGACGAAAAACAGTGAATAAACCCTTCACCCTTTGGAAAAATCATCACTCTCATCCCCCCTCAACCCCATCAATCCAGTTGGAAAAGGAGACGCCTATCTTACAATATAACAAATGAGTCCAAAGAACTTATTTACGAATCTCACTCAGCTAAACTGGTTGGCTCTAGATTTCATGACTCGTTTCTGGACGTCCCAAAGTTTCTCGATTTTAAATTTCAGCTTCATAGATTGAATATCAAAGAAATCAGTACTGATATTCAATTTCAGACGATAGGTGTAATATTATTCTGGATGCTTTCACACTCTCGATCATTAGTTTGTAGATATATCATATGAACTTTTATGATCTGCTTTTCGTACAGTCACGAGTTATGGTGAACAGAAAAATTTTAGATAAGTCGAGAGATTTCCAACGCGAAATGGACGATTTTGTTGGTAAAAAACAAGTTACAATAAGCTCGATTTCATGGGAAGGAAAGTTCTAGCAGCTGGTTTGACCGGCATAGTTGGTTAGGACATTTTCAAAATGTTCACAGACACCCATCATTCACTGTCATGCTGTTGCTCTTATTTTCTCCTTCGATGTTCCAACCTTAAGAGAATATCGAACGAATGAACAAGCAGCGCTAAAAATCTAAATGAATTAGAAATAAAAGACCGTCTAATATTAAAATTTTCCGAGATCCTGATTTTAAATGAGTTGTCTGACGAAATACAAACACAGCTGTTACTCAATGAAGAGAATTTGGACCTTTTCCGTTAATTCACTACCATTCATTCATTCTGACCTGTATGTCCAACTAATCTGTATTTTTACTAAGGGATTGACTACTTGATGTTATGTACTTTTGAGATGCGAGCTTGCGAGCATCCAGACCAAAAAACTATACAAATCATTCAGACCTACATGTTCCAACTAATCTGAGTTTTACTAAGGGATTGACTACTTGATGTTATGTATTTTTTAGATGCGAGCATGCGAGCATCCAGACCACTAAACTATACACAGCATTCTGATCTATTTTACCACAGTGGACGTGGACTTAATGATTGGGGAACAGTTCTTAGAACAATAGAATATATATCTAGCAGTAGTGAATTAACGGAAACGAATAAAACGGGTGGTAGTGAATTAACGGAAAAGGTCCGAGAATTTGACACTTATTTTAAACAGTATGTATAGAGCAGTGAACGTTTCCAGTGGGATTGTAAAATCTACATATAGCGATGCACACCATTATCAGTTATCTACCGCAGAACGTTGTAACAATTAAACGATCTGTGGTTGCGAGAGATGAGAACAATTGGATACTGCACATTTTTTAAACATTATTTGTTATTTGATCTCTTTTCAAATAATGTATTCTTCTTTCTTCTCTCATATTATAATAATATTATAAGATATATACATATATGAATATAACATACATATTCTTCTTTATTATCTTATATTTGGAGTGATTCAATAATTACTCTTTATCTTAATTGTTACCAAATTATGTTGGGTATAATGCATTCATATGTATACTTTAGGAAGTATAAAGTAGATTTTATACTGAACAAAACGAAAACAGGAAAACGTATAAAACTAAAATTCCAGGTCATATAATATTATCATATTCATCTATTTTAGTTTTGTAAATTTTTTCAATTTATTTTTATTTTATTTTAATTATTTATTAATTTTTTCATCCTTTTGAAAATAGGGATATTTTTATTTTTGAACTGATTAAGTTTTCTGTATAGCAATGTTCACAAACATTTATATAGTATAATTTTAATGGTACAAATACATAATTACAAATATATAAACTGAACGATTTGATCATAAAAATATACTTTTTCCTTTAATTTGACATAGTTTTTAATCATAATAAGTAATGTCTTCTGACGTCTCCCTTTCTTGTGTGGTGTATGATTTCCAATCAAAAGTGCTGATTTTACTTTATCACTATCGAGGATAGGGAATTATTATGATCTTTTGACAAACCAACCACTATTCCACTATTCGCTTCCACTATTTTAGAATTTAGGATTAGGATTTAGAATTCTATTTATGTTGTACTAGTTGTATTTTGTTCGATAAGTGGAAGACCCTGTAGCGTTTTAAAGGAATCAATATGGAATTGAACAATCTTTGTTCTTCTATTCTACCAAAAATGCTTTGGAATACTAAATAATTTTCAACGATAATGTCTGAAGGGACATGCATTTCACATTTTTAAATATTTTTGTTAAATTTGCGACGAAAGGTGGGAAGAATATTGTATCTACATTTATTTTATTTTATCTAAAATTATGTTTTATTTACATTATTGATGCGTAAGATTTGAGTCTGATCTCATTAACGCAACGCCCGTATCCTCCTTATCGTTCCTTTATACTCCAGTTCGTTTTGGCGAATTTTCGAGGAAAATGAAGCTATTGCGACAGCTCGGATAATCTTTAAATAAAAATTTTTGAACAATTTCTTCATTGAAATCAGTTTTGAGGCATTCTGAAACTATTGCTGAAATTTCCGCTATAAGTATATATATATTCGATTCTCAACTACTCTCCTTAGGCTTGAGGCTTGAAATAAAAATCTCGTTCTTACGCCAAAAAATCAACACTTTTTCAGCACATTGAATTGGCCAAATTCCGAAAATGTCTTTAAAAAATCACTAAAAATCGTTAAATGTTATTATTTATTATTGCAGAATGTTAGCCAAATTGTTTTCATCATAAACCCTCTAGAACATTATAAAATTTACGCACAAAATTATGCAGAAAAATGTACTCAAATTTCAGTAATACATTATAAAAAATCGATATAAATTAGAAAAAAATGCTAAAAATCCAAAATCTTTTTTGAATTGTAGATATTATTTTGAATGAGTTTTGGTTGTGTATAATTGGTAGTTGACTATTCCTTCGTACTAAATGTGCTCAAATTTCAAAACAGATCAACAAATTTAAAAAAAGTAACATATAATACGATGATCTTGATCGCCAAATTTTATTTATTATGAGTTTTTTTTATATATATAAAAAAAATTTAAAACATATTGTATACCAAATTTTAAAGGTGGTAATTTAAGAAAATTCGCTCATACGATCATGCTGCATGACTGGAACTCATTCCAATTTCAATTTCAATTTTTCTAAGAAACTGCGGTTTATCTTAAGTGCTAGGTACTAAGTATAAGTAAACCCGGCTTGCCCTCGGAGGTTCGGACCAAGAAACTGGAACCTGAGTTTCGACTTGAGCCAACTCACCAGCAAATTGGCAAAATTAACAAATAATGGGGTTTTACAACATAATAATTTTTTTTTTTTTTACTGAAACTTTTGAGCTGATTCCCTTTTTTTATGTTGTTGGTGGTACACAATAAAGCTCTAGGCTATCTCGAGAACGAGTGAATGGAGGCCAGCAAATCTATCAGGATTCACGCTTAATCTGTACCAATTGACTATCTAATAAAAGAAACTGTTGAAAATTTTAATTATGTTATTTATGCACCGATATCTTGAATTAACTGAGCATTATGCGGGAGAAACACCGTTTTTTAACAAAGCCGCATTTCATATGTTGACTGTGAATACTGTATAAGGTATAAGAAAACAAAGAGCTCAATGAAAAAAATTAATAAATAATAGTACAATAAGTACAAACTATAATAATGAAATGTAAGCGAAAAAAAATGTATCATAGATCACCATCTTTTATTAACCAAATAAATCTATAACCTCACCAGTAAAATGTTAACGGCCAGTATGGGTTACAGATTTCTAGTCTTACCAGAACGGTGCGATATCCACGTCATATTTATATTTTCCCATATTTCTTGTAATGTTCCTTGTAATATAATTGACCGATGGATTCCGCCCAGCCTGATTGACGAGTTACTCAGCTAACCTAAACTGCTTAGCTTTGTCTGAGGGCATGATCGTCTTTTGACAATAAGGTGATATTTAGTTACGTTCGCCTACGACAAGCATTAGGTACTTTCAAAGGATGAAGCGCATATCTCAAAAATTGTTTTGATGGTCATAATGCTCTAAAAAAAAAGTTGTTTTCTTTTTCCATATGTTGAGTTCACCCGTCAGTTTAAAAACAGGTCGAGAAAGTTGGCTTTATATTCCTTGGCTACCTCTTCCAGTAGTACCATTCATTAGCAATTCGTAGCAATTATGATTTAAATCCTCAACCCTCCCTCCTCTAACTACTGGGTTGGAAGAAGTAGATGATAGTTTGACGATAATTTTTTCTCGATAGAACTCCAAATTAATCCATCACCGAACCATCAAATCAAAAGATATGTACTGTTTATTTCAAACTTTTAGCAGCTTTTTACAGATATTTGTCTCCACATTAAATTGTCACTGTAGACCCTACAAATACATATAATTTCTCCCATTTCAATATTGTACTACTTTTTTCACTTGGATCTCTTAACGCATCAGGGGTAGTTTGATGGCCTACCCCTCATTCATATCATACTAGAACAACTTTTATCGTGTTAATTCAATTAATTCCTTATTTAAAACTCTCTCATTTAACAATATATTGAGACCTAGCAATATCCTTCAAGAAAATAAAAGACTGACTTGGAATGAGAAGTATGATGAGGAGAGCTGAGCGAATTGACATCTTCAACGAAGTGTCGTGTTATACCATGTCACTGAGCGGCCGGGCGGCACTACGATTCGCGTCACGAGGATGTGCGGGTGGAACTGAACCCGCCCGCTATAGTTTACCGGCGGAGCTGGGCGAAGGCGTCGGTGCGGCGCAGCCGTCGTCTTGGCTGGGGGAGGTTCATCAGGGTCTTAAGAAAAATTATCTGGAGGGGTGGGGGTTGTTTTCTACCCAATTTCTTTCGGTCGTGTACAAAAACTTTCAAAAAATCGACCTCGCTTATCTTCCCAAACTGGGTCAAATTTTACGGCATGAGGGACATACAAAAAAATAAAATAAATGAATAAAAAATAAATAAATAAATCTAAAAAAACGGCAACACAATACATTACATATGACATTTGACGACAAAATTAAAGTTCTACCAGAAAAGTTATGTGAACTCATGATGGGTCAGAATCGAATTGGTGTATAAACACAGTTGGAGTTCCACAAGGTTCTGTGCTATCAGCCTTGCTCTTTGTACTGTGCATTAATAGGATTTCAGTTAATTTTCGAAATTGTAAACATATGCTGCATGCTGATGACCTTCAATTATACACTTATAATGAAGTTAAAGAAGGGATTTCCAAAATGATCGACGATCTGAATGGTCTAGTTTTGTGGTGTAATAACCATGGTTTGAAAATAAATCCTAAAAAATGTAAATTGATATTATTAGGGAATGATAAACTGATAAATAGAATTGATTTTACGAATGTTCCTTCCGTATTAGTAGATTCTACACCACTAAAATTTGAAAATTCTGTGAAGAATCTAGGAATTTTAGTTGATAATAACCTTAAGTGGAAGCAACAAGTTTCTTCTGTGTGCAGTAAGGTCTTAAGAGGGTTATATCAGCTTAGACGTTTAGCCTACCATTTGCCTCAAGGTGTAAAGATGAATCTAATAAGGACTTTGCTGTTCCCAATCTTAGATTACGCTGCAATTGCTTATTGTGATTTGTCTGTAGAAAGCACGTTGAAATTGCAGCGTGCACAGAATGCTTGTTTGCGTTTCATTCTCAATTTCCCAATCTACGAGCATGTAACCCCGTATTATAAGCAAGCTGAATTATTAAAAATCGTTGAATGGAGAAAATTTAGAATTGGTGTACTACTCTTCAAGATATTAAAATTTGAAAGCCCTGGTTATTTGCGGTGCAAGTTCGAAACGATGTCGAGTGTACACTCTTTTGGTACTCGTAATGCGATGCATCTGTTACAAGTGCCAAAGTATACAACTGAAGCTTATGGGCGATCTTTTCATGTACAGGCGATACGGATTTACAATGAAAATCCTGATCTCTTTGATCTACAAAGATCGGTTGATAGTTTTAAGAAAGATTACAAATCAAGATTAATGAAGTCATATGAATCGAATGAATAACAATGTTAAACTTACTTTCTCATCTCTCAATTTTTTGTTTTTGTTTTTTAAATATCAATCACAAGATGTACTTGATAAGAGTGAAGATTATTATAATAGTTTTTCACTGTAGAATGTATTCATTATTTAACGTATGAATGCACAACATTAATTTTTCATATTTTCTTGTATGTATATAATTATGTTTAATTACGAGTCTGACGACAAGATTTATTCATTTATTTATTTTTTGTGATATAATGTAAGAGAGGACCAGAAGGTCCTAATTGTATCACAATTTTCTCTCTCTCTCTTTATAGTGAAACTTTAAGGTTAACTGTAGTTTAATTCGTAAGTATTCGAAATAATGTATGTGCAAATAGGAAGAGTGGGTCTTATGGTCTATCATTTGTACAGATTTATAAAAAATGTCGTCAATCAATCATAATTTCTCTCTCAAGTCACTTACAAAATGTGCACCTTAGCTTTATTCGCGACCGAGTGTTAATCTGAGTGTGATTATACCCTAAAGTCCTGTTCGTGCAGCATGGCAGTTAAAGCCACGAAAGATTACTTTCGGTTCCGTGGATAACGAAATTTTATCGAATGGTATCGCGCAACAGAGATCAAGTAGGTAAAGGATTTAAGCATTTTGGTTTATTATTTTCAATAATAAAACTTTTTGTTGAACCGAGATTTTTTTTTTTTTTGTTTAACCACCCACCAGAATATTAGTTTTTTACAACTTAGGAGGTATGTTAAAACCAAGCGATGGGAATACTTATAATTTCGCCATGTAGTCCATATTTCAGTACGATATTATAGTAGTCTGGGAACGTACGCATTTCGTGGTGACCAAAGTGTTGCAGCTATCAACTTAAAGTTATTCTTAAGAGAGCAAAGCATGAATTCTAGTGGTCATCTGTATGATGGGTTTAAGAATTTACTCTACAACAACTGTTCATCTAACTACTATTACTTCTTGCTAGAATAGGGATGTATTTTATTAGGAACAAGCATCCATGATGCCAACTAGTATCGATGGCAGATACGTTTTCTGTGTGTTACATCCCGTCTCAAAATTACAATATAAGTAATACTACTTACAAAAATGTACGTTAGATTCGAAAATAATATTATATCTGTATCTCACCGTATTAACTTATTTTACGCAAATTATTATATGTTCTCTAGTACAGCAAGAATTACCCTAAGTATTGTTATTCATAAGGCTGTGACGTTTCGCAGTTTTACACAATTGCTTATCCTCCTCTGCCATTCTGTTCCGTGGCCTAGCCCACTCAGGTCTCACCGCTCAAGCCTTATATACGCTCCTAGTTGTGAATCTTTCTGACTCTTTTGCTTTAATTATTTTCAAGTTCATTTTCATCTGAAAGTGTTATATCGTGAACAAGAACCTCGACCGTTACAGATAGGTACATTGTTTTCCAGATCAAGGAATCAACGTGATAAGTACTATTCTGTATTAAACGTATATGGTTCTCAATGAGGTATAAATAGTTTGGTAATTTTGACTCAAAGAATAAGTTACGAGTTTTGCTTCTCTGAACCGACACTTCCATGCCATAGATTGCTGGCCATGTCAACTCATGAATAGGAATATCACTTTGAGACTAGTTTTGGAATTGTGGTAAATATTGTTAGCATGAAGCCAAATTGGACTTTAACTCCCGTGAAAGGAGTCCTAACGTCATCTAGTCGAGTAGATGTAGTCGACGTATCGACACGTCTTGAGTTCTCTGAACTATATGCACTCACCGATTAATATTAGCTGGCAGACAATGGTACGAAGAGTGGCTTTGAGACAGTGGTACGTACTAAATCACTCATTATTTTTTGTTACTGATGATGGCCTAACTGTCGAAATCAATTTAACGTTGTAACTCTTTATTTTTCGTGAAAATATTCAACGTTTTTTCACTGACTTCCGTTTTGAGACAGTGGGTTCGGGTATTTACACGCAACCTATGCAGTAGTCCAGCCAGATCAACTTATAAATGTGCATTTTGAGAGAAGAGATCAAGTTCTAAGATTTAGTTCATTGCTTGTTATTCAGGCCTTTATGGTCTCAGGTAAGTTCCTAATAGAATAAATTGGAGGGATGTAAGAGGTGAGTTGGTTTAGTTCTGACATCCAATAATTTCTTTGGGGAGCTGTACAGGCCATAGGCCTCTTTTTTCAATTATTAATTAGGAGTTTTCGAACAGAGGCCGCGAATTATATTACACTAAATTGAGACGGATAAGGATGATCCAGTGAATTCAGTTTATATCGAGACTTCATTTGGAATACTTCAGCTTTCAGATAGAATGATAGCAAAGATAAAATTTGAAAACAGAGCTCCGAAAATCAACAAGACACATCTTCTACCCGTGGTACAGTGTTACATATATTCATAAGATTAACAAAGATATTTCAAAATTTTTTCAAACATTTATAATTTTACCTGTCTGAAAGTTATTTTCATGGATTTTTCAATATATAAAACAATGTACCAACTTACTGTTATCTTTCTTTTTGTTTGGCAATAACTTTAAAAACGAGTAATAATGCTTCTACAAAGCATTATTATTTGCATCAACTCCACGAAATTCATGCACTCCTGCCAGAAAATGTTCCAGTCCAATAAATATTAATGAAGGAACTGTGTACTGCGAATGGTATATTGGAATCGCAAAGTATGGGTAACCATTTTACCAACCGCAGGTTTACTGAATGGTGAAAAGTTCATTTCCGTCCGGATAGCGAGGACGGCCTGGCAATATTGCCTTCGAACTCATTGACGCCTCCGCTGTTTTGTTGAAAAACACCTTTATCCCTGCCCGTCGAAATTGGCTCTGGAACGAGAAAGCTTCATATCCAATATCGTTGCTGACCTTCTCGATGAGGCTGCTCCACAAGTTGTGTAGTTGTGTTTCCCACAGGTCACGGAGGTCATGTCTATTTTTATTTTCAGTACCTACGCCATAAGATATCACATCACTGTGAAAAACGGTATTTATCAATCTGGCCTACCAATTACGTTTTTCTTTTCTCTTTGACCGACAGAGTACTCATCCAGGATCATCGGCTTTGATAAATACCACCTAATTGGGGCATATCGTTTGCACTTTTTTGAATACATCTCAATTAAATGAGCGAGGGGACTGAACTGCTTAGGAACCTATTCAAAGTTTGTAAACATATTTGTAGTTACCGTAAGGGTATACGTAACAGTATTATTGTGAAACTTTCTTTCTGTGAATTATTGATTTATATGACTATTTGACATAACAGATGTTGTTTAATAGGAACGACAACATTAATAATAATGAAGATTATTATTTGGTGGATCTTACGTATTCCTCAAGAAGTTGATGCCCTAAAGCCAACTTTGCTCTCAGTCATCATCGAGGTAGATTCATGTTTGACTTCGAAATTATCAGTAACCCTCTCAGCAAGTCACGTGTCTGAAGCCAATCCTCGAACTCAATCAACTATGTAAATCAATGGCTCTCTTTACACACCTGTGACATCCATTCATTCTCTCAATCAGCCTGTTCTTACAAAAGTCCATCTAGGCAGATAAATCGATCATTTCATACGTTATAATCTACAAGATCTTCCTAAGATGAAAAAAAAACGAGGCGAACATTAGTCGGAAGTTCAACTGCACATGTATGCGATTGATCAAGGCCCTCTGCCAATGAGACAGATTAATCTAATTTATAAGAGGGATTTTATTGTGTTTCAGTTTTATATTTTTGCTTTCTTCCTACCGAGCTTTGTGTTCGTGATTAAAGCCAAAAAAATTATTGTCCTCCAATATCAAAATTTTCATTTACTTTTTGAGTTTCCAAGCTTGCGGATCTATTTTGGTTCCGTCACGCAAATCCTTGTCACGCACAAAACTATACCAAGTTTCAGTCCGATTCCAATGAAATTTTCAGAGCTTATGTGGGGTAGCTCCTCGACAGTCCCACATAATTTTCAAAGTCGTCGATTCAACAGTAGACTGTGCGCATGCGCGAACGTCAATTTCATTTAAAGTCGACTGATTTTATACCTCTATGTTAGAATGTCTGAGAAAGCTATACTGCCCACCCAACTTGGCAGACGTTTATTCTATCTTATCTCAAAGTCTCTGAGGTTTCCATAAAAAATACATTCTCTATCATTTTTCGCTGCTGATGTCATTCACACTCATATTCCAGATTTTAGCAAGTGAGCATATGAGACTTGTACCAAAACTATGATCTCTCCATGATTTTCGTGAATTATCTATTATAAACTAATTTATGATATTTTGCTATCCAAAAAATTGTTGTCAAAACATTAACTATTGACAAGGTTGTTGTCAGAAAACGATTTTTCAGTTTTTTTTGGGACACAAAATTGTAAATTTTAGCCAGAAATTCTGGAGCGATCGAGCTGGCGAACGAACCTGACCTGTCTAATGCCAAGACTGATTTTTTTAAGTGAGCACGATTTTTGTACGCCGTATTTTAAGGGAGTTCATCTGGAAATACACCTTATATGATCTATGAAACGTATTTGTAGAGGGACCCCTCCCCCTCCTCCCACTTTAAAATTTTTAAGCCATTAAATAGCCATTTTTTTCTCCGAAAATTTGCTAAACGTGCTCAAGAAATCATTAAAAATGGTTGTAAACGGCTAAAAATCGATAAATTTATTTTTCAGCAGAATTTAATTCAAAATAAATTTAATAACAATGAAATCATTAAAAATGGTTGTAAACTGCTAAAAATCGATATATTTATATATTTCAGCAGAATTTAATTCAAAATAAATTTAATAACAATTAACTATAAAATAAAAAATGTATGCACAATATTATGTTGAAAAATGTAGGTAGGTACATAAATTGTAAAAATATTTTATGAAAACTTGACAAAAACTGCCAAAAAATGTTGAAAATCCAAATCTTTTTTAAATTGTAGAATATTATTTAGAAAGAGTTTTTTCCTTTTTTTCCATAAAATTTGTAGTTAATGATTTCTTAACACTCAAAGTGCCCAAATTTCATAACAACGTAACGTTAAAATATACGATTATTCGCAAAAATTTGCCCCTGTGATCATGCTGTATGACTGTAATTTTATGACACAAAATCAAAACCGCAAAGAAAGGTGCAAAGTATTACCCAAAGGTTTATTATTTCTGTATTAGATAGCCTTTCTACGCAGATCATTGGTCAATAATTATCAAACCCAGTATTTAGTATAACATCAAAACTTCGCGCCTCCCAAAAGGGTTCACATCTTTCAAACACCAGATCCCACAATTTTACGCTTTTTAGTGAATGCCGAAAAATTTAAATAAAAACGGTATGTCGAAAAGAAAGGAAGTGGACGCAGCGGTCCCACAGCTGATCAGCGCCCCTCCATACTTTTTAATTGTATTCTAGGAGCACTATTTCCAATTTCAGCTCTATACGTTGATTAAGAAAGAAATTAGCTTCGCGGGCCTCTTAGCATAACACATCTTAGTGAACCATTTGCATCAATAGTGCAGTTTCGTGGTGGCTGCACAAAAGGCTGATTTTGTCATCAATATGACTAAGTATATAGGCACCTACAGAGCGGAAATGAATGCAATTAGTGAATACAGAGCTACATTTTACAAGTCCCCCTGATCTAACTATAATGACTATTACTTACCTTGATACTCACTAATTGAAAACTATTGAGAATAAATAAATCACATACCTATGCTTCACTAGTCCATCTATAGATGGCAACAGTAATGACAAACTCGATTTGGCAAAGTCTGAATTCCATTGTAATTAAGCCAACTGATATGATCGTCGGATTTCATTAGGCGATTGTCGCTATGTTCCACCAGTTAAGATTTTACCCCCTGAGCGAGAGTGAACGAATTAACGTACTGCGTTCCCACTGGTTTCATTAGATTCTTTGGGATAATATCTATCAATGGCAACCAGAAAAACTTAACTGTTAGTATTCGTGATCTCGATTTTTGAATATTTCATCCCTTAAATGCTACCCTTTGGGGTCGATCGGTATTGAAGCCAAGCTTTGAGAACCAACTCAACCCCGATAATTGTGATTTAGGCATGACTCAAGTTTCATAAACGTTGGTCCAGGAGTTTCGGGAAAATGCTCTGGATGGCAGGATGTGGATGAACGGATTTTGAATTATTATTTTCAATAATAAGCCTTCGTAAATGATCTAGAAAAACATTAATAATCCTTCTCCCACTCCCCCTCACAATTAGTAAGTTTTCGTATTCGAATCGATTTTTATGGAGTACACACAGAGCCAACTAGTCCGCCTTCCCCAAACTCAAACTGGAGTGAGTTTAAACTTTCAGGTACATCATCTTCCTTCTCCAAACATTCACTATAGAGTGATCACGTATTTTCTTCTATCCATGTTTATCCATGATGATAGTGTGAGCAGTGGTTAAAATTCCATGTGAAGGATGACACCTTAACTTTGCTAATGTTTTTCGTATCTTTATAGTTAATATTTGTGAATATCTAATATAAATAATTCTGATTCCAATGTGTATATTATCAATTTCATAGTTTGAAACGTTAATACAATGTGTTTTGTTTCTACGTTGATACTATGACATACAATTTTCTTGAGTAAACTTGTCACAACGACGGCGCCACCGAATAATATTTAACAAAACGGTTCACAGCCAGCGCCTCCTTGCTTCTCAGCTATTTATAGACTTTGAATGTGGAAACAGCTGAATTTCCTTCTTTCGCTCGATGGAACGATGAAGGGAGAGCAAATATTTGCGGAAACCTCCTTATCTCGAGCTTCCTTTTAAGCCTTGAGGGACCACGCACTCGAAAAGGATACCCCACGCTATAATCTCAATTTACCTGCTCTGGAATGGGAAAAGATAAGAGAGATTGTGGGTTTTTAAAAACCGTTGGAAGTGGATACTGGGTTTTTTTCGAGGCTTTTTGTGGGGGGAAAAGCTTGTGAGAAGAGTGCTTTTGATAGTATGAGAGAAAACATGAAACAATCAGTACAGAAAAAACAGATTGAAGTCTTTGTTTCTCCTCTACCGTTCACGTATATGTGCGAGGTAAACACTAATCAACAATTAAGCTCAAGTGATTGGAAATTAATTCACCCTAGAACGATAAAGATATATCATTTGAATTGGAATCATTCTTGGCAACAGTTTATTCACAAAGAACTTCTATGTTATTAACCAGTAGCCTAGTTTTCTCGCTTGCTTCGCTCGCTCGGTATGGCTGTATAGATCCGACGATTTTTACTGTTGAGTGGGACATGTTGAATGACTGGAAACGGTAGATCACTAAGGGGGATTTGAAATGTGTAGGGGATGTTGCTCGCTTCGCTCGCTCTCTGTGGGATATATAGATGCGATGGGATATAAATAGTCCATCCCAAGTTCGTAGGAAAAACCCCGTTCAAATCTGACGTGTGTAGGGGATGTTGCTCGATTCACTAGCTAGGGGTGGGTTTTCTTGCTCTCTCGGTGTGGGATGTATAGATGCGACTGAATATAGTCCCTGTTCTATCGAGACTTACAGCCCATGGTTCGGGTGGGGTGGAAAATTTATAAATTGCTCACAATCCCTTTCTATAGACAATCCCAAGAGAATGGCAAACATGAATAAATAAATAAAAAGATCTTATAAAAGGGGCAAAACGAAAATAATAAATTGCTGTGTAATAATTTGCTGCGTTTTCTATGTGAGGAAGTTATAATGCCCACCCAACTTGTCAGACGTTTTTTTCTGTTGGAAATGACTATCAAAAGCATCATCCTTTGTGGAACCAAGAAAAGTTTTTGTTTTAAGAACATTTCAGTACTAATAGAACTTTCGGATGTTAAATGTTTCCACATATTTGTTTTCACATACATGTCTATTGTTCTAAAGGTACGCCATTATTTTATTTGCGCAGAAGGGCTATCTTTTTCCTTTCCCAATCAAGAGGTTCGGAGGAAAAGTTCAGACCTACATGAGTTTCGACGGAATTCGGAAGAGCGCTTGCTCAAAAACCAACGCTTTCGTCAACATTTTCGTTCACTACAATCGGAAAACACAATTTCATGTTACGTAACTCGCATGGAACCGATTTGGAACTCCAGAGAACATTTTAACACCAATCCGAGCAACTCGTGCACAGTTACTGGCTCTGAGCTGGAAAAAACATACCAGGGAACCAATTTTATTCTCGCTGATTAATGTGACAGCGGATAGAAGATCGAGGTCTCGGCGAAAAAACGGCGAATTGAAACGGGGCTCCCACTCCCCTCCCGCCATCCAGCCCATGGATTAAGTGCACGGTGTACAAAACTGTCATAAACCACTTTTATTATTAATTAGGGTAAAATAACTGTTTTTAAGGATAGTAATTTGTAAAAACGGAAGTTAGTGAAAAACGTTGTCTATTTCCACGAAAATTTTTTCGTAGAAATAGACAACGTTTTTCACTAACTTCCGTTTTGAAATGGGTTTCCACAACTTCGTCGCGAGTGATTTAGTTCGTAATTTGTAAACATGGTGCCATGTTTTGATCCTAAATTAGTTATGGGGTTTAATAATTATAGACCAATGATCTGCGTAGAAGGGTTATCTAACACAGAAATAATTAACCATTGTGCAATAATATGCAGCGTTTATTTTGGTGAATCGCTGAATTATCTTTTTTCCTTTAAAAACGATTACAAACCTAGAGGTGGTCGAATAGCTACTTCCCGTAATTATCAACCGTTTGTGTTAAAATTCGTTTCGATTGGAATTTGTTTAGTTTCTTGGAACTAGTCGGGAACTGGAGGTTTTCTCATGAGGTGACCACTGTAATAGTTGGACTGTTCCGGTCAAGGAATCGGGACCCATGGGTTGATTATTTTAGTGAAAATACAACTTCTCCACTACCCTTCATTCGACCGGTGAGTGTAACTGCAGTTTTTCCATCAATAGCTTATCACTGAGTATATAAATTTAATTCCCATATTTATAGTAGACATATTTTAGAAATTTATGCGCTACCCTCTCTATTTTATCTATGTGCATGTTATGATATGGATTCTGCGCGAGAGTTGACGCAAATTTCAGACGGGTCCTAACCATTGTAGTATAAAAAAGTTTGATGCTTAAGACTGCGGAATCGTCAGGTTGAACGCATCAAAAAACCAAGCTGACGCAGGGCCTCAGAAATCATAGTCCGACAGTGGACAGATGGTGAATGCTCACCATTTAGATAACGATAAAACGCTGAAAACGCGAAGTGTGGCGCGGGACATAAACAAAGTTGGCTCACGCAACCAATAAACAAAGCGTACATGGTTGCTAAGGAATGATGAAGGTATACAGTTCATTTTGTTTTGTAGCGACGACTTCTTCAACCATTCTTATCAATCTGCATACAGAGCAGTTCTTTGATAGCTGCTACAAGCCATCTTCACGTTGTATAACAATTGTTCAAGTCGAAGAAATTAAGGAATAAACTCATGTTTGCAAGTGGGTACCGACTCATGTAATAGTTGAGGGACTATTATGGAAAACGTCCTTAGTACGTCACCTATCAAAACTTCTACATGGAAAACTGAAGGTTCTTCCAATAATTACTATAGCCCATTATAGGCTTACGTTCATATCAATAATATTAACTGTGCGCATGGCATAACCTTAATATTTTATAATTGTATTACTTATCAATCAATCATTTCTGAATATGTATCTATACCATTTTACAAGAATGAAACTCCGTCTGTTTGTCGTCTCTATGCACGGCCAAATGGCTGAGTGAGGGGAGTCTACGAGTGTGGGATCTTGTTGGATTTTTCCGAAAGGGGGCATGACAGATTTTAAAAATTTCTATCCACAAATGTTGAACAAACTTAATTGGAAAAGAAAAAATTACAATTTTCGGAGCCATTGGAAAATTGGAACGGAAAATTGTATTTTAAACATTCATGTTTAATGATTATAATTATGGATTACATTATGATTTATGTTTAAAATATTATTTTAAACATTCCAGGAAAAAGGTAGGTGCATAATTTTATATAATTTAAAAAAAAAAACAAATTACTATCCTTAAAAACAGTTATTTTACCCTAATTAACAATAAAAGTGTTTATGGCAGTTTTGAACACCGTGCTCTTAATAAACCAGTGTCAATTAAAATTATTACCACTTTCTACTAGCTAAATATTAAAAAAAAATTAAAAAAACGCCGCAAATTATTACACGAAAGTTTGCCTTCCAAGGGGGCCTTTATAGCTCTAGGACCTCAAAATTTTACGTTTTCTTTAGTTATGAAAAAATGTCCTTGAAATACGGTAGGTTGAAAATAAAAAAATTAACCTCAGATGCACCTCAGCTGATCAGTGCGCCTCCGCACCTCGTAATTGTTTTCAAGGTATACCAGAGTAGCACCATCTAAATTTCAGAACCGGAAGTCGATTCGGAAGGGAATTAGCTTCAGAGGTCCCAAAGGATCAGAGCCCCTCTGTACTTTGCATAATTGTATTCTAGATGTCCCTAAGGAGCTCCATTTCAAATTTTAGCTTTTTAGGTTGATTTGGAAACAAGTTAGCAAATTAGAGTTACGCACCTTCGTAAAGGTAGCCCTTTCCTTAAGCGTTATGCGGCTTCGGCTGCGGCGCGCGGCCTGCCGCAGACCACTCCTTCAATTTATCCTCAATGGGGTGGCTTTCCCTTTTGTGTTTCGGAATGCAAAGGCATGCGGCCAAATACGTGGGGTGAGCTGTAGGACCGTACACCTTTGAGGTCGGAAGTATGCAAAACCCGCACACAAATGATGAGGGAACCCAATTTCACACAATAAATTGGCACAATTTCAAGAATTTTACTCTAAAAAATAAATACAAATAGCAATGAACGGCTAAAAATCGAAAAAATGTCACTCAACTAAATTTTATCAAATAAGAGCTAGAACATTAAACAATGTATGCACAAAAATATGCTGAATAATGGACCCCTTAAATTTCATTAAAATGTGATGAAAAAACCGACAAAAAACGCAAAACATCCAAAATTATTGTTTGAATAGCAGAATATTATTGTGAATTATCACCGCGCGCGATTCTGTTTACATCGTCTCCGCTATTTCTCTTCTTCTTTTGTTTACTATGAGAAGTTTTTGTTTAAATTGCCTATAGGAATTATACATCTGGACCATCTCTACGTATCAAATCGTGTTATTCATCCGAAACGAACGAAAAAGTTTCTAAAACTCGATTTGAAGAAATACAGCTCAGAGAGGTTATGGTGAGTCCTTAACTTTACTCCTTACACACTGAAATTATTACTCAGAATACTCACCGAAAGTTGCCAGAATCTCGTCTTCCTTACTCAGTCCCCAGTTGTCAGTACACTGTTTAAACTATCACTCAGGCTTTTCGGAAAACTGATTGTTTGACGCTACCTGGTTTTCCACTGTTTTGGTCCTAATCACGAGTCTTATCACTCCTGCTCACTCTGAATCTAGCTGTGCTCGTTGGTATCGATGTCATAGCTGATCTAATTAATCAACACCGTACGCACAACATCCTGGCATTGCGGGTTTAGTATACTCATTGCATAATCAGTTACCAGTTATGTCGAAGATGATTTGCGGTAGGTGCAATTCTTCCCTCATTCCCGAGGACTCGTTAAAATGCTCGATTTGCACCACGACCCTACATTTTGGCTGTGCTTCAATGAGCGAATCAAATTTTAGAAAGATGGCCAAATTGACTAAAAACTCTTGGAAATGCCAGAACTGTAAAGCAAAACCTGCCGATAACTTAGTTGCCGATGATAGTCCCCGGGTTGCCTCCTCATCGAAAATTAACACGTCCGGTGAACTCCCTAGCCCTGGTGATACCTATGCCACATTCAATACTGAGACTATGGCTTTGAAGGCTTTTCTGGAGTCATTTAAGACTGAAATGTCGGTCGAGATAAAGCGGGCGATTGCTTCAGAAATGAAATGTGTCTCCTCATCTCAAACCGAACTAAAAGCTATGATCGGTAATATTGAAGTCAAACTTGACGACTGTCTGAGTAAGTATGCCGATCTTTCCGCTAAAGTCGATCAGTTACAATCGGAAGTCACTGAGATGAAGCAGGAGGACCTGATCAACCGTGTAAAAGCTCTCGAAAGTGTAAACTCCCCGACGAATCCACAGACAAACTTTGTTTTACCGGCCACCTAATTGAGGTTCCGGCTGCTGAAATGGATGAAAGGCGCAATGTAATACTGTATGATGTACCAGAGCCAGCACCCACTAGTAAATTGAGCGCCATGGAACAGGTTATCACTAAAGACAACGAACTACTTAATCACCTCTCTCCTGATTTTGGTAACTTAATTAAGCGTCTCAATCGCCTGGGTACAGTATTGGATACTGGGAAGCCACGCCCCATCAAAGTCGTACTCGACTCACCTGAATCAGCCTCAAAAATCCTGACTAAAAACAGATCTCTCAACCCCCCTACCGTTTCGATGTCCTCAGACAAAACACCTGCCCAACGTTCCTATCTCAATGACCTCCGTGCCACATTAAAGATGCGGATCAGTAAGGGTGAAAAGGATCTCACAATCAAATACATACATGGTGTCCCCTCTATAGTAAATTTATCAAACTCTAAACGAAATCCAAAAAACGAATAAGCAAGCCCAATATCTTAACCTTTTTTTATCAAAATGTTCGCGGTCTAAATACTAAGCTTTCTTCCATACACTACCAGGCACCTCTAATAACCCACGATGTCTTAATCCTAACCGAAACTTGGCTCTCCCCAAACGTCTTATCTTCAGAACTTCGGCTTCGTAACTTCAATATATATAGAACTGATCGCTCAATGGCAAATAATTCCTTCAAAGTAACAGGTGGTGGCGTACTTATCGCTATCTCAGGTCGTCTCCGCTCTTCTAGATGGCCATCATATGACTCAAATGAACATATTTTTGTCATTTTACCGGACCAGCGATTGATTGTCGGAACTGTGTATCTTCCAGACTACATGCCCTTGTCATCCTACGAGCAGCACTTCGAGGAGCTTGAACGGGTCACCACTTCTTATCCGGACTTTAAAATCGTTCTGGTTGGTGATTACAATCTGCCTGGCGTTGATTGGGGATTTTGGAATCTTGAGGACAGCTCCTCTCATAACAATCCCAAAGTCTCTACTGTCTTCGACTTCATTCAGTTCTTCAACTTAAGGCAATTCAATCACTTCTACAATGCATCTGGTAACGTTCTGGACCTCCTTTTCTCTGATTGCTCGGATGTTTTTGTTGAACTGTGTGATCAACTAGTTGACATCGATCGAGCACACCCCCCATTCCAATTCCGAACGACCACGCCTGTAACATCTAAAACTACCCATTCTTCCAGACAATTTGTGTACAATTTCAAAAAAGGCAACTACGAAGCGATGAACCAGTATCTACTTTCTCATGTCTGGGGCGACTGGCATCCTTTGAGTGTTGATGAAGCTGTGGATAGATTTTATGATGTTCTTCTCGGCGCAATTGAGAGATTCGTCCCTAAGACATTATTGATAGACTATTCGTATCCCAAATGGTTTTCCCCTGAGCTCATCTCGCTTTCGCGCCAGAAGAACTTCGTTCATTCCCGCTACAAGATCTCGAGTCTCGGAGACGATTATGAGGTTTTCTCAGCCCTGAGGTCCCGTTGTAAAGAACTATCAAGATCACTCTATTCAGAATACATCGAATCAGTCCAGTCTTCACTCCACCAGAACGTTAAAGTATTTTGGAACTACATTAATTACCGTGATGATACAAATGACCTTCCCCAGCTAATGTATCTTGATGAAAAAACAGCGGACGACCCTCAGTCAATCGTCGACTTGTTTGGACTTCACTTTTCCACTGTATACGAAGCCGGTGCTAATGTACCTGAGGGACCTCATTTGGATGTAGCGGTGGTCTGACCATATCTGAAACTTCAGTAGCCGATTCACTCTCTCAACTTGATATCTCGAAGGGAATGGAACCCGACGGTGTGCCTCCTATCCTGCTCAAATCCAGCTTCATATCCCTTGCTTCACCCCTACACATACTTTTCAACAAATCACTGTCTGTAGGAGTGTTTCCTACTCGCTGGAAGTCGTCTTACGTTACACCAATACATAAAGGGGGGGAAAAGGCCGACATAAGAAATTACAGACCAATATGTACCATCTCTACGATACCAAATATTATTTGAAAAGCTTGTTACAGAGATGACACCTCTCTTTTCATCATATATCATTCCTGAACAGCACGGTTTCGTCAAGGGGAGGTCGACTACTTCCAACTTGGCCGTGTTTCAAGAATATACACTGCAGGCGTTTCAGCGGGGACACCAGGTCGATTTGATTACGACCGACTTCTCCAAGGCCTTCGACAAGCTATCCCATCAGGTAATACCATCTGTGCTTAGCTCACTGGGGATCTTTGGCAGTCTTCTGTGTTGGTTGGAGAGCTACTTGGATGGTAGATCAATGATAGCTAGGAGTAAGGACATGTTGTCTAGGCCATTCCTTGCCACATCTGGTGTTCCTCAAGGATCACATGTTGGACCTCTGCTATTTCTATTGGTAATCAACAGTGTGTGCACGGTCTTAAGTGATGTCAAATACCTTCTATTCGCTGATGACTTAAAAATTTATCGGGTTGTGGAGTCGGACGGGGACTGTCGGGTTCTCCAGGGTGCATTGGATTCACTATCAGTCTGGTGCTCAACTAATAGTTTATCTCTTAACCCTTCGAAATGTTCCATCATCTCCTTCCACCGCTCTGTGATTCCACTGGTCTGTGACTATTCAATCGGCGGTTTGTTATTGAGAAGAGTCACGTCCACCCGTGATCTCGGGGTACTTTTAGACACCCAGCTCACTTTCACTGAACACATCACATCGACTTCTTCCCGAGCAATGCGCGCTTTGGGTTTCTTGAAAAGGAATACGAGGGAGTTCACCCACGTTTCTGCTATAACGGCTCTTTACGATTCTCTGGTTGTCCCTCTAATGGAGTACTCTTCTGTGATCTGGAGCCCATTCTATAATTGCCATATTGACCAGCTAGAGAGGGTTCATCGCCGCTTCCTCCGTTACGTGGCATTTAAGCTTCATATACCATTTGACTCTTTAAACTATGAGGCTATTAATGAGCACTGCGGCACTTTACCCTCTCGAGTTAGAAGACAGCTAGCCGACATTTCATTTTTATACAACATCCTCAATGGTCGCGTCGATTCTCCCCACCTTCTGGAAATGGTGAATTTGTTGGTGCCCCGTTCCGCCTCACGATCCAACAGCTTATTCTGGACACCTTTCTCGCCGACAAACTATATGTACCACCGCCCAGTATCTAGACTCCCACGAACAGCCAACAACCTTCTAAATGAATATCCAGATGTCGACTTTTTCAACACCTCATGAGCCTCGCTCCGCTCGACAGTGAAAAACTTATGTGGAACCACCCTTAACTTTGGACAATAAACTTTCTTTTTTTCCATCTATTTTCCATTCTATTTTATAGGTAGTATACTCAATTTTTTGTTTTGTTCGCCGCGGTAATTCACGCTTTGTATTTTGAATTTATACATTGTTATATTTTTTTTTTCCTCCTGTATTGGGCTTGCCCGTATTATTGAAATAAATAAATAAAATAAATAAATGAACAGGTTTTTTTGCCATCAAACTTTCTTCTTTTTCTCGCAATTTCATTTCGGACAAAATGCTTACCTAATTTTCAGAAAAAAATCAACATAAATGTAATATGATAGCTAACAAAAATTGTCTGAATGATTGGCACTATTTTTTGCAGTTTTTATCGATTTTTTATAATATTGTAGTGATTTCAACGAGAGGATATTAAACAAACGGTTTATTAATCGCAAGCACAGAAAATAGTATCTGATAAGAACCGCGAACATCAACACAAAATCTGGAATAGTTTTTTTCAAGTTATCCTCTTCCTAGCAACCCAACCACACATGACTATCATAATGTGATAGGTGCTAAATGTAGTAACCGCTCTACACTTCTCCCTCCCTCCCCTTTGGCTCCACACCACAGTAACGGGTAAGTCTGTTTGCATGAACAACCCTCAAAGCACCCCTGGTACTGCGGATACGGTACACCACGTCGTTGATCCGTTTTATCACAATATAAGGGCCATCCCAAGGGCATTGTAATTTCGGATTGCGACCTTTTAGCCTTCTTGGGTTGTGTAGCCAAACCTTGTCTCCTTCCTGAAACGCAGACCTCATTGCCTTGGAATCATAGCGGCGCTTCATGTCATCTGCTCGTATGTGAAGGGTTTCCCTTGCTGCCAGATGTGCTTGGTTGAGACGTTCTCGCAGTTTGATGGCGTATTCATGAACTTCATTTTCGTCCGGGGGTCGTCCAAACAATAGGTCCAGTGGCAACGTCAGCTCACGTCCGAACATTAAGTAAGAGGGTGTGTATCCTGTACTTGCATGTTCCGAAGCCCTGTATGCTAGGAGAGCCACTGGCAGTTGAACATCCCAATCACGCTGATGATCTTGGACCATTTTGGCGAGCCAGTCGTAAAGGGTGCGATGTAGTCTCTCCACCATGCCGTCACTTTGTGGATGCAACGCTGTGGTCCGAGTCTTACCAATCCCCAATTGCTTCAAGACATCTTGGAATAGTGCTGATTCGAAATTCCTTCCCTGGTCAGAATGGAGTTCCTCAGGGACTCCGAATCTACAGACAACATGGTCTAGGAATGCTTGTGCGACAGTCTCAGCCTGTTGATTAGGGAGGGGAATTGCCTCTGGCCACTTTGTGAAGAAGTCAACAATTGTGAGCACATAACGGTTTCCTTTTTCTGTGAGTGGAAGAGGGCCAAACACGTCCAGTGCCACTCTTTGGAAAGGGTACCCACTGGAAGATGGCTGAAGGGGAGATCTTGCTGCCTTTTGACCGCCTCGGCGCCGCCCACACTGCTCACAGGCCCGACACCAATTACGAACATCCTGATGGATTCCCACCCAGTAAAACTGACTACGGAGGAGAGAGAGTGTCCGTTTTTCACCCAGGTGAGCTGGCCCATGTCCTTTTATGAACACATCTTTCTGCATAGCTTGGGGAACCACCAGTTGGGAGCGCACTGTTTTCCCATTTGGACTCTCCCAGCGTCGGTGTAAGATTCCATCTTTCAGAAACAGGGAGTCGTACATGGCCCAGTATGCACGGGTAATAGCGCTCATTCCTGTCCGTACATCCCAAACTGGCCGCTGGCCATCTTCAAGCCACTGGAGAACTGGTTGCAAGTGTCTATCGGCAAGCTGGTGTTCTCGAAGTGGCAACTTTTGGACACCCACAGCTTTGCAGACACCAATGACCGGTGCATTTCCTGCTTGATATTTTGTCTCTTCTTTTGCCAAATCCTCCCTTCTGTCACAATACTTGCACCCACTTTGTGCACAGGGTCTTCTGGACAGGCCATCAGCATTCCCATGAGCCACTCCCTTCCGGTACTGGATATCCAATTTGTATGGTGCCAACCTTTCCATCCACCGGGCTAGTTGGCCATCAACGAGCTTGAAATTCATCAACCAGCAAAGAGATGAGTGGTCTGTTTGGATGATTAGCCGGTGCCCATTATCCAGGCCATAATGGTGGAATGATTGGAGTGCTTGCACCACCCCAAGTAGCTCTTTTCTTGTCACGCAATAATTTCGTTCAGCGCGTGACAGACAGCGGCTGAAAAAGGCAATAACGCGTTCCTTCCCCTCCTGCATTTGTGATAGGACTGCACCTACTGCAACTTGGCTAGCATCAGCGTCAATAATGAAGGGAAGGTCAGGGCGAGCATATGCCAACACAGGGGCCTCCTGCATTTTGGATTTGGCTTCTTCAAAAGCACGGTCACAATCTTCATCCCATCTAAAGTCACCCTGCTGGTTTTGTACCTTGTACAATGGCTTCATTATCTCAGCAAATTTCGGTATGAAAGATCGATAGTAGGAACAGAAACCAGTGAATCCTCTGACTTCCTTTGCTGTCTTTGGTGTAGGCCACTTTTGCACTGCCTCGACCTTCTTGGGATCTGTCACTATACCCTCTTTGGTGACCAAGTGCCCTAGGTACATTGCTGCCTCCCGTAAGAATGCGCACTTCTTGATGTTAAGCGTGAGTCCAGCATCACGCAATAGAACAAATAACTCCCTCAAGTAATGCAAATGCTCTTTGAATGTACTTGTGTGCAACAGAATGTCATCCAAGTAGACTTCCACCACTCCCTTATCCATCAGGGGCTTCAGTAGTGTCTGCATAACCCGCTGGAACGTGGCGGGGGCATTTGTTAGGCCAAATGGCATTACAGTAAATTGCCACAGGCCTCGACTCGTACAGAAAGCAGTTTTGGAGCGGGAGTCGGGATGGAGGGGAATCTGCCAGTAGCCACTTTGGAGGTCTAGAGTGGTGAACCAACGTCCCCCGTCCAATCTCTGTAGCGTCTCATCAATTCGAGGTAATGGATGTGAGTCCTTGACTGTGACATCATTGAGTTTTCTGTAGTCAATACAGAATCTCCAGTCTCCTGTCTTCTTCTTGACCATGACAACAGGGCTTGCCCATGGACTGGTGGACTCTTCAATCACCCCTGAAGCCAGCAAGTCATTTACCATGTCATTGATGGTCTGTTGTTGGGCAGGAGTGGTTCGACGGGGTTGCTGCTTAATTGGTGGGTGATTATTGACCTCTATTCTGTGTTCGCCCACAGTACACCTTCCCAGCTTCGTTGAACCGCCCGTAAAAACATCTTCATTACATTTCAAGAACTCCCTGAATAGATGTAGCTCTAATGGAGAGAGCTTGGAGACTAACCCCTCACAAATTGCTTCCAACTTCTCTGGCAGCTGTGGTTCATGGGTTACACCCGCTCCATACACAGAGTTCGGTTCCGTCTGTTTGGCTGATTGTCTATTGTACTCAATGCATTCTGAACCAAACTTGACAGTGCCTTGTCCCACATCAATGACACAGCCATGAGCCTCCATAAAGTCCATTCCTATGATACAGGGTTCCCCAATATCAGCCACAACACAATCGTGCAACATTTTCTGGTTACTCCCCAACTTCAGGCCGATGCGAGCTTTTCCTCGAACAGGAATAGTCGAACCTGACAACATCCTGAGACGTCCTGCAATTGGTGTTGGTGCTATTATCTGCATGTCACACATTTCGGGATTCACTATCGTTACTGTGGCTCCTGTATCTATTATCATCTTACAAGGCTTCCCTCCTACAGAACCATCAAGAACAATGGAGGCTTGATTGAGTTGGTATATCGGAAAACAAGGATCACTTTTCTCACTCTCAGTATTCTCTACCCTCATGAGAGGATCAGGCCCTTGTAAACCCCCCAGCTTCTGGCCTGAAAAGCTGGTGGCTACTCGTTTCCCGCTGGCTTCTCTTTGCACTCCCACTGAAAATGGCCAAGCTTCCCACATTTGAAACACTTGACCCTAGCTCGTCTCTTCTGAAGCTCATCACGAACTGCTCGGCACAGTAGCTCATCACTACCATGGCCCCATCCAGCTGACTCATTGAGCTGTTCCAACTGCTCGTTCACCAAGTGCCTAACAACCAATTCCTCTTCGTTCCAGGCTGCCAAACGCACAGGCTGTAGACGGTTAGAGCATAACCCAGCTTCCAAAGTAGCAGCACGTGTTACTGCATCCCGCAAAGTTAGTGGGTCTCCACTGATAACAAGTTCCCTTATTCGTTGGTTGCGCAAACCATTTAGAAATTGTTCCATGGCTATTGCCTCTCGAGCTTCTTCAGTTGGCATTGCCCTGCGTGCCAAACTCTCCACATCAGCTGCAAAGGAAGCTACATCCTCCGAAGCCCCTTGCAGCCTCTGTCGCAGCCTTGCTAGGAACAAACGGGCTTGACCCTGCGCACCAAATCGCCGAGACAAGGCATCTTCTATCGCACACAGATCTCTCTGTGTCTCAGGTACGTTACAAACAGCAGCAAGGGCTGAGCCCCTCAAAGCTGCCATGAGGTGAACAGCTGCTGTTGTCGGCCTCCAGCCATTAGCGACTGTAATGGCTCGAAACTGTGACCAATACTCATCCCAAGGAGTAGAACCATCGTAAACAGGAGGACGAATCACGTCAATCCTCTCTCTCGCTACATCATCCCTAGAGACAAGGCGATTTTGCTCAGTCTCCCTCAACAATCTAAATTCCCTCGCTAGTTCAGCAAACTGTCGGGCCAGATCCCTTACTGGATCAGGCGGAGGTGGTTGGTTGGCATCGACAAAATTATCATCGTTACTTACGCCTTCGTCACCTCCCTCTTCGTTACCCGCCCCTTCCAACATGACTTGGTGCCTCCGGCGAACTCGTTCAGCAATCGACTGGTCCAGATCCATCAGAATCCCACTTCTGACACCAAATGTAGTGATTTCAACGAGAGGATATTAAACAAACGGTTTATTAATCGCAAGCACAGAAAATAGTATCTGATAAGAACCGCGAACATCAACACAAAATCTGGAATAGTTTTTTTCAAGTTATCCTCTTCCTAGCAACCCAACCACACATGACTATCATAATGTGATAGGTGCTAAATGTAGTAACCGCTCTACAATATAGTAATGACTTGTTTGTTCATTTTCAGCATATTTTTGTGCATAAATAAAAATGTTCTAGTTCATAGTCGATATATTTCTTTTGGGTTATATTCTGCTTAAATAATATAAATTTAATGATTCATATCCATTTATCGTCATGTTTAGTTATTTTTCAGCACTTTTTTTTTTAATTTGACCAATTTAATATGATCAAAAAGTAAACATGACTCGTCTTCCACTACAGAAACTCAAACTGCTGTACATTGAGTCCAAAAACTTCTTAACTGTACCTACCTCGTTCTCTCTAAAATACCTACTGAAGAAAAACTCTTAAAATCCTTCCTCCTCTTCCATTCGATACGTGGGAGCATGGTCCTTTCTATCGATACCTGCCACTGTAAACTTCCAATTCCAAAATTAAGCACAAAGCGGCGTCCCTCGACAATATCTTGAAATACACAACTGGTGACAGAGCCAAACAAAGGTACTTCTCATGCGGTTCTAGCCGCAGACGCAGCCGTGGGCCTCGTAGGGAAAACTTTACCTTAAACGATTTGTGTAATGTAATTTCTTGATGGTCGGGCGAAAGGCTGACTACGTTATTACAAGATACTTAACGAAACTATCGACTTATAGACGAAAAATTATTGTCATTAATAATGAATGAGATATAATTATTATATCTACCCTCTTCAAGTCCCCCTAATCTAAGTACAACGGCATTTAAGTAGGTAAATATGTACTGTAAGCAGGTTCAAGCTAGAAGGGGAAGGAAGGTAATGACTAAAAAGGAACTAGACACGAAAATATAATGACTTTCTGCAAAGGGAAGTAATAGACATGAAATCAAGATTCCACCTCTATCACAGTTATGTAATCGGGGTCCCAAGTTAAGAGGGTAGAGTTACATGGGGTGCAAATTGATACTCAAAGTTTTTGTGACTAGGGGGATGTTACTGGGGAGTCACCATATTGTAGAAAGATACTACCACTGAAGGTGGGAAAATCTTGCCACGAAATAGCTGCTTCAGGGGCGGACTACTGCAGAAACACTCGATGAGCTTATGTGGTACGTATATGTAACCACGGGTGTGGATGAGTTGAATTCATCAAAAGTGATTCCCTTCTTAGGGTGACCACTGTGTCAATTAGGAAAAATATCACGCAGCAGTCCCTATCGTACTAGAAATGTTGGTTATTGAGGGAGGTTGTGATGTCAAGTTAATGGAAGACAAGAATTTCTATAGTTCGTGACTCTGGTGGCTAACAAAGCGATGGTGGCTGAAACACGATAGAAGTCATAGTGCAAGAAACAGAGATTATGTTTGAACTTACCTTGTCGACTCGGCAGGCTCGACGGAAGGTCTGGAAGTTTTCCATGACTTCTGAGCTAATTCGTGACTATTGCGTGTCACAAAGCGAGTCGGGAATTGAAGAATCTTAAGTTGTGTTTCTGATACCTTGCGAATTACTGAAGGTAAATTGCCAAATAATAAATGTATGTTTGAACCAAAAAGTGTCCCGGACCTGACATTAATGACTATGCAAGTATACTGCGTGGCTATTCCAAAAGAGAGTCAGGGTAGTCTTCAAGAAAAGTAAACTAACTTGGTTATGGATATTTATTACAGTGAAAGAGTTCAAAATTATTGGAAATCAATTCGTGACTGTAGTTGACAAAATCGTGACTTCAAGAGTTATAGACGCAAAATGAGAATTACAGGATTGATAGACTCGATAGGGGTTATTACATCAAAGTTATTAAGACAATGATTCGAAACTAAAACTGTGAATGAAAATGACTTTTTTTCTGATTTCTTTCGACTTACTATGTGAACCAAGAGACAATATGGGCTTCAGAACGTGACTGTTTGAATACAAGACTTCAGTAAAGTGAAAATGACTTTTACAAGATGACTATGAGCTGTCATCGGCAAAGTGTGACTCAATAATGACTCTTTCAGAAAACGTGACTTTGTAATAAGAATAGTGCCTTCAGGCAAGAAGAGTGTTTATATTTGACAAACAACAAGAATAAACGGAATAATGCAAAACAATGGCTAAAGTAGAAAAAACGTGACTTCGGTCAAAAATTTGGCTTTCTGAGCAAAATGTGCTTTTAGGCGGAAATATCTAACTATGTCAAGCAACAAGAAATTTATACAAACAAGAAATAATGTCTATTAAGAAAATAATGAGTTTCGTCTATCTGGTAAATCGTGCCCACTTGGCAGAAAATAATATATTTGGATATAACTGGTATTTAGACCAATAGAAATAATGTCTACTGTGAAAATAATTGACGCTCTTTGGAATCATGACTCTTAGATAAAAGCTTTTCTATCAACATAAAATAATGACTCTCAATATAGCTGTCTCCTAGGCCAGTAGAAAAAAATATCTTACAAAAATAAATGGCTTCTTGTGAAATTTTGTCTCGTAGATAAAAACGTGTTTTTTTCACACAAGTATAATGCTCTTGGAAGGAAAATGACTCTAGAGTGTCTATTAGTGACCCTAAGTGCTTGCTAGCGTCAACAATAGGTATAGCAACTTTTGTGTCTTATACGAATAGAACGTGACTACTTGTCTACTAGGGAAATGAAAATGAGAAGGTAAAACGTGACTGTACACAATGACTTTAGATAACAAAGATGCCTACCAATTGCATTGGCCAATGGGAAAAATGTCTTATCATTACTCACTGAAGTCGCAGGCAATCTCACAGGAGAGGCGCAAAGATGAAAATGTCCATGATCGCTTGGGGCACGGGAAGGGAAAACGTGACGCAGGGGTTTTCAGTCTTAGCTATTTATCACTGGCATCAAGGCAACTCTTAGGTGGAAAGACAGGATGACCGTATATACTCAGGTCCTTGATTTTAAACGTGACTACTACTCGTCTCGTGTGAGTGGGGGACACGAAATGACTCCTTGCCTTAGATGCTTGGGACTTATAGGGCTTTGACGTGAATCACGGGACTACAACTGCACTCGAGAGTTCTGAGATGAACAGTAATAAATCCCAATTTAATACAATGGTAGGATTTCAATCAATCCAGTACCAATTTTCTTTCTCATGTAATAAATCCCAATTTAATACAATGGTTGGATTTCAATCAATCCAGTACCAATTTTCTTTCTCATGTGAAATGCCCTCCTGCATATCGTAAGATGCAGTTGAACTGATAAGTTAAAGTTATTACCTGATAGATTTATTACCCCCGCCCCTCCCTGTCTCACTGTCACGCTTGGGTCGCTGTTCCAAAACGCACTTGACCCGCTCCATAAGGCGAAGTGTAGTGCATACAATTCTTTACGCAAAATGCGGATGCGACAGGGAGTCGACTGTGACAACGCCCATCATGAGTTCTCCATTTCCAATGATTTTTGAGTTTATGAGCCGTAGCATGGACATGAAAATCTCAAAAATGAATAATTCCAAAAGGAATCTAATTTTAGAAAGAAAACTACTATGTTATTGATATATCCACACTAATTGTAGTACCATTCCTACTGATGTTTATCTGGAAACTGGTTTTGGCTGAGTCAATATATCGCGGTATATGAAACCTCCAGAAAGGGGGGGGGGGTGGGGGGAGGGGCTTTGCAGTGGGTTGATCGAACGTATTGAACGTTGCGAATTAGGGCAGAAATGTATGAAGGCAAATGAAAGCAATTACAAGTATCCTGGTTCGTTACGATCTGGTGGGAAGAGATCATTAAATGAGTAGGTGGGTACTGGCTTTTGAATCCTTACATCCACATCCGTCGGTGGCTCATTGGATATCACTTTCTTCTACCGTCGTTAAAATATTTTAATTAGTCGGCTGAGTTGCTATATATGAAGGCTGAGAAATGAATGAATAGATTCATCAATTTTTTTATTTCACATAAGTATCAATGAGTGTATTATTGTATGAGTGAAAAGATGTGACTGAAGAAAAATTGCTTTAGCAAGAATAGTATTTTTTCAGTCACAGCATATCATTTGTATAACATAATGTACGTATTAGTATTTAGTTGAATGGATACAAATAAAATGAAACAAGCACGATTTATAATAACTAATATCCTCAATAAACTATGAAAAAGAAAATGATGAACTAAATATTCAAATGTAAAATGTTTCATTTTAGAATTCAATGAACCTAATTTGGAACAGTACCAATACTCAGTGAAATGTTAGTTGGTAATACTGCAAAATGTATATTCGAGAACTCAACCAGAGATCACAAATATACGAATTTAATCAGCTCAATCAAGTAACAATCATACCACAAATTGATCCCTCGGGTTGTTTACACATTCCCTCCAAGATTGTAAAGGGAAATGGCAATTGATAATCGAAGCCAGTTTCGAATTGAGGAAGTTTGAAGTGTTGTTGACAATTACAACAATGAAAAGTACAACTCACCAGATTGTAAATACTCATTACAACCACAAGCAATACACATTTCTGAAGTACTTTTGTGAAAAAGTGGGAGAATACGTTTAATTTCACTTAGGAGTAGACAGCAGACCCCTTCAAAAACACGTTAGGAGCACACGTGAGTAAAACACGTAAGTACACCTTATCGGATAGTACAAGCCTAATAATTGATTTTTTTTCTTTTTTTACGCTCACACATTTTCAAAACAACTAGCTCACTACAAGCCTCGTGCACATCTGTTCCAGCGCTCGCGGCACGCACTGGGATCCAAAAAAAGGAAAAATTCCATCCCAGACTCCCTGGAATATTAAGAGACGATCTAAATGATAGGTTCATTCCGAATCAGCTGATAGAGCTAAATTCTCTCCTATTCATCCTAGGAAGTTGAGATTTGATAGGGAGTTTTAGAATACGTTTTGACATAGATATGTCTTACCGCTGGGGGTCATGATAAATTTTGTTACACGGGAAAAGAAATTGTAAAGCAATTTCTATAAACAAATTCAGCAACTATACAGCAACAATGAAGCAGCGCTCTCCGGGTGCTGTAAGAAACAATTTTTTTAATTGAGACATTTTTAACTTGAGGCACAAAACACATATTTCACAGGGGTAAAAATAAAACATATCCATGTACCGATGTATCTGCAGGTAGTGTAGATACTCATCATCAGTTTACTGATGTTATCCTTTCAACTATTTTCTCATGTTTTTATTCACATTTAGTAGTACTTAATCCAAGTTTTACAACTGATAGTAAATTGATTTTGAGTACGATACTTCAGCTATATAGACGAAACAAGATACAGAACTTGATTTGAACATACTTTTACGCACTATTGTACTTACCTACAATATAATATTAACATCAAATCAGTTGGTTCGTATGGTTTCGTTCTTTTTAATCTTTTCACTACGTCATCTTCATCCGGAAAACAGACAACTAAATATATAATATATAATATATATATAATACTATGCTATAATATATATATATATATAATACTATAACATCGAGACTCAGTTTTACGTATCTCAACTACATTTAAACTAGCCTCGCGATTTAACTCATATGGAATCTTCGTGAAACATTTTACCACAAACGCACGAGTTAGAATGGAATCAGACTCATAGATGATGAGAAATCGATGTTACAAAAATTTCACGTTTGCGCATGCGCACACGCAGCTATTTATTCAACGGTAATGGAATTTGTAGCAAACCGTATCTATATGACATAAAGCGCACAATCTCAGAAGAATTCATCAAAATGGATGAATCAGTTGAAGAATTTTGCCTGTGTCAATCAATTTTAGTTTTTCGCATGTACAGAGTAGTTATCACTCTACTAATCGCAATATCGGTAGTATTACCGTCAGTCGATCGTGTTCATTTACTTATCTTGCTTTGTAACTGGAAAAAGTTGTCAGTTAAAACATGTTTTCTATCTGTTTACATTTCTATTATCTTTCGCGTACATTGAATATTGAAAAAATCCCTATCTTAATCCTGGAATTGGTTATTCACTTTCTCCACGAAGTAAAATAGAATAACTCAAGGTCTAATATAATTATTACAATTTCTCACTGTTTGTTGTATTTAGGCACCAGTTGTCTATAGTTGTATTTAGTTGCAGTGTTTTATAATCGGCACCTTATTCTAATAGGCAACTTGTTGAACTAAGGTAAATAATAATTATAAATAAAAGGAAAAACAGTGGATAGAAATGACCTCAGGTATTACCCAAAAGGCATTGTTCGTGGCTGGCTTGTGATGAGAATCAAAACTCGATGGGTTGACCTGCGGGTAGGCCAGAAAAACGGCGCTATAAGAAAAACCGGGTACCGGGAAAAGCGAAGGGTGTCAGATCATTGGACGAGGGGTTGTGGGAGGCGGGTTATAATATAAATTGTTGTTGCCGGTGACAAGAAGAGTCCAAGTTTCACTAACGACCTTCTCAAGGCTCTCGTAAAATGGAAAAAGTTTACCCTTCCTTCGCCGTCACTGTCGATCCACCTTACCCTCAACAAGAACAGACGACAGAGACGTGTTGGTGTTTTGTATAAAAATGATGCAATCACCATTAGCTATTTACCGTTCAGTGCCACCTAGTAATAGAGCCGAGTTTTTGATGAGCTCTCTAATGGCTCCAACATATTTGGTGGCGCCTGATCTCTCAGATCCGTATTATACTGAAGGAATCAATTTGTTCATCATTTCACCTGGGAAAATAGTAAGAGGGATAAACTTCATCATCCAATCATCCTTTATTAAAGTTTGTGATTAGTTACACTTTCTTGATAATACATGTATAGAAAAAAAAGGTATGTAAATGTGTAGATAGTTCACAAATTGTAAAAATGTACAATTTCAGCTGAATCATGTGAAAGTTGGACATGATCCAGGTTCGATAATAATCATATTCCAATGAAGCCATAGATTTTAAACTGCAACAATTTCAAAATAAACAATCATTTACTTATGAGAAAACCCTAGGAAAATGAAAAAAAGTTACGGAGATTAAACTTTTAAGAGGTAAATGTACATAATACATAAAAAGAATTAAGTTGTGATAACGAAATGAACTAAAACTGTAAAAATGAAAATAGAATGATACTTACAATTTTGGTGGCGTGGCATCTATCAGATACAAAAAGTCTCTAGCGCCTAGATGTGCGTAGGACCAAGGTCACTACAGTATTGGCTTGTGGGACGTGAGACACGCGTTTCCCTCCGTGGGGTAGGAGCTTAGAGAAGCAGTAATCGATTTTATCATCGATTGTATTGATAAATTGGTAGTTAAAATTCGATTTTCGATTTGAATTTGAATTTACTCAAAAAATAAAGGGTCGGAAATACACTTTTAAGCGATTACAGTCGCGAGTAAAAATCTTCTCAGCTTTTGAAAAAACCTGTTCGGACGGCACTGATGTGACCACCGATCCCACATATTTCATTACGAGATTGCTGAGTTCAGGGGTAGCTGGGTGAATGTAGAGCCGGTATTTCAGAGGAGATTTTGTCAAATCACACTCTGCTGGCGCTTTCAGATATAGAGCCAACTGGTCGGGAATATCTGAGATGGCCCCAGCCCGGAAGACAGAGTACCGGGAACTCGTGCTGGTTTTCTGATGTTTTTGGATAGCCTAGGAGTGCCCAATGAACAAAGACTGATAATCCATCGTGTCTTTGGAGATAATTAGCAAGTATATTCAAGGTGATACCAATACGGTGACCACACAACCTGAAAGTTAGAGCCAGGAAAAGGAGACAACAACAACCAATATGGTGATTAAATAGGTGGTAGTTATCTATTCCATTCCAATGAATGTATTCTATGTTTGATAGAATTGGTACGTAAGTAAGTAAATTGGTAGCTATAGGCGTATAGGTGTAGATATACTTACTTAGAAATGGGCTTTCTTGCAGTAAAAATTGATTTTCCCCAAATTGATTTTTGATAGCAAATCTATTAATTGGTAATGGAAAATTGATTTTTCGATTAAATTGACAATTGATTTCTATCCCTAATCTCACAGATTCAGCGCCTCGAATGGAGTGTTAATGTCATAAAATATAAATTGATAATCGAATGAATCAACTATTTAGAATACAGTCGTCATGAGAAAATGAAGCAAGCATACGGGGATTAAAATAGGTCCTTCGAGAGCATGGTGAAAATTAGTGGAAAGGTTCATTAGTTTGATTGTTGTGAAATAGGAGAGCCATTTCACCAAGATCGCTGGTCTATAATAGTGTGCATTTTACAAACTATCTATATATTTAACTATTTTACGTCCAATCAACATCAGTACTGTTGGATAGTTGGTAACTATTATTCTCTTCAGTGTACAACGAGTTCACAGTTAGTAATAAGAAGGAAATATAACAACAAAAACTCAACGGCATGAAGGATTCCTACCATTGAACTGGTTACAATGAAATGGATAGGGGATCGCCTGGTTGACAAAACCGCTCTATTTCTGAAAGATTAATCGCTATTTTGTACATCAATAGGGTTAGCATAACATGGAAAACTAGCAAAGGCATTACATGGAGAAACGGCAAAACAATTCATTTATTAGTAATTACCTTGAAAATTGTGCTTGGGGATTGAAATTTTGCGTATGGGCAGAACCTACCTTTAATCGGGGAACAATGAAATTCATAGGGAGCCATTTTAACTTCGACCCGCGCAATCGATGGTATGGAAGGTCCTACGATAGTCCCTCTTCCACACAACTCTTTAACAATTGCCGTACTAACCAACTTTTTCCTTTATCAATGTTATAGTTCTGTAGGTTCGTTTGATGTTCGAGGTCGTCGTCTTTTGAATTTGTCTGCCTTTTAAAGCTCTCTTGGCTTTATCGGGTCCACAGATCAAGTAGGCACTTACATAACTCTAATCATCACCAGCGGCTATGCTCACTTACCCTTAGTATGGAACTATTGCTACAAAGATTTTTAAAATATTGTTGCAATCAGGAATCAAGGCACATTCCCATGCCAGATCCTGGATTCGAATCAATATCTTACAAACACCTTAAATTTCCTATTATCTGTTCTCTAACCAAATAATTTGAACCAAACTTCCCATAGCCAAAATTTAGTACGTCTGTTTGAAAACTAACTAAACCAAAATCGTAGTCAGAAACCTAGCGCTTTAAAATAACAACCAACATGAGATCTTATCTCACTCTTCCTAACGAAACCTGTGTTTACCAGTTGGCCCGCATTTGAACAGAAATAGGGGTTCTAGGCAATCTGATGTTTATCTTGCAAAGGCAACCTGCATCAACACTCGTCAAAAAGAACGGAGAAATGACTCCCGGAAACCACCAGGGAAATGTGCGGTTTCGCTCCAGAAGTGATTTTACCCCCATCGGACTGAAAAAAAAAAGAAAAAAATCCAACTAAATAAAAGATTCATAATGCTTGGAGGTCGTATGGATTCGTGAAAGGAGTAGTGACCTCGAGAGGAAGAGGCAGAAAAGTTGGAAAAGGTCACTAACTGCCACTTGTCACGTCAGCTGCTGTCGGTAATCCTCGACTGAATTCGCGTATAATGACAAGGAGGAAAATATTGTGACTCGCATGCCAAGTTCAAAGACAATATCGTGTGATCTACAGCCATAGCAAATAGTACTAAACCAGCCTTGGTAAGGCTGAATGTTTTTTCTTTTTTGAAGAAAGGGGTGGGGTTTTATTGGAAAAACAGGTCATGCCACTTGAATTCAACGACTAGGGTCAATCGTTCAATTGTTTTTCCATTTTGGTAATTGGAAATCTTGACTGAACGTGACCTTGGTTGCTGATATTCATCTTGATTCGCAGTCAATACAAATTCTTTCAATAAAATCGAAACAAGTCATGTAGAGAGTCATTTTAAGACAATTCAGAAGAATTGACGTATAGAAAGACGTATGCATCTACAAAATGTGAAAGAATTCGAATGCAGAATGTACATATATAGATACCTCAAATTTGAATAAATACGTGTTCAATAAATAGACTAATTGATTGCAGTATTGGAATGGAGATTAGAGAAGATGATCATTGTATTCTTCACATAAAGACTAATCTCGTTAAACCATTTACCTTAAAGCCTCTCAACTTGGGCCCACTTTTGGAGGTTTCCCTAGTATAATCGTCTATACTATACTTTACTTTATACTCGTAGCGATGAACTTATAAGAAATAGACGATTTTACTCCAGCGTAACTATACATCCCTGATATATACTCTTGTGATTAAACTCAGCCCAACGGACCCCAGGTCTTTTTGCTTAAAGCCTACCACTCAAACATGCTTATGATGTTTGTGTATACCTAACAATGATTATGTTAAGCAGGACTCGGGTCCTCGAAGAACTTCATTGCTGAAAATTATAAAACTTTATTACCAATAACCCCCTTCAAAGGAAGTATTCTCGTCTTGTACTATTACTGGTACATTTGGTACATCTGAAAGTAAGATATTCTCATATTTTCGTAGGCAACGCATAAAAGTTTTGTTCGAAAAGACAGGCCTGGACCATTCTACTTCAGCCAGGCCCCTTTTTGTGCGTTTGGACAGCGTCGGAACTGGTCCTGGACCAACAGTTTGCTGTTCAATGAGACCGTCCAGGACTAGTCTTAACAGTTCTGGATTTTTTCCGGGACTGTTGGTCCCGCACATGCGCACTCATGTGACCGGTCCCTCTCTTCCTGCTTCTCCATTATCTTTTCTTATCTGTTGTTTCGCGCTTCCGACAAGCGACAATATTTTATCTTGCATTTGCATTGTTTGACTACCGTTGTGGGGATTACCTACCGGCAATAGGTAACTTTTAACATGTATCATGTTTTAGCCCTGGGGTCCTAGCAATTTTTGCGAGTCAATTTTGCGAGTCAATTTTTTTCCGCGCACGAAACATATAGTGTTACAGTGATTTCCGCCTACAACCGAGTCGTTGCTAGGGAAATGGTACTTCGTCGTTTTTCATCCCACAAAATTCGTTGACCATTCGTTCGAAAGCTCTCGATTTATCCAACAATATTATGTTAACTACTGCGAAGTGCGTGTCCAACAAACTGAGTTATGAGCATGGTTATATAAATAATTGTTTACACACAGGTGATCATTCTCAATAATTGAGAATGAATATCGAGGAGAAAACATGATACATGGTTGAAATTTTTGGTTCTAGAACAGAAATGTTTTTGGCATAGCACTTGCATAAATCGTAAAATAAACCCGGATTTGCTTCGATGGAATGCTGGAGACAAGAGGGTTCTATCAAGGTTGTCTCCAGCATTCCATCGAAGCAAATCCGGGTTTATTTTACGATTTATGCAAGTGCTATGCCAAAATTATTTCTGTTCTAGAACCAAAAATTTCAACCATGTATCATGTTTTCTCCTCGATATTCATTCTCAATTATTGAGAATGATCACCTGTGTGTAAACAATTATTTATATAACCATGCTCATAACTCAGTTTGTTGGACACGCACTTCGCAGTAGTTAACATAATATTTAGTGATCAAACGAGCTTACCTGTGAAGTTTGATCTTGATTGTATCCGGGGTCCCATCGAAGTAAATAACAAGGTAGTACCCCCGCTTCCCGCTAGGCGAACCACACACTTCAAAGCCAAAAAGACGCAGCTCCATGCATATGCTCCCTTAGTAGCCAACTCCATGACAGCCTGTCGCGCGGTAACCTACTTCAGTCTAATTCAAAGCTTTCTCGTTGCAGCTTATGGGGCTTATGGAAATAAGATAGGGTCGGGGTGGGACTTATTTACTTCGATGGGACCCCGGATACAATCAAGATCAAACTTCACAGGTAAGCTCGTTTGATCACTAAATTGTATCCGGGGTCCCATCTCGTAAATAACAAGGTAGCTATTCAAAGCAAGATGCAACGAGGGATGCAGAAAATACAAAATTTATTAAAACATTATTTCGTAGGAGTAGAGCAGGTGTGACAGTATAAAAGAGCAGTAAAGCTATTTTTTTTTTTTTTTTTTTTTTTGAGAAATATATGGCATCTTGTTAAGATTTCAAAACTGCATAAGCAAAACTTTCTGAATCCTGCAAGGGGCGGTTATAAAAATTGGCAAAAGTTTTAGATTTATCTGACCATCCGGCTGCTTTCCGTATTGTGTCTGCCCCTCCTGGCAGCTGCCGAAGTGGCAGCATGTCTGGTGCTGTGAGCGGAAAAAATGTTAACGTCCACTCCGCATTTGGATAAAGTTGATTTAATCCAACGGCTTATAGTTTGACTAGAAACTGTCTTAAAGGGCTTCTGAAAGGATATGAACAGGGAAGTGACATCTGACCTAAGAGGTGAAGTTCGGTCCAAATATGATTGTAGAGTAGAGGCAACGCAAATGGAGGGATTTTCCTTGAAAAATGGGATTTTCAGAATGGGTTGAGGCCTACCTCTACCAGAAGTTTTTATGCGTGCAGAAATTCTTATAGTAAATCCAAGGGGAGATCTAATAATGTTAGAGATGTCAATAAGAGAAAGGGTTTGAGATCGTTGACCCGTGGTCAGTGCCAGGAGAGTAGCCAATTTACAAGTTAATTGTTTTAAAGATATAAGGTCATCAACACTGTCATTGAAATAATCCAACACGATTTGTGGATCCCATGTAAAGTCATACTTTGGTGCAGAAGGTCGAAGATTAAACACACCCTTGAAGAATCTCTTCAAATTTTTCTCATGTGAGATTTCTTGCAAAACTATTGATGAAATTGCTGACCTGAATAAATTAAGAGATCCATATGACATCCCCTTTTCGAACTGAAGAGTCAAAAATTCCAAAATAAAAGAGATATTAGGGGAGAATACATTACAGTTTCTCAACTTGCAGAACTCCCACCAAAGTTTCAGGGCGGAATTATATTGCTTGAAGGTAGAAGATGTTATGGAAGCGATGCTGATATGCGCAGTCGACTCCGGAACCCCTTTCAGGAGGAGACTCTCCATGATAAGCGGCCTGCAACCAGGGTAAGTTTTCTCCAAAGGGGGTGAGGTGCCCTGTCAGGAGAAGAAAGCAAATTGAGTCTCGGTTTGAAAACTAAAGGGTCATTAGTGAGCATAGACGTAAACATAGGATACCATGGTTGTACCTCCCATAATGGGACCACTAAAACACCAGTGGCTTTATCATTGATAATCTTCTGGAGGACCTTACCAATTAAAACAAAAGGAGGAAAAGCATAAAAATAGGAAGTTCCCCAGTCTAGAGTAAAGGCATCTATTGCATAGCTTTCTGGGTCTCGTTGCCATGATACAAATCTATCACACTTTGAATTATGCCTTGAGGCAAAAAGATCAACCTCAAAATCTCCAAATCTCTCATGGATCTTATGGAATGCAGCATCGTCCAATTCCCATTCGATTTCAGTCTCCGCACGTCTAGATTCGAAATCGGCTACTTCATTATCCGAAGAACGTATGTATGAAGCGTAAATGAAGATACCTCTAGAAGCACACCATTCCCAGATTTTTCTAGCAAGTAAGTTAAATTGTGGAAACTGAACACTACCCATTTTGTTAATAATGGCAATCGCCGTTGTATTATCCACCCGACAGAGAATGTTACAGGAGAATTTATCCTTTGCAAAGCACTTCAGTGCCAGCCAGGCAGCAAGAAGCTCAAGATAATTAATATGGTGCTTCTTTTCATCATCTGACCAGGTACCATGGGCTCTCTTATCATTGTAACATGCCCCCCATCCAGTAGTAGAAGCATCGGAAAAAATCTCCAAGGCGAAATGAAGTGAACCCAAGGGTTTACTAATTAATGGGAGATTAGATAACCACCACTGAAAATCTGGGAGGAGGTCCCTATTGATTGGCATAATAGCATCATAATTACCATTACTATCATCTAAGGCTAGTAATTTTGATCTTTCGAAAAACTTGACAACCAACCATATTTTGAAGCATGACAAACAGAGCTAACACGACCCACAAATGAAGCCCAGTCTCTAATCGAGCAGGAATCAAGTGACATGAACTGTTTAATCTGGCGGAGTAATTGAGAAATCTTGTGATCCGTTGGATATATCTTCATTGTTTGAGTGTTGTAGATGAAACCAAGATACTGGCATTCCCTCTTAGGAATCAGAGAGCTCTTTTCATAATTCACGATGAAGCCCAAAGATTCGAGAAACGTTACCGTATAATCAATATTAAACAAGCATGATTCAAAGTCTCTACCAATCAAGAGAAAATCATCTAGATATAATACTGATAAAAACCCTTTATGTCTTAGATGGGCCAAGACTGGTTTCAAAAGTTTAGTAAATACATAAGGGGCCTGGCTGAGGCCAAAGGGTAAGGCTGTAAACTGATAAGTGGACCCGCAGAAACAAAAGCATAATATTTCCTGTGAGCTTTGTGAATTGGTACCAATAAATAAGCATCCTTGAGATCTAATGTTCCCATGTAAGCATTAGCAGAAAGTAATCTCGCAACCGTCTTATGGTCCTCAATTTTAAAATGACAGGATGAAAGGCATGCATTTAGGGACTTTAAGTTAATCACGAGACGATTTGAGCCATCTTTTTTTGGAACCAAGAAAATGTTAGATATATATTGATCTTTAGAGGGTTTAACTTTCGCAATGGCTCCTATTGATGAAAGCCGATCAATTTCCTTTGACAACGCCTGTTGTTCAGTCTTAGACCAGTGTGGGGTGAGGGGTTTGAATAGGATGCTGTATGAAAGTTAATTTCATACCAGACACATAAGAGAGCACTAATTCATCATTATAGACTGCCATACCTCATAATAATGGCTCAATCTCCCAGCTTGCTTACTTACATCCACCGCAGTGTCTAGTGTCGACGTCCTGGTTTCTTGGAGTGCTGTGTTGTCCTCCGGGGGTGTGTTTCTTGGCGATAAGGTCGAGAAGAATGATGTTGACGAGGGGCCCGGTTTTTGTATGGCTTTTGTCCTCCCGTCCGAGCTCCCTGAGGTTGGTAGCGGCGAGGACTCTTCGAGTTTAAAGAACCCTTGGCTAAACGAGGTCTTTCCTTAACTAATTTCAATTCGAGTGAAGATTTTTCGAGAGCAGGAACAGCCTTTACACGTTCAGTCAAATCTGAACCGAAAAGGTGCTCATCTGATGGTGCGTCCTTGAGGATTTCTTTCAGGTCATCATTGAGATTTAGAGAAACTAGTTCCTTTCTGGATTGAGATTCAGTATGGTGTACATCTGCTAGAAGCCTAGCTGTATCACTCAAGAATTGAAGGGTCTCTTTATTGTCTCTCCCCTCCTCACGAAGAAGAAAGGACATAGCGTTCCCAATGGCAGTCAAACTATGGCCTATCTGGCCCTGAAGAGCCGACAATCGGTTGTCAAGCCGTAACACAGCCTCTGAGGATACTTTAGCAATCAAGTCATTCAGTTTAGGAGGTTCAAGAAGTGGAAAATTACCTGGAACGGGATATTTGTCCCTAAGTTCCTTCTTTTCCTCCGCAGTTAACCCCTTTCTCAAAGACGACATCCAGCGGTCTCCAAGTTCTTTTTGCAGCGGCGGACCAGTAGGAGCCACCTGAGGGGTAATATCCCCGAGGACTCGCAGTATCTCCTGACTGAGAGTAGGGTCCGCCAGTTGTTGAACGTCCGTTGAAGGATTGCCCAGAGAGATGGATCTATCATCTGTGAACGAAAACCGAAATAGAAACAACCTCAAAAGAAAATATGAAGTACACAGGTTAACACAATCAGATTTCAATTAGTTATAGTTGTGGGTATCTTTAACAATCCGATACCAGTCAATGACCATAAATATCCTGTTTAGCCATCACAGACATATGAATTTATTTGTACAAGGTGACTGCATAATACGCATAATATGGAAATGGGTCTCTGGATGGTGTATCACAACACCACCTTCATCATGTGCATCACAACACAACACCTGCTCCATCAAGTGTACCACAACACTTGAGAGATGTCTAGATCATAGATACTGCTTTGTCCTCACAAACAAAATAAACCTCAAAAAGCCAGGTGAAAGGGTATATCACAATACCAGCTACTTAATCGGTCGCTATCACAAGCGAAAAAACGAGGTAGTCACATAGCTTGGAGGCCTAATTTTGGTATGGGTGGGGAGGGGGGGCATATACCATGGGAATATAACTAACTACATACCTGGAATGATGATGCCTCCGCACGAATCTGAGTCCGAAGAATGGGATGGCTGAAGATCGGAAGAATATTCTAAATCTGTGCTGGGATCACTGGAAGAATAACGACGGTGACGTGAAGTATAGTGGCGGGGCCTCGATTTTGAGGACCTAGGCCTATCACCAACTCCTTCCTCTAATGCCCGACAAATTTTCTTTAAACGTCGGTGTAACTGTTCCGAAGACCGCGAGCGACGACGACGAGCGCGTCTTCCAGACATAACGAATAATACGGTATTGAATAGAAAAAATAAAAAACTAGAGAAATATAAAAAATTTCAAATTGTGAAGTGCGTAGAAGCCAAGCACAAAACGAAGACTGAAGTAGGTTACCGCGCGACAGGCTGTCATGGAGTTGGCTACTAAGGGAGCATATGCATGGAGCTGCGTCTTTTTGGCTTTGAAGTGTGTGGTTCACCTAGCGGGAAGCGGGGGTACTACCTTGTTATTTACGAGATGGGACCCCGGATACAATTGTTGGATAAATCGAGAGCTTTCGAACGAATGGTCAACGAATTTTGTGGGATGAAAAACGACGAAGTACCATTTCCTAGCAACGACTCTGTTGTAGGCGGAAATCACTGTAACACTATATGTTTCGTGCGCGGAAAAAAATTGACTCGCAAAATTGACTCGCAAAAATTGCTAGGACCCCAGGGCTAAAACATGATACATGTTAATAATTTTGGCATAGCACTTGCATAAATCGTAAAATAAACCCGGATTTGCTTCGATGGAATGCTGGAGACAAGAGGGTTCTATCAAGGTCATGTAAAAGTTTCTGAAATTGAAACTAAATGAAATTCACGGAATCGAGTTTATTGTTACTTTTGGTACCTACCCAATAGGTGATTATGTTACCTTGATAATTTTCATTTGGCAGCTCAGCTCTTGGCAAATACAAAATTTGCGTAACTATTGGTTCGCATCAACGAACATCGTGTAATCCTTTTATAATGTACAACCGCTCCGTAGCTAAGGAATTCAACTCCGTTAGCTTTAATCCCACGAAAATCATTCACCACTTGTTGGAAAACATCACCCGAAAACATCACAGTGTCAAATTCCACCTATTGCGTAATAAACAATCAGATGTTTTAAATCATGACGACAAGACGTCACTGAGATTGAAAGTTTTCTGTTTCCTTGGACTCTAATGTAATTCACTAGTTACCTATGTACCTATTAATATCTCCCATAGGTTTTCGGAACGATGAAAAATAGCAGATAATGTTCCGTAGCAATTATTTGGTTGTGAGAGACAATCATCGGAAAATTTCGTCACCCGTAGTAGTAGTATCAGAATCTTATATCATAAGTATCACTCTCTAAAAGTAACGCTTTTCGTAGTTAGATGCCAAAGCAAAGTCATAAAATTGTTAATAAAACGAATTATCCCGAAAAGTGGATATGTTCCCTTTTGATGGATTACTTACTCCTCAGATATTCTGTGGAAATAAGAAATGAGGAAGGTTTTAATATAGGTTTGGTTCAGGTTATCCCAGAATCATCCGAACGCGTTCGGACAGGCTCAGTCCAGGACTCAATCCTGGACAGTTCTAACCTTTCCCTTTTCAGAAAGTCCTGGACTCTCTTTCCGAACAAACAAAAAGCTACGCATTTCACAGTAACGTGGTATCATTGAGATTGTATAAACTGCGGTAAAACATAATTATTGATATCAGAGAGTTTTAGTGGCATGAAACTGACAAAGCATCCGCAAACGCAACCGCATTCCTTGGCCGGAAACGTATTTCGAAACACGTCGCATCGCAGCATGGCAATGCGTTTAGCGATACCGCTCCTATAATGAACGGTATCGTTTGTGTAACATACATTTCTCGAAACCTCATATCAGAGAAGCGGGAACAAGCTCCAGCTGTTTTATTCATTTATTTTTTTATTTTTTTATTTTATTTATTTTTTTTTTTTTTTCACGTCAATCAGAAGAGTTATTGGCCGCAATGTTCAAGTGTTTTTGCTGTTTGAGGTAGTGTGACGATGAGAGTTACCTAACGCTAAATTTGGGGTTACTTTTTTATCGAGACTAGATGCGTTGGACGTGACGCCCATGGCAACGCCAATTCGCCGATGTTACAGCGACAACGTACCCCCTACGAATTAGAGGACACGTAATAACGATGTACGTTTTTTCTTAATTGCCATTAAAACCCTCTATTACGTGCAACTGTTTCTTTATTAGGTCAAAGTAGCGTTTTATATTGATTTTTGTACCAATCGTATTGGTTACTTCGGTAATGTTTTGTGAATCAATACTAGGTAAAGTACCTATTGCCCAAAAAATCAACAAGCAATATTGTTGTTTCAAGTATTCCATAACCAGACTAAACGTTCAACAACACGTCGAACCCCCCATCGCCAGTGCCATATGGATCCAACTCTTCTTCATATTCAACCTTCGAAAGATAATGTTGAGCGTAATACTGATCAGTTTGTCCAATTAATCCGTACTTTAATAAAAGGATTTATTTACGATATAGTTTTATTTTTGAGAGGCGAGCTTGCGAGCATCCAGACCACCTAACTATACACATCATTCTGATCTATTACGTAGGCGCGTTTATGATGCGGAGGCCGATTAACCTTTATAAGGAGGCCGGTTTATTATCGGAGGTTGATTATGGTATATACGGACGCTGGTGTTTGAGGGTATGACGGTGCTCTTGACAGTCAAGTCAAAATCAGCGGTGCCAGTAACAAGTAGTTAGATATAAGCAACGCATTACCTCCTAACGACTGTACTTATGCAGGATGTGGAAATATGTATTCAACGGATACATGAACCACCGAATGTTAAAATAAGCAATAAAAGTAAGTTATGCATTACCATTAGTATGCATTACCTATTTTCTCTCTGTACATGATCAGACATTCCTATTGAGATCATTATATGCCCATTTTAAAAAACGCTTGTTTTATTCAGCTACGATATAAGGCTCAGAAAGCAATGAAGATAGCAATGAGAGTCCTCAACTCAGTGACTTACTTGGAGTAACGCATCTTACAGAAATAACCTTTTTTGCTGAACTTCTGTTCCTGACCCTGAGGGTTTATAAACGAATTGTGTTATTATCCACGGTAAGTGATATTTGTTACCCTTAGATGCAGGAGTCTTGGATTGGTAACATTACGTCTTGTTTTATTTGGTAATGCACCACATTACCCTTAATGCTCAAGTTTCTCGAAGACACATCCTATCAATCACTCAAACTAACGCCTAATTTGTAATCATCCACTGGTAGTTTTTTATAGCAGCAATCCTCCCTAAAACCCCTGCCTCTCTTGTTCTATTCCTAGCTTTTATGGGTAAGAAATAGGTTATTTATTCCTTCGTCACCTCCCTACTCATTTACGCCAGTGGTTTCATTAGGTTTGGAGTAACCCATTAATTACCCTTATCAATTAAACCTATTACATACCTAGTAATCACACCATACGTCCCACATTTGCTTACGAACTATACACCGTGGTGGAATTTTTCATAATATCTAATGTTGATACACAAAATTTGCTTCAATTGGACTATTACCTTATATTGTTTATATTTGTAAATGTTTGAAGATGTAAAAAAATACTAATACATAGAGACAAAAAGCTACAAAAATGTGTATCTTTAGGGGAGAAGAAAAAGGATAGAACATAGGTACGTTGGAAAAGGCAATACATTTTCATGGAGGCATGACCTCACGGTAGAGGTCACATTTCCGAATCACTGGATAGCGCTTTCCGCTCTCTTCATTCATTCGCTCGGGAGCATCCGCTGATCCTCCAAACGACGAGAGAAGCGCACGGAATCACAAACCTCCTCTGATGCCTGTTTTCTAGGTGAGTCCGTTGACGGAATACGAATAGTGATAATACGTCATGAGCTCGCCCCAGCGTGGCCGTAATATCCACCAGAGGTGAAACAAAACAGTTCGTCAAACGAAAACGTCCCTTATCTCAGTTGTATCCTGCTTCAACCAAAACGAGCACGAAGTTCAGTAACCCCTCTTGATTACCAAATAGTGTTGTGAATGATGATTATCCTTATGCACAACTTGTACTTATAGAAAGTTATAATTTTACAAAATTCCACAGACAATTAATTTTGTGAATCTGTTATCGTGCATATTCTAAAAACAACTTCAACATTAGTAATACTTATCCTAACAAGGCAACTTTCTATAGGGTTGAAAGTCAATATTTCTTTACACGTACTACGTTTGACTCTATCCTAAGAAAACGGATTTTAGCTCAAAAAATCCTTTGAACATTTGGGAAACCGTAGTCATTAGAAAAGTATGAACGACAGTTGAACAAACCATTTTTTTTTTTTTTTTTTTTGAATTATTTTAGTTAAGAATTTTTTTTTTTTTTTCGGTCTCTATTTCTCTCAACTCAATAAAGTCATGTCGTCAGGAATAATAATTATGACGAGTCACCCTTTTGCCAGACCAACACAAATTGTGTTACAAAAATTGAGTACGTCATTGAGTTGCAAGAGATATTGACTCGAAAATCGTCACGAAATTGTGAGAACCTGCAAGAATCCGTTAAACAGTCGATGAAAAAGCTGCTTGTTTGCTAAAGATTGATGTTCACAGTTACAGCTTCATATGTTTCACTGTTCGTTCCCACTGTTTCACTGTTTGTTGCCATTTGGGTGACAATTTTTATTCCTGAACAAATTTCCCCTAGAGGCAGGAAAATGTCTGTCTGTGTGACTTGCACGCAGGCATTTGTAATAACAGAGTTTAGAGTACCTAAATAATTCATTATTTTATTTAATGGTGTCTCCCGTTCACTTTTGAAGGAAGTTCAACCGGTTTCAATGCGGGTTTTAAATAAAATCAGCGAGTTCCACGGATTATATTAACATCCCCATGAACTCCCTGTAACATCCTAAGTCGATAAAAACCTAACAGCGCTGTCCGGGTAAACAAATCTGTAATCAAGGAAATGCATTTCGATGGTAACTTACTTCATCGGATGTTTGCTAAGTATCGTTTGCAAGGATTTTAAATATTTTTTCGCCACGCGTTCAACAAAACCAAAAAGATTTCTAACCCATGAGCCAAACAAATTTTACAGATTTCATTAGGATTAGGATAAGAAGGTTTTTGGTGGGTAAGGAGGAGAGGGGAGGGCTTACAAATCTAGTAGTCATTAGTGCAACCTAGTGCTACCGCGGACATGATTAAATTGTGATCATTTTGTAGATATGTATATTTACGAAAATTCCCTAACGCAAAAATTTATTTTGGAATGTGGTTTAGGACTGGCTGGTAAGCCTATTTCTCCAACTTCCCTTGGCATGAATATATCAGCAATAGTTATTAGAGTTTTTTTCCCAACCCACCATTATATGCTCCCTCTTTTACTTTGTATTCACCTGAGTGGCCATTTCTCTCAACGGAGCTCACATAATCCTTACAATAGCGAATTCGTGTTTTCCAAAACCTTTGGTAGCCTAGCATGATGTATCATCAGTTTTCACTGTAAAGGTGGTAATGCAAACCACAAAATCAATTTACCTAATTCATATTCGATATTTTCGTTAGAATACCCTTTTTTAACCATTATGTAGTTCCTGCCATTGTCATCCCCAGAATTTGAAGCGGTTGGAGTGAAGTGAAGAGGGACTTGGAGGAGCAAGTTCCTCAATTCAGCTTGAAAAGTATATTTTTTAGGAGTCCATCACAACTGCGTAAATGTTGAATCGTATCTCACTTTGAAATCTTCTAAAATCCGCATTAGGATGCTTAGAAAAGTTTTCAACCACAGGAACTATGACAGTAATAACCAGGGCGTCATGTTTAACTAAGCGAATATTGAAGACGGTTGTTGGTGAGAGGATGTCAATGAGCCACCACTGCTGATCTTCGGAGTAAGAAGCACGACCTCCTCCCTCTTACAACGTGATAATTCGAGTTTGTTCGCGCGAAGTAAGAGTTAACCCTATCATAAACCAACTTACGACAGGTTCATTACAGTGCTTAGCAGGAGTTTGTCGAAGGGGTGAAGGATAAAGTTCGAGATAATGTTGTTGGAACTAATACATATAGGGATTAAGTACCTGTTTGATTCTACTCATCAACTTACCACGAATTGGTACATTTTATTTTGTGAGAATTTCATTCACTGCCGGCTTACATCTGTACAAAAAAGTCTGTATGAATGTTACGACCGTCTAAATCCGAAATAAATGTGTTAAACCTTTCATTCACTGAAACTAACATTTTACGAGTGAATTGCAACTTTTCACGTACCTAGTACATAAATAAATCTTTTTGCTGAATTTTTCCATTAAAATAAAATCTGTGTCATGAGAATAATTTAAAACTTTTCTGCAATAACGAGTTTGGCAACTAAACAAATTGATTATTATTTTCAAGGACAAACCATTTAGTCGGATATGGAAATTGATGTATGAATCAACAAATATATAAAGATAGACCTATGTATTTACAGAAAAGATATTTGTTGAGTGAATAGTTGTTGACTCGGGCAAGAGATGAGGTAAATCAAAAATCTTCAGCTGTTGTTGAAGTCACACTCTATAAAAGTTATGATCACCTAAACTGTGCTCTAACAGTGTTCTTATCTATTAAATTCTTGATCTACGCTTTTTACCTGAATTGAGCATCGGCGGGTTAGAATTGTCAATAGCTCAGGCAATCATATTATATACAATAAATGTTATAGGTGAAAATTGGTTTGCTTCGGTTAAACCGTTAGGTTGTGCGTTGGCTACAGTTTCAATGGAGCCAATTACGATCTGTTGAGAATTATAATTAGTATTGCTATTCACTACTTCGTGAGACTCTTGGACAATCCTAGTTCCAGAAATATTGAATCCCGTTTTAGCGCATTTTCGTGAAAAATGAAGCTGTGGCAATGGCTTCAAAAATTTTAAAATCAAAATTAATGAAAAATGTCTTCAAGGAAATCGGTTTTGAGCCGTCGATTTTAACGATGACTCCCCTGAGGATTGAGATAAAAATTTTGTTCTTGCACCAAAAGTCAGGATTTCTAGAATAATAAATGAGTTTGTAATGAGTATGTCATGTCAAATTTTAAAAACTTCACATAGCCTATAATTTAAGTTGGACAGATACAAACATCCCCCCCCCCCCCCCCCCCTCATATCAGTTGTTCAATGACCCCTGTAACCGTGAAAAATGGACAAACATACGGGGAGACAGAGAAAATGGTACCAATCGTCTACAAATGGCATGAAACGGAAAAGAAACGCAAAATTTCATGATTCTAATTAATGTAGAGACAGACATACTTACTATTTTATTAATATAGATAAGCACGGCAAAATCGTGTTTTTTGAGGTTGAAAACCATGGGGTGGAGATAAGTTCATAGGTGTTGCCGCGCAGGAGACAAATCATTACAGCTGTTTAGTTACGCGGCATGACCCTCGTAAATGGGTTCTGAATCATTTTTTCCAATAGGTAAGCCATTGTAGGTACATATAGTGGCCATGAGAGCTCACCCAAAATTTCTCAAAGACGTGGACTGAGGCCGAACTCGTATAACCTGTAATCACAGAAGGAGAATATGTAGAACAACATGTAGAGGGTTTTGTTGGATAAATTAGGCATGTTTCATACGTACATAAAAGCGTTGGTTGCTAGATAATGTTGGTACGATACATTGTATTGGTATTGTTTTCAGTCCTATACCAACACACCATGTAAACCAGTCGTTGATATTCACAAGAGTAGTCATATAGGCGTTGCTCAGCATTTCCACTCTCCTGGTCGCTATCTTGTCCATTAGCTTTGATCAGTGAGAAGCAGCCGCCTTTCACGGTTGTCCCGTCTTAACCCCATCCAGCTTCCTGAATGTGGCTCATGATTAATTCCAAAACTTCCAATGCCTCTGATTGCAACCCATTCATGGTGTAATAATTTTGAATAACATTGTCAGAACCTTGATTTGATGTGAAGATAAGTCCGCCTCTGCGCTAAATCAAGACATCTTATCATCGTTATTGAGCGACAAAAGGTCTTGGATTATTTTTGTAAAGAATCCCTTCAATAGATTTTGAAATCATAGAAACATGTAGGTACGAACTAAATCACTTGCGACGATGTTGAGGAAACCCCTATCAAAACAGAAGTTAGTGAAAAGCGTTGTCTATTACCACAAAAAATAAAGAGTTGCATTGTTGAATCGATTTCGACGGTTAGGCCATCATCAGTAACAAACAAGTTATAGTTTGTCACTGATGATGGCCTAAATATCGAAATCGATTTGACATTGTAACTCTTTGTTTTTCGTGGAAATAGAACAAGTTTTAGCTGATTTTCGTAGGACATGTGGCTATTGCAATGGCTCGGAAAATTTTTAAATCAAAATTTTTGTAAAATTTCTTCATTGGAATCCGTTTTAAATCATTCTGAAACGAATCCTAGAGTCCTAGAGTGTAACCCTTTCTTATATATATATATATATATATATATATATATATATATATTTATATATATATATATTTATATATATATATTTATTTATTTATTTATTTATTTATTTATTTATTTATTTATTTGTTTATGTGTCATTCCAGACGATAACTCTCCTTAGGATTGAAATAAAAATTCCGTACTTGCGCCAAAAAATCTAGCATTCCAAACCAAAGGAAGAGTTTACTGGCTAACACTTTTTAAGCACATTAAATTGGTAAAATTTTGAAAAATGTACTAAAAAAATCACCAAAAATGGCTAAAATTGGCAAAAAATCGTTAAATTTATATTTTTTTGGTTGAATATTGCTCAAAAAATTTATTAACAATAGAATAGAACATTCAAAAGTTTATGTACAAAATTATGCTGAAATCACAACTAAAGTTCTCATTAACAACGAGTTTTTCTAACGTCGCAACGTAAACAATAGTAAATAACATGTGTTTCCCCAACAATATATATATATATATATATATATATATATATATATATATATATATATATATATATATATATATATATATTTATTTATTTATTTATTTATTTATTTATTTATTTATTTATTTATTTATTTATTTATTTATTTATTTATTTATTTATTTATTTATTTATTTATTTATTTATTTATTTATTTATGTGTCATTCCAGACGATAACTCTCCTTAGGTTTGAAAAAAATATACTTAATAGAACATTCAAAAGTTTATGTACAAAATTATGCTGAAAAATATACTTAAAAGTCATTAAAATTTGCTTAAAAAAATCGATAAAAAATGCAAAAAAGCTAAAAATTTTCGACCTCTATTTGAATAGGAGATTATTATTTAGAATACGTTTTTCTCCATAAAATCAATGGTTATTTCCTCACACTCCAAAGGCTCAAATTTCAAAACAATTTAACATTATGCAATACGATAATTTACGGAAATTCGCTCATACGATAATGCTGCGTGACTGAAACTTTTTTCACTAACTTCCGTTTAGAACACGTAGGTTAGTAATTATAAGAACTTAAGAATGGTTGATTATAGAGATATACAGCAGATATCTTTCAACTCGGTTGTAGTTACAATAAACTTACTTTTGGGTTGTATTTTATCCTGGGTATTAGTCAGTTGAACTGTAGCTAGTTTGTCAGTCTGTACATTCTCCTAACTGGACTAATAGAACTAAACTCTTGAATTTTGGGTTCAGGATACTGTTGAAAAAGTATGATGCCAATGCAAACCAACTAAAACACTTCTGCCAAGTTGGGTGTGACACATAGATTCCTCGTTTACGTATCATGAATGTATAGATCATTGAAAAGTTTTGAGTGACCTTGAAAAGTTCCAAAGAGGAAAATATAAAATCAAGAAGTAGCGTGAAACGTCATAATTGGTCAATTAAGAACCGAAAAAATAATAATCAATGTAATTTACGTTTGCGCATTCGCAGAATGATCTTATGAGTTGACAACAATGAAATAGGTACGAGAGTGCCTACAACCTAACCCGCGCATTCACTGACATATTCATCAAAATTGGATGAAATCTGTAGAAATTAAGGTCGTTAGTAGGATTTTAAACGGGTACATCCTCAGCCGCTATTAATTATACAATCATGTTGAAATTTACGTGGGTAAATCAAATCGTCTTCTCCCAACTATCATCCAAATTTAAGCGAAATCGAACGACTAGAGTATGAAAAAATGGAGCACAATGGAATTTACGTTTGAGCATGCGCAGAGTGAAGTATTGATTTGGCATCAGTGAAACTGATAGGGACCATCTACAACCTAACCCGCCCATTCCCTATTGGATACGAAAATTCGGAAAATAACCTTGATCCAAGAATTTGGGGACACACACTTTTTTTTTAACCCCTTTAAGGCACACCATTAACTTGACAAAATAAATAAATAAACAAATAAAAGAAGTGGGGAGGAAGCCGAGGTTTACACTACACCGGCTCTAGGGATGAGGGAAGTTGCAGAATGATGGGGAGGAAGAGTGGGATGAAAGGAAGTGCTCCTGTAAAATGGCCCCAGTTCAAGTAAGAACCCCTCACGATGCGGGTGGTGATACGGCGGAGCATTCCCACGGAGATGCCTAACTCGAGTAATTCCTTGGCACTTTTCCCGCACCACATGCCGCGTCATGAAACGGCCGTGCCCATGACCATGACGTTATTGGCCGCCACTCCTTTTAGCACGTGCTTGCTTCAGGTCATTTCTGTCATATTCACACACACAGACAGATATGGAACCAAAGTTGTTCAGAATAGTATAAAACGTACCTGAAATGTGAGTGGAAATTTTAATTTCGGAGACCAAAAATTGTTTTTCATCTGAAAGTGAAAACAATGCTTCCGCTGCCTATAGGTAGACTCGGAAGCAAAACTGCAAAACTAGTATGATTTGTTTAAGTCGGCTACTCAACAAGTTGAAGTAATCGTTGGAAAATGGAATATATGCGTTGAAAAGTGCTAATCAGTCTTTTTCCAGTTATTTTCACTATGTTGCTGAGACACTTTTATTACTTATTACGACTCCTGAGCTCAAACGTCCGATCACTTCATCTGATGCCAGTAATACTGATCTGTATATTATAATATTCTTGTTCCAAATGGATCCAGGATAGTGGTTTTACATTTTGATATGGATATGTTTTAGTTTAGGGGTTTATTCCAAATTGTTTGCCGACAGGAAAAATGTCATGCTTTCCTATAAAATAGTTCATGTGCCTACAACCAATTGTTGCTAGGAAGAACATAACATCCTGATTTTCCATCCCTCAAAAATCGTTCACCACTCGTTGAAAAGCTTATAATTTATTACACGTTAATATTTCAAAGAGCTGATTTTCCCTTTCTGGGAAGTCCGAGGTAACGTTCTTAACTTCGTAACGTTTCATACAAATTAAGATATAAATCTTATTTGAATCCAATACATTCAAGCCGGGCAAATGGGGAAGGGGGGGGGGGGTCCTAGTGTACAATATTTTGTTCGTCGATATCCAAAAGGCACGAATTGAAGCACGCAATGTAAAGGAGCAGCGCTCGGCTGAACTTCCGCTCAATTTATTGAAGAAATACCTACTAGACACCATATTACTACCCCAAGCACAGCAGGTTTATATTATTACGACCATTTTATTCCACCTTGCAACTTATTGCATGAACATCGTTCACCACAGGCCCCTGCAAGGTGATCATATTATATCAAGAAACCAGCTTAGTAACGAATTGAGGAGCTAAATCTTTAGAGGAGATTCTTCGGGTAAGTAATCAAATTAATAAAATGGGTACACAGCCGAATTAATTTCAAATGGGGATATCAAATATCAAGCAGTTTTCGTTGATCGCTCTTTTTTTAACTTACCTAAAAAATAATAACCATAATGACGGCAAAATCATGGGTTCTGAACTTGTAAATTGAGAGTTGGAGATTTTTATGTGGATGTTGCTTCGTAACCAAATAAGGCTTTGCCAGGGGTCGAATTTATTAGATTACACGGGAAGTGACTCGAAGTAAACTAGTTGGTGGAATTGGCTCGAAAAGAGAATGCCTAATTGACCACTCCACTACCCCTACACCACTCACCTGACCAATTTAGCGAATTTAGTTGAAAAGCTGCAGTAGAAATAATAATAAGAAAGGTCATAAATTACAAAAAATGTTACATATCAAGGATATTCTGTTGCCGATATTTTTAAAATGTACCGCAAATCATTGTTGACGAAAAGAATAGGTGTTTCTAACATGTTTATTGGAAATTTGATCCTGAAGATGCTCTTGATAAATCTATATTAATGAAATCTTAAGTATGTATCTCTGAACATTGATTAGAATCGTGAAATTTTGCGTTTCGTTTCCGTTTCATGCTATTTGAAGACGATTGGTACAATTTTCTCAATTTTTCTCTATCTGTCTGTCTGTGTGTCCGTATGTTTGTCCGCTTTTCACGGTTACAGGGATCATTGGACAATAGATATGGGTGAAGGGAAATGTCTGTATCAGTCCCTCTTAAATTGCAGGCTATTTGTAGTTTTTTAAATTTGAGCCAGAGGGTGTTTTAGGAGATTGGGAGGGGGGGGTATCTCGGACACCACTGAACGAACAGGGGATCTGATTGGGCGAATATGGTTTGATTATGCGGACTTAAATCACGGGCTACTTGCAATTTTTCAAATCTGCCCCATAGGCAAGGGCGTACGCAGGGGAGGGGCAACTGGGGCAGTAGCCCCAGTAGACTTCCTATTCGGCCATTATCTCGTCACAAAAATTAATACGCATCTCTGCACATCCCATATTTGGATTCAGTACTAAGTTCATTACAAGACTGATTTTTGGATGATAATGTAACAGCTTTAGGGGGATTGGGATCTTCAACCATCGAAGATGTTGGAAATGTCAAAGGAAGAACTCAAACAGCGACTTTTGTAACTTTTATGGTCTGGATACCCTCATTGAAACTGAGGCTGAGCTATCGCATGCATTTTGGATGAAAAAGGGTCTTACTACAGAGAAATTGAATGAATTGGATTTGATCAATGTACTGCAAGAGACCAAGGGGTCTCCCAAGTGAAATCGGCGCTAAACGTTCTTCTCGCACAGCCGTGCACAACATGTACAATTGAAAGGTCATTCAGCTCGTTGAGAAGGGTTAAAAGATGGTTGAGGTCAACCATGTCAAAAGCCCATCTCAACGGAATATGCCTATTAAATTTACACAGAAAGTTGGTCCACGAGAAGAAAAATCAATTTGTTGATGAAGTGTTGATACTATTTTGTAAAAACCCCAAGCGTTTGATGTTTCAGTACTAATAATTTTCAAGTTGTTCTCAATTCATAAATTATTACTTTGCATTTACCCTCATTTTGTTCATGCCATGTTTTTGCCTATATCGGTCTTGTAATTTAGGGGATGACGGGGGGGGGGGGGGGGGGGGGGGGGGGTATCTTCGTCATCACTGAACAAACTGGGGATTCGTTTGTCGAATATGTTTGGATTACTCTAATTCAAGTCAAAGAGTACTTTTTTCACATTTTTCAAATCTGACCCACAATGGATGGGGAGGGGGTGGGGGAGTTGAAGCGTATCGAACGTCACTGAACCAACTGGAGATCTGAGTTGTCGAATATGTTTGGATTATTCTACTTGAATCGCAGACTACTTCAAGTTTTCCAATCTAATCAATGGGGGTGATGGTGATTGGGGGGGAGTGATGGGGTATCATGGACATCACTGAATAACTTGGAGACCGGATTGCTAAAATATGTTTGAACAACACTAAGTCAAATCACACACTACTTAAAAATTTCAAATCTGACCCAAAAGGTGTGTTTTAAAAGGGAGAGGGGGAGGCGAATAAGGTATCTTGGACATCACTAAGGATCTGATTGTTTAAATATGTTTAGAATACTTTAACTTGAATAAAAAACAAGTAGAAATTTTCAAAACTGAACCATAACGGGTATTTTGAGGGAGGGGAGGGGGTGGAATGAGGGGATTATCTTGAACATCACTGAATAAACTGAGAACCTGATTCATTAAATATGTTTAGATAACACTAAAAAACCACAGCCTACTTGAAAATTTTCAAGTCCAACCCATATTGGTGTTTTTGTGGGAGGGGGTTTGGAGAGGGGGATTCTCTGACATCACTGAACGAACTGGGGATCTGATTGGGTGAATATGTTTAGATTACGTCAACCTCAATCACAGGTTATTAAAACATTTTCCAGCCTCAATCATAGGGGTGTTTGTGGAGGGAAAAATAGGGAGGGGGGAGGGGGTGATTAAATGGAATAAGTTGGTCATCACCGAACGAGCTGGTGATCTGATGTTCGACAAATGAAGTTGGACTAGTCTGAACGTTCTTTTGGATTACCAATCAAGAAAATTTTTAGTCTGAAATATGGGGAATGTTTGTGGAGAGGGAGGGAGGGGTTGATCTCAGTAGTTTGTTCCTAATAGGTAATTTATAAGTAAGTACTTCAAGTAAGTACTTTTAGGTAAGAACTTTTTTGAATCAGATCCATTGGGGTGTCCCAATATGTGATGGGTGAGGGGGGGCTTGCGTATATGCAAGTCAACCTGTACAACGTACGGGTGAACCAGCTAGTTTGAGCTAAAAACATTAACCTATGGGATGACTCGTTCCCCATGGCTTACATTACGAGTACTCAAAGAATAATTAGTGAAAGGCTATTCCTATCCTAATGCATCGAAAATCATATATGATAATTTCTTTGATGATTTGGTTTCAGGAACAGAGAATATAACTGAAGCATTAAAAATCCAACAAGAAATAGTTGATTTACTGAATAAAGGGGGATTTGAATTGGAAAAGTGGCCCAGTAATAAAAATAAAAAGTTCCAGTCATGCAACATAATCGTATGAGTGAATTTTCTTAAATCATATCGTATTATAACATGTTGCAATGTAATGAAATTGGAGCAATTTCAGTAGAAATTAATTGTTAAAAACCAATTTTATGACAAAAAATAACTCTTTCTAAATAAAATTCTGTGATTCAAAAAAGATTTTGGATTTTTAGGTTTTTTTCAGATTTTTTTTAAGCAAACAAATGAAATTATATATATGTATATATATAGTACATACAAAAAAGTGCAAACTTCAGGAATCGTTTTAGAATGCCACAAAACGGATTTCACTAAAGTGAATTTTTCAAAAAATTTTATTTTAAAAATTTCCGAGACATTGCAGTAGCTACATTTCTACGAATTTTCGTTGAAAACAAATATTGGAATAAGTCATCCTTATGGATTGTGCCTCGACAAGAAACAAGCTTTTGACAGAGTTTGGCTCCCAGGTCTGTTGTTTGAACTGAAGCCGCTGCTTCTCGACACCTATTTCAAACTGATCCAATGTTTCATCAAAAATAGGTCTTCCCTAAGTGCGATGGTGTTCATTCACGAAGCTTTGGAGTCTCGGCGTCAGTGACCCAAGGAAGCGTGTGGGGACCTATTCTCTACCTGATTTATGTAAGTGATACCCCTTCATCCCACAACACCAGCCCAGCTATGATCGCCAACGATTGCTTGATAGTATCCCGCGATACGTCGGGCTTAGTCGCATCGACAAAACTCCAGCTCCACCTCAATGACATACAACAATGGACTAGTCAGTGGCTACGAATTACTACGATAGCTGAAAAATCATGCATGACCACATTAACCCTGAAAATAAATTACCAGACCAGCCCTAACGTCATGAACAGCCAAACATTCCCTACAGCTGATGTGGTACGCTACTTGGAGTTTACCTCCATCAACGGCTCACATTTGACATACATTTGGTATACTGGTGAATAGACTTCGCTCCCGCATCAAGCTACTCAAACCTCTACTCAGTAAAACTTCGCCACTATCGTTGGACAATCAACGTCTGGTCTACTTGACCATGGCACGTCCAGTCTAGCAGTATGGTTGTTCCATTTGGGCACACGCAAGCAAGAGCGCAGATCAAGAGAATCCAAACCCAACAAAATAGAGTTCTGCGATTAATGACGAATGCGACATGGTACGTGCGAAATTCAGTTATCCATAGAGATCTGAATATAGCTCTAGTGGCAGAAGTGATAAATTAACGATGAGCCGCATTCACGCAACCATAACTTCCGACCATTCCTCAGCGTTCACAAACCACGACTCATGGGCCAGCCTACACCACCCTCAGCGCCTGAAAAGAAAAAGAACGGTCGACCTGATGGATATATTTAATAGAAAGCCAGACCATAACATCCCTGACCGTGATGAATGATGAATATATATATTCGTATATATATATATATATATATATATATATCTTCCGACATTAATGAACTTTAATTACTTTCGAATTTATTATAGCGTTATATTATACATTCATATTGTTACTATTATACATCATTCATATTGAGAGGGCCTGTTAAAGGACAGCTACCCTCACAAACGTTTCATTATACTTCTGTACTAGATTGCGATCATAGATTAACAAAACAAAAAGTATTGTATACAAAAAGTTACCAAATAAATATTTAAAAAACAAAATCAGTAAATTGTTGCAACACATTTTCGTTACTCAAAAACGCAACACATAAATGTAACACGTTTCCGTTAACACAAAACGTTTCGTTTTCGGTTGGTAATGCCGAAGCTAAAACACATTCTGTGTTGGAAGAAAAAAATGCATCATCATTCACGGGATAAGAAACTGTTTGATGACTTATAACTGCTGGTGTTTGACGGAGCTGCAACCCAAGTTGGAAATATGGAATGGGACCTGAAATAAACAGCACTTATCAGTAAAACCTCCTTCTTTAAATTGAAGACTCAAGCTAAACTTGAATTGGTAAGAAGGCCAACTACCAACCTTGTCTTAACTCTTTTAGTTAGTACCTACCTACCTCGAATTTTCCGGACGTAACCACCGGTGCGCCTAATCCTTGCATTTAACCCGACCCGCCACCTCGCCTAACTGGATCTCTAGAGCTTTTTCTACCACACTTATCATTCTCTCCGTCCCTCCATACTATCCAATTACACGCTGGTACCTCGGGAACCGCCATTGCCACCCTTCAGTGTCTAATTCAATATAACTCTTTTCAGCTAACCTATTCAAGTGGGTAGATTTATTTTTAGGTGATTGCCACTTTATTGAATTACTTTTATCTCGGTTTCCGTTACAATTCCACTTCATCATTTGCGAGCCAAACATTCATATTCTCTTATATTAATATGTCCCCCTTCTCATACACACTCCTAACCCTCTATTTTCTCGTAGATCCCCTCCAGAAAAGGTGGATTCAGAAAGAGGCAATGCCACAAAAATATACTTGTTGTACATACATGTATGCAAGTGAAGTGTTCAATAACGATAAGAACTCAAGTGCTGAATTCAATTTTTCTAATCCATATACCGAAAAACGTTGCAAATTATTGCACATAGGTTCATTATTTTCGTACACAGAACATATTCTAGTCTATTGAACGAGACTTGATTGTCTGTAGAACACATCTTATGTCCATAGACATCGTCTATCACCGAAAAGAAATAATTATTGGAACACTTTACAAAATTAAAAGCTTCACGATTCCGCCCAAAAGTAACAAAAGTTAGAACAAAAAATAAATTGAAAAACATAAGTATGTCGGAAGGCACCTGCGTTATGCGATCATGTATCATGGAAACAAAAAAATTTAAAACGGTTTTTTCTTATTATATATATAAGTTTTTTTTTTTTTGTATCACTGGAGTGGTCTAGGTGAGTATTACCATTATCTTAAGAACCCAAAGACTTTTATTGCGTCCGAAACGAACTATTCAAAGGAAACATACAAGCGACAATCACAGGATCTGAGATTTAAATGCCTCAACTGCCAAGTAAGAACAATAGTGGAGTTCAGTTTTAGCGGTTAATTACTTATCGTAAAATAAATCCTTCGAAAAAATTAAATAGAAGCAACAATCATGTAACGGACGAAATGTAGCTTAGCTAGAAGAGCTAATAACAGAGAAGCGACTACATAGATTTTCGTTTTTCGTTTTCGGTCAATTCGAAAACAGCAGATTATTACTAAAGGGTTTATTCTATATGTATTACATAGCCTTTCTACACAGAACACTTTTCGAAAATTAATGCACAAAGTCTATCATACATTAACTATCAAAATATAACTCCATAGGCGTTGACGCTTACCAAGGAGAAACTATGGAACCAAATACACACTAACCAATTTTTACTTGTTTTTCTGTATGTATATGAAAAATATTAAATCAGAATCTATGTATATCGACATTGACTTGGGCACCCAACAGCTGAAAATGAAATTAACGATACAACATAAATCCTTACCTACGCTTTACTAGTCCATATATTTAAACCTGCATAAAGTTGAAATATACATTCTTTAAGCATATATCATACTTTTTTTCCACTATGAGTTGTCCGATCGCCGATAGTCCCCTAAAAGGGATACCCCCGTGAAAATTATTCAAATGGCAAAGTTTAGTGGTTCTTGCATTTTCGTCTTATTTTGGTCTAAAATGAGCTGGCAAAGAAGGGGCATTGAAAATTTTCAACCAGAGCCTTTATAGGAAATGGAGGGTTAATGCGTGACATGATAGTATATCGTTGCAAATTATTACAGTTGCTCTCAAAACTTTTTATCCGTAGATGAACTAGTTTTGACCAATTTTACAGCTGAATAACAACTGATGGATTAAGAATACTGTTAGGAAGTTTACATGGGCAACGCAGGTAGTGACGTGGAAACTGTTTACAAACTGTTATAAAAACTAAAAATACTCACTTTGTGTTCCGAATTTGTAGTGTTTGTCGCGGTTTATCGAATTAATAAAATTGTGCTCAATTCATCCGGGGTTTACAATTTTACATTGGTGTCAGAAGTTTTTTTGAACCGAGCATGCCTACTCGCAGGGGTCGTCCGGTCCGCCAGCCTATCGAGGAGCCAGGTGACGGAGAAGAGTTTCTTCCAGCACAACAAGAGCTGATTGCCAATCCTACGGTTGGCGAGTTGCCGGCAGCGGAGGATGGTACCTTGGGGCCCGGCCCACCGGGGCTTACCACCGAGGTGAGACAACTTGTCGCGGAGCAGGTTCATGATTTGCGCGTCGGGTTGAGGCAGGATCTTGGGGAGGTGTTTGAGGCTCTCTCTGCCCTGCGGCAGGATATGGAGCAACTTCAGGTGGCTAACGCTCCCTCACTTGGGGAAGTACCTCCCCGGAATCGCCTAGGGGCTCTGTGTGACATTGGCCAGGGGCTTGAACGGGGTCTTGGACAACATCCCGCTGCAGGGGCAACTTTTGCCATTCCCACTGTCCCCAGGGGTGAGGGACGGGAAACTAGGGTCAAACCTTTTGATGGAACCGCTGATTGGGAGGCGTACCTTTGTCAATTTGAGCTCGTTGCTGCTAGGAATGGTTGGGGGGATGTAGACAAGGCTACTGAGCTGGGTGCAGCATTACAGGGCCCAGCCCTCACAATTCTTGGAGAGGTTAGGAGGCCAATCACATATGATGGATTGGTAAATGCACTGAGTAATCGATATGGGGCAAGACATCAGACAGAACTGCATCTAGCCTTACTCCAGAGCCGTACTCAAGGGGCCACTGAAAGCATTGTTGACTACCACCGTGCAATGGGTGAACTGGGTCGGAAAGCATGGCCAGGGCTCATCAGGGATGCTTCCTCTGAGAGCCTCCTCGCCTTAAAGTTTGTGGAAGGACTTCGAGACTCTGGAATACGGGAGAAGGTGCTGGTGGCGTGGCCCCGTACCCTACAGGATGCCCTAACAGAGGCCTTGCGGATGGAGGCGGTCACCCGAATTACTAACCGAACACGGGGAAGCGAGAGACAGCTCCTTCAAGTGCAGACTGCTGAGACAGAGGTGCGGCAGGGGGCGGTTTGCTGGCAATGCGACCAGCGAGGGCATTTCTTGCGGAATTGTCCCACTTGGGGACAGCGCAGACCATTTCAAGGACCAAATGGAGCTGAAGGAGGTCAGGGAAATGTGAGCCGACCAATCTGAAGGGGCGCAGCTTGGGTCGGGAGAAGAGCCTCAGTCTCATGGGAAAAGAAGAAGAAGTTGTGCTGTACCGGGCTGGGGGTGGCACAGCTCTCACAGTACAGGGATATTTAAATGCAGTCCCATGCCGTTTTGTGATAGATACAGGAGCATCAGACACATTTGTGAGCCCAGAAGCAGTCGCAAAAGCGGGGTTGACTATGGAAAAAGGGGATCTAACTGCACAGTTACGTACTGCAACAGGGCAAACAACACCGATTCTGGGTAAGACTTTGGTGCAATTAGACTTGGGCAAAGGAGTGCAACACCAGGTGAACGCAATTGTGGCGCATATTGATAGTGAATGCATTGTAGGCATTGATGTGCTACGAGACCGAGGGTGTGTGATTGATGTTGGTGCTGGGACCATGCTTGTGGGAGGGCAACAGCTGGACCTGGAGAGGGAGACAGGGCCCCTACAAGCTTGTTCACAAGGAAGGCACTTGAGGGGGTTGGATAGGACAAAAGGTCAGGAGGCTAAATTACCAGACCATCTTCAACCACTGGTGGAGGGGCATGAGGACACACTCACAGGTTGCGAGCTGACCCAGTTCAAGGATCTCTTGGCGAAATATCAAGACGTTTTTGCAGCCACCAAGCAGGAATTGGGGAGGTGCAACAGAGGCGAACATGATATTGATGTGGCTGGGCATCGCCCGATAAAGCAACAGCCAAGACGAACTTGCCCAGCCAAAAACAAGATCATCGCAGAGGAACTTCACAAAATGAAGCAGCAAGGAGTAATTGTGGAATCTCGAAGCCCATGGGCCAGCCCAGTAGTCATGGTGAAGAAGAAGACAGGGGACTGGAGGTTTTGCATTGACTACAGGAAGCTTAATGATGTCACCACCAAGGATGCACACCCCTTGCCCCACATTGGCGATACCTTGCATGCACTGGGAGGGAGTAAATGGTTTACGACACTTGACCTACAGGCTGGGTACTGGCAAATTCCCCTCACTAAGGAGGCACAGGAGAAATCTGCTTTCTGTACCAGGGACGGACTTTGGGAGTTCACAGTATTGCCCTTTGGACTCACGAATGCGCCAGCAACCTTCCAGCGTGTCATGCGCCAGCTCCTGCAAAGACTCATTCAGCAAGGAGTTGTTGTGGTGTACCTTGATGATGTCCTCATACATACCACTACCTTTAAGGAGCATTTGCACTTCTTGGCAGTGTTTGAAATATTTCGGGAGACAAACTTGAAGCTGAATGGACGCAAGTGTACATTCCTACAGCAGACAGCAACATACTTGGGCCATATAGTGACACCAAAGGGAATCCAGACGGATCCAAAGAAGGTTGAGGCTATTGTCACCTGGCCAACACCAACCAGCACCAAGGAACTCCGGTCCTTTGTAGGGCTCTGCTCGTATTACCGCCAATTTGTTCCGCATTTGGCAGAATTGATGAAGCCACTGTACGCTGCAGAGAACCTCAAGCAATTTGGCTGGACCCCGGATTGCCAGGCAGCCTTTGAAGTACTTAAGGAAAAGCTACAGGAAGCTCCAATGTTGGGTCATGTGCAGGCAGGGATGCGTCTTATTGTCGATGCTGATGCAAGCAATGTTTCAATTGGGGCAGTCTTGTCACAGCTGCAAAATGGGAAAGAGGTTGTAATTGCATACTTCAGTAAGTGCCTCTCCCGCACCCAGCGCAACTATTGTGTTACCAGAAAAGAGTTGCTAGCAGTAGTGGAGGCACTAAAGTTTTTTGAGCCGTATGGAATTGACATGGGGCGGCTGCAAGTTCGGACTGATCATGCATCTCTCACATGGCTCATGCGATTCCGAAACCAGGATGGCCAGATGGCCCGATGGCTTGAGCGGCTGAGCCGTTTTGACCTTGATGTACATTACCGTTCAGGGCAGTAACATGGGAATGCTGATGCGCTCTCGAGAAGACCATGTGCCAGGGATGGATGCTCCTACTGCGAAAGAAGGGAAGCCAAGGGACACCAAGAAGACAGCCAGGATGGGCCTACACTGCATGGACTTCTAATAGAAAGTGTGTGGTCATTGCAGGACATACAGGAACACCAGGCGGAAGACACACAGCTAAAACCAGTGAAAGAGTGGCTGTGTGCTGGAAGTCGTCCCAGCTGGGAGCAGGTGGCAGGAGAAGGACCAGAGACTAAGGCATTGTGGGCAATTTTTGACTCCCTTGAGTTGGAGGAAGGTGTGCTTTACCGGAAGTGGGAGAGTCCCGATGGATGTTCTATACGCCAGCAATTCTTAGTACCACACAGTCTAAGAGAAACCATCTTGAAACAGGCTCATGAGCCAGCTCATATAGGGGAAAAGAAAATGGGGGAAAGGCTGCGCCAGAGGATGTACTGGATAGGACTGCACCGGGACGTGAGGGAATGGTGCCGGAGCTGTGACACCTGTGGGAAACGACATGGAGGGGGACAACGGGTGCGGGCACGTTTGCGCACATATGTTGTTGGAAGTCCATTCCAGAGGGTTGGGATTGATGTAGTTGGGCCTCTCCCAGAGACCAAGCGAGGGAACCGATACATTCTGACAGTAGTTGACTACTTTACAAAGTGGCCTGAGGCCATTCCCCTTCCCGATCAAAGAGCAGAGACAGTCGCCCAGGCTCTGATAGAACATGTGGTCTCTCGATTCGGTGTACCAAGGGAGATTCATTCTGACCAGGGCCGCAACTTCGAGTCTGAACTGATGCAGACTGTCCTCTCCCAACTGGGTGCACACAAGACCCGAACGACCCCTCTCAGGCCCCAGAGTGATGGCCAAGTGGAAAGGCTCCATCGAACACTCTACGAATGGTTGGCAAAGATGGTGAAGGAAAACCAGGTGGACTGGGATCAACAACTCCCCATTGCCCTGTTGGCATACCGAGCCTCGGAGCAGGCTACTACGCAGTTCACCCCAGCGTATCTGCTCTTTGGGCAGGAGCTTACATTGCCACTGGAACTGTTGTTTGGGCGGCCACCCGAAGAGAAAGAGGTACAAGTTTACGCAGCAGATCTTCGCAAACGGCTAGCGGTGGCTCACGAAAAGGCTCGGGATAACCTACGGATCCGGGCAGAAGACATGAAGCGGCGATACGACCGCACCACTCGAGGTCGGCCCGTCCGGGTGGGAGATCAGGTGTGGCTGCACAACCCCAGGCGCATCCGTGGACGAAACCCCAAATTGATGTGCCCCTGGGATGGCCCCTATGAGGTAGTTCATGAGCTGAATGACGTCGTGGTCCGGATACGGAAGAACCGGGGACGCCCAAAGGTAGTTCATGTTGACCGCCTGACGCCATACTTTGGAAGAAAGGCGGGAGAAGTGTTAGGAAGTTTACATGGGCAACGCAGGTAGTGACGTGGAAACTGTTTACAAACTGTTATAAAAACTAAAAATACTCACTTTGTGTTCCGAATTTGTAGTGTTTGTCGCGGTTTATCGAATTAATAAAATTGTGCTCAATTCATCCGGGGTTTACAATTTTACAATACGCTGAGTAATAACCAACAATCATAAGACGTCAAACATTACACAATTTGCTCACCATATATATTATGTTGAGACTAACTCTTATATTTGATTTATATTATAGTTTTGAATAAAATCCATTTTCAATAACCTGGAAAAGTAAACTTTTAACTGTTACAAATTAACGTACGAACCAAACATGGAAAAATACGAGCCCGCTAAGAGTTTCAATTCAGAAAAGCTTTTTTACGTTCATATCCCATTTACCGCCGAGATATTTTTTCTACTTAATTTAAGCACCACCTGTGAGATTAGCTCGTCCTAACCGTATTACAGGGGATGGCTTCTAGTTTCCATTCGCTAAATTGGCTAATTTCGGATTTACCGTCCTTCTGCGAAGCTCTCAGTTAATTAAATCGTATTAGGGATCACGATGTGGTCTGAAACCGGTTCGGACCCGAATGTCGTGCACTTCCGTTGAGCGGATTGGTTCTGACATAAAACATAGACGTACCCAAAAGGATCTTACTAGATATTTTCAACTCAATAGTTAATCCATTGTCTGTTCGGTTTTGTAAACATTAACAATGTCAGATATTATGAATTATGTGCTTGAAAAATAAAAATGTTCCCAAGAAACTATTTGTGTTTTGTACTATTGGTACCTACTTACTGGCTTATGTATATGCATGAGTAAGGTACTTTTATTTTTGTTCTTTTGTTTTTCGGTACACAAAAGAACTTCGTCTTGAAAATTTTTCGATTTACCACGTTAAAAAAGAATAAAATAAAATAACGCCGTTCAATTGAGAAAAAATTACAAATTTCAATCTAAACGTTGTTAGTTTTACGTGTAGAGAACATCGGTTCCAAAATGCAATAGAAAATGTAACTAGAGAACAAAAATGTAATACGATTTGAAATTCGGTTTTTATAAGATGTGAGTAATCAAAATCTTACTTGTGAATTTCGTTTCTTATAATAGTCTTGAACGAGCTCGGTTTCGTGTCTGCTTTCGTGCCCTCACGTCTCGTGTCCTTCCTGTTTGATAATTTCTATATTATAATGCGCTCAACTTCATTTTATTACATTCCTATTTCGATGTAATTTTATCGCAACCAAGTCAGCGGGTAAGCATGAAATTTGTAAAATCCAGCCTCAAGCTGGCCACAATGTGGATCCGAACATGAGAAGCTCACGATAGAGCGCTGCAAGTAAACAATGACCTTACCGATTTACTATTCTTTTGTTGCCTATAAGAGCAGTCGTGACGGACACTTTTTTTGTCGATTTGTTTGTTTGTGTGATTCTTTATTATAATAACTTATTTATTAATAATTCAATTCTCATTTTTGAACGGGTATTGATGAGATCGATGCTGAAGGGAACGCATTGTAGAGCGAAAAGGGGTGATGTATCAACGAAAACGTATCAACAAGGGGAAAGTCATGTCAAACACAATGTTCCTTAGGTACTTCGACCCCTACGGCTCCTAGCAGCAGACCTTGTTAGTTCGGAGCCCAATTTTTGGGGCACCATTTGCACCTAACAATAGCGTGTAGTTTGACTGCTTCAGCATCGGTCCGATTTCGATTGAATTCTCAGCGATATGGGCCCTAGTTGGCTCTCCGTATCCATTGTTGTTGAATCAATAGTATCCTCTGCGAATGTCAAATATTGGAATCATCGTTATTCGCTAAGTAGGTACTATTGGTCATAGTTTCTTAAAAATCTCAGTTCTATAAGATTAGATATTTCGGTCTAATTATTTTGGCCTGCATATATTAGAATAACTATAATCATAAAATGTATCAATTCTGCCTAACAAAGTATAATGAGAAATATAGACCAGTTTCCCTAAAATATTGACGGCCAAAATTTATCGATCCAAGCTGTCTATGTAAAATACTAAATGCGTCAAGAACTCTTGTTTTGTGATCGGATTAAGCTACAAGCCTTCAAGCACCGGTTTTCTGGATGAAAATAATACTGATTTATTATATTTTCCGAAAAGCTTATTATCTAATGGACAGGGCTCAAGGTTGATTTAAGGGGCCCCTGTCTAAATCACTAATTCAATTGGGATAATTATATTTTACAACCAGATTCAAGCTCCAGATTCATTTAACGACGATCAGGAATGTCTTTTTCCGGTTGTGCAGTAGACACTGAAGATACTTCTTCTTCATCCATCACAATAATATCAGAAATGTCCTTCTGGAGGTTTTCCAAGCGTTTTGCTTCCATCTCGGATTTTCTGACCTCGTCTAACTCTTTCCTTCCGTCTTCATCTATTTCCTCTTCGTCATCTTCCGACTCCTCACTGAGTACTTCTTCCACTACCCTGAAGGACTCTTGAGATCTCTCCAATATATCACCTGGAAGGCCCTTTTTCTTTTTCTCCCACACCTAGTAATCAAGAATGTATTTTATTCAATTGAATCAGTATTGGAACGCTGGCATTTAGAGTAAAAATATTATCTTTTGTAGTCCAAATAGCTTTCTTAATGTTCCATTCACTGATTCAGCCACCGTCTCTGTGAGCTACCTATCTATGAGATACAGACAGAAGCTTATTACACAGGGAAATGACGTTGGGGTTTTTCAAACAGGTTCCCCTCTACCTTCATAACACCCATCTGCACTCCCGTAAGCCATGCCTACTCGTCCTTTCGGCATCGATGGTACTTTCCCCGTGGTTATTAGTATTTCTCAGATACAGGCGCCCATTAATTTAATTATTTTTTATTAAAAAGAAACCTGTTTACTTTTTCAAGTCTTAAATGTCTCGCAATCCATGTCACATTCACTAAATGTGGTACAAGATTCTCAGGAGAAAAGCTAAATCTCCAAATCAGGATCAAAGGAACAGCCTTGCAAAAAAACAAGGCAGACCTTGTTTGAAAGGAAAGAAAACCATACACTCGTTTTTCGTGAGTCGCATGATCAAAAAATATTTTTAACCGACACGATACAACTTGGAAGATGTCAATAATTCTTGGTGATTCCAGTTCCTAATATGAATTTCACCGTTCGACTTTTCATGTTTGTCGATAGGTAATTTAAAATTGATTTACTTTTCAACATTATATTCCCGAATAATTTTACAAATAATTTTTCAATGCTCGAGACTAGTTTTTATATATTTCTGGAATTATCCATGCAATCTACCTAGTCTTCAGTTATCAATATTTGTGGTAATTTCCTGCTAAGTTCCAATGTAGTACACATTTTATTCATGTCATGGAGACATCGAATGTCTTAAGGTGGATATCGACCGTGCGAGGTATGCGTCCCGAGGCATGCGGGGCGACAGCCTCGTACTGTCGATACTGGGGTTGCTCGCTGTGAGCCGCTCGTGCGGCACCGAGCGTGGCGAGGCTGGAAGTTGTAAAATTGTAAAATGACTGTGCTCAAAGGTGCCTTGGGCCGAGCCGTTCGTAGCGTCGATACCGGTCCACATCTGCCTCGGGCCACACAAGGCAATCGCCATGTTAACTGACTACCTTCTAGTCGGGTGGTTCATGTGCTCGCATCGAGCATGCGTGGTTACGAATCCGCGTATGCTTCCCCCTGAGGCAAACGTCGCGAGGCATGTGAGGCGAGCTTCATCGCACTGTCGATACTAGGCTTTACTTGTAATAATCTATATTAATAAAAATCTAAGTATTTTGAAAGTCTGTACATTGATTAATATCATGAAATTTTGCGTTTCTGGGGAACTGATTGGTTGAATATGTTTGGATTATTCTAACTTAAATCACTGGCTACTTGAAATTTTTCAAATCTGTCTCATAGGGGGTGTTTTAGGGAAGGAGGGGTGGTGATAGGGGGAATGGGAGTTTGCCTTCACAGAACTAACCGGGGTCGAAGTGGGGGAATATGTTTGGATTACTCTAACTTGAACCATAAGCTACTTAAAATTTTTCAAATCTGACTCATAGGGGGTGTGTTGGAAGAGGAGGGAGTGAAATGGGGTATCATGGACATCAGTAAATAAACTGGATACAGTATGGTAACACTTAGACGGTAGCAATCAGATTATTTACCTGCCATTCATTATCCAAATCAAACATGGGCCACGATAATTGATCTAAGTCTTCAGTTTCCAGAGTGTCTTCTGACAGTTCGATTTCAAATATCTCCAAGTTTTGAACACGTTTTGCCAATTCTCTTTGTAGAATCTGAGGGATTGATATGAGATATCACTACGGTCAATCACAATATTTTGGTATAATATTCACTTATCACATGTAAAATTATACAAATATGTTAGGTATGTATAATTACTTGCGAAGTGTGCTGCTTAGGACGATTGATCTTAGTCGAATACCGGCTTCCACAGATTGTGAAAAAAATATTACTAAGAGACGAGATATTCACCAATTCGTCGAAAGCCTGAGTGAGTTCATACAAATGATTAAAATCCATTCAAAAAAAGATTTTGAATTGTTTGTTTCCCCAATGTTATATTTGCTTATTCATGATTTGAAAAAAAAAGAAAAAAAAGTGCCACGATATGCGTCAACTAATCCCCAACTCTCAACAAGCTTTTAGTTAACAACATTTTGCGTCATATTGTTTCCCCCCAATTTTTGAATGAAATGGATTTATCGGTGGAACAAACAACTACGTTTCTAAGAGCCTACATCGGAAACTCAAAAACGTTGTAATCGTAGATGCAAAAAAGTTAACTGGAAGGAGAGTTGAATTCTGGCTGAATCAGGATTATTGAAGTCGTTTTAAAACCCCAATGCTGTAAATAATGTTGTGAGAAACTACCGAGGTAGTGGATGTGGACCAAGGGATCAAGTCAGAGCTTCCTCCAAATAAAAATTTGGTTGGGAAAAGGGTGGAAACTGCGTTTCTATCAACTCCTATCCTCACCTTCACGTGCTGCTCTTGTTAAGGAGGTGTCCCCTGATCAAGGGGCTTTTTTCTTTTTTCTCCCCAACCCCAAGCCGCGATGTTCGCAACCGTGTCCAGGGCTAGATGGCTCAAGAGTTATTGTGTCGCGAACGGAGCCTCACGGACCTGGCCAGTCCATGTAGTATTAAATAAGTCCCCGCCAGGCATAGTTTAATTTTCCTTTCAATAATTTCAAAATGAAGCCTTCTTTCTTAATATAAATAAAACAAATAACCCTTCGGATCAGCTGAAGGAGGTTCTCCTCAGGAGTCTTTCTCCGGTAATCCAGGCCGAGGAGATGGATGTTGCTAGAGGGGAAGTCAGTGGGGGCCCCTTAGGTGGCTTGCCACTGGGAGGTCCTAAACTGGTGGAACCAAAAGCGGCATCTGTTTCCACTGCAGGGGATAAAACCCCAACCCCCGGAGACCCCGCAAGAAGTATTCTATGGGCTGGACTGAAAATGTTCAGCAAAACTTGAGGGCTCAAACCAAATATGATATCGTGGCTGTATACAGCAACAATCAGGCCCCAAGTCACCTATGCAACGTTTGTATGGGGTCCCAAAACTAAGCAAGCTACTGTCCTGAAAACCCTAAACAAGGTTCAGAGACAAGCTTGTTTGGGTATTACAGGCGCAATGCCCACTTGCCTAACTGCAGCTATGGAGGTGCTTTTGAACCGCCCATTACTACATATACATGTACCGAGAGTTGCCCGCTTAGGAGCAGCAAGGCTATTGCGACTGGGAAAAATTAGACGGGGATCCAGAGTCAGCTTTCACAAAATCCTAGAAAATAGTAATTGTAAGGTGGCTCTGACAGTCACCGATCTAATGATAGAAAAACAGAACTTCCAGATTGCCTTCATCCAGTGCTATTTTGATGCACTTGGTCAAATCACCCACAATATCCTTGGAAATTACATCTTATCTCCAAATGATATTGCCAAGATGGTTCATGCCTTTGAAAAAAAAACCTTTTTCATTAGGCTAATGCAGCCTGAGGGCATCCCACACTAGATTCACTGGGTCGCAGTGGAGGGTTATTGAAATACAGTACCCAAAGTCCCTCTACCATAATATACAAAAAATAAATAAAAATACTATTTTATATGATTCATTGGGGTTTATGTCTTATTCGACAATTAGGATCACTATTATGTATGCGGTATGGCCCATAGGCCTCCCAGAAACTTGCCATGAGTGCGGCGAAGATTTTTCCCCAAACCAAGTATTTAACTGCAAACTGGGAGTTTTAATTGAGTTTGGGCATGACCAGATCCACGATGCTGTGGCTGACGTGGCAAGGCTGTCAGTGAAGGTCAAAATTCAAATGCCGATAATAATGGCTGTATCTTTGCCAATTCGCCGGTCCAGAGTAGGTACGCCTCCGAAGTTTACATTCAAACAATGACCAAGAAGAAGGCAACCTAATTATGCAAGACGGACCTCCGCTGCCTTGGTGAGTAGCATTTTTCACAAGTGGGCTTACAGAATGAGCAGAATCAATAAACGCTGTTCCTTTTCCACTATTTTAGTGATGTGGCTAACCACTTGACCAAGAAGGACGTTTTTCCATCTTTACTATTATAATTATAATATACCTACCTAATATAGATTATATTTCACCCATTTAATAAATTCGTATTCCTGTTTTCAATTAGGTAGGTACTATTGGGTTGAAATTTTTATCATGGCTTCTTCATTTTTGGTATATCGTGCAATAATTGAAAGATTATTTTTTTCGTCTCTAATAATTAATCTCCTATATATATTTCTTTTCTGGTTTTAATGCACTTTTCCAAGGTAGGCTATAAATTCATACAACACTTCAAATTCGAAAACTATATTTTACCAAAATATATACTTAGGTCATTAAAAGAATAATAATGATTTGCTTGAGAAATCCTGGATCAATATCAAGACTCAATGACACCCTTTTGGTAATCCTTACATTCATTTGGAGTGAATTACTTGGTACATATATACTTGACTGAAAACGAAAAAAACGAAAGTTCGAATTTTTGAGGGACTCAAAGCTCAGATGATTGCATCAGATGCGAGGAACAACTCCTGAAAAGTTCACTCCGAACCGATAACCCCTTGAGGTCGTTTTTTGATAATTAAATTATCGATTTTAGAACACTAGACGCTTAGGACAAAAAGACGGTTAGGACATGAAAGATCCATGAGTCTGGACACTTTTTATATTCTATTCCTATGTTTTCGGTGTCGTGGAACACGATGCCGCCATTATTGCAAGCGTAGAAGCTGTATTTCTTTTGATATTCAAGAAATCAGTCCAAACAATCCAGGAAGACAAGCCAGGAAACTATGTCCGAAGCAGAAAAGACCCGCAAACAATCTTTTTCCCAGTCAAAACTAGATAAAAACGGCAAAAAATGCCTTCTTTCCCATCACTAATTTGGACTGATTTCTTGAATATCAAAAGAAGTACAGCTTCTACGGTTGCAATAATGACGGCATCGTGTTCCGCGACACCGAAAACATAGGAATAGAATATAAAAAGTGTCCAGACGCATGGATCTTTCATGTCATAACCGTCTTGTTGTCCTAAGCGTCTAGTGTTCTAAAATCGATAATTTAATTATCAAAAAACGGGTTCGGGAGACCTCAAGGGGTTATCGGTTCGGAGTGAAATTTTCAGGAGTTGTTCCTCGCATCTGATGCAATCATCTGAGCTTTGAGCCCCTCAAAAATTTGAACTTTCGTTTTTTTCGTTGTCAGTCTAATCCCCACCTATATCCTAAAAACCCTCCTATTATCCAAAAACGTTAATAGTTTCCATAATTTTCGAGTAAAATATTACGGGTTATACAAACATTTCGCTTAATTGTAGTAGAGGCAAGAGACTTCTGGTTTCTGGTTCGTTGGACAGAAAACTGTCAAAGGGTCACGTAAGAGGATTTCTCTTGGTCCTATGAAGTGGAGGCCCTTTCCCACCATACTCTACTTCATCTCCTCACTGCCTCTGCCCTTCTTTTTCTTGCCCAGAGTTAATGAACTTTATCTTACAAATAAATGAGTTTAGTCACAGTTGAAAGGAATGGGGGCGGTAGAAGAATGACGGAAGGGAGGAGAGGGCATCCCGTGTTGTGCTCTTTTAGAGAAAGTAAGCCTCTATTGCCCTAGTTGTATTTATTATTATTTTCCTCAAGGTAGGTAGGTAGGTACTATTTTTTCCTCCAGTAAAAAGCGTTCCTCCTCAAGGCTCTTGTAATCCAATCAAAGGTGGCCTCTAAAATCAAATTTCCTTGTTCCTCTGATTTTCTTTTCAACCTTTTATACGCTCCTTTCTAAGCTCCGCAGGTCTTTTTCGTTAGTTAGATAACTGGTTATTTTCACTTTAATACTGAATTAATAATATGAAATAAATATAATTCTCCCAATATGAGACAAATCGTTAAACAGCCATAATTATAGTGTACTGTCCTCGCTCTCCTGCCCCTGTATCCCGGTCTAGATACCACTCACACCGATGTGTAAAAAAGGCCAAGAGAGCCACCAATAAATCCTTTCTCCCGAAGATCCGCATATCACACATTGTAAACAGTTAGGGACAATAAAACAAAACTGTATATTATAACTCAAATGCCATGAGTGACTGTCATTCTACTTTCTGAGTTTTTTAGCAGGGCCGTAACCTCCTGCGTTAATTAATATTATAACGAATGAAGACTGTCTACTTAATATTAATAAAAAAATCAACGGTTTCGAAAAAGCCTCTGCCTAAATTATCAGAAGTTGAAATGAAGCTAGTGTGGATCTATTTTTGAAAGAAATCAAGTTGTATCAATTGTATTCTGTACATGATTATGTGTCTCCAAAGCGTGGGTGTTATGTACTTATTTTATACTCCATAATTTATTAATAACTGATGCAACTAGCTACCTACTCACCCTAGTCACGTCTTGACATCCTTCTTTTGGATCTATCTCGTAAATCATAACGTGACCGTTGTATTTGCATCTGATTCCACTAACCGCTTCTTTGATGTTAGCACGCATTACCTTGAATACCAGACGTGATCTTACTATCATAACAATCATATTCAACTAAGAGTAATCACATAATATTCAGAAACTGATTGAACACTACAACAATTATCATACTCTAAAGATTTTATTAAATTGCTGAATTTGTTACCAAAGTCAGTGTGCAGGAACTGTAAGCTGACCCTGTCATCTTAGATCCCAAAACTCCTGTTTGAGCCATTGCTAATGCCACAAGCTGCTTTTGGTTCCATTGAAAAGTTTCATAGTTTTCTCTATAAGAGGAAGAATAAAAAGATTCAAAAGTAGTACTTTATTATTTATACATATTCCTACAAATATAAGTTCATCATGTAGGTGAGAGGAAATGAGAAAGTTCCAGTCACGTAAAACAGTAGTAAGAGCGAATTTTCACAAAAAAGGTATAGTATTATGATAACTTGTCCTGAAATTTGAGCATCAGTGCAAAGATATTGTAGGTATAAACTACCAACTTTATTTGTAAATAAACGCATGCTAAATGATACGTTACAATTCAAAATAGACTGGATTTTATTTACTTTTTTTGCATTTTTCAATAGTTCAGCAACTATTAATGAAATTTAACAACATTTTGCTGCATAATTTATGTATGAATTTTTCAGTAGTCTAGTTTATCGTTTCTTCTTTTATTTCGTACATCTTTTGACTAAAATTCAGCTAAAAAAATAATAATAATAAATTTAACAATTTCAGCGATTATTATTGATTTTTAAGTACATTTGTTGAAATTTGAGCAATTTTAAGTGCTCATAAAGTAATGGTCAACAAACTCATCCTTTCATTTGTAAAACTTGTCTTTTTGGTGCATGTAAGAATTTTTTTATCTTAATCTTAAAGGGAGTGATCGTCTTATATCAATCAACATTGGTAAAAATACCGTCTTATACATACCTACTTATGAAAAGTTGTTGAAATCCAATTATCCCCAAATGTCAGAAAACGGATTTAAATGAAGAATTTTTTCGAAAATATTTATTTTAACATTTTTGGAGCCATTGCTTTACCTTAATTTTCTATGAAAAGAGGCAATTCGTAAAGTCTTCGGATGCTGCCGTCGGATCGTGTTAGATACCCAACCATCTTAGGTTCAAATATCACACAAGCTTCTTTTCACTTTGTTTCTACTCTGCTTGGCACAATTTAGTGCGTTTTTGAGTTGTATTTGTTCAATCTCACTATTCCCACATTTTCACCTATGTCAGTTTCTCACGTTCAAGTACCTAGTACTTATACCATATCTTGTAAAAAGCGTTTTGTGATATAGAAAAAAAGTGAAGTAAATAAATGTTTGCCTCTAGTCCATTTGAATATGTAGGGAATTTACTTTTCCCATGTAAGTAGGCGTAGAAAATTCGTTATTCTTAGTAGGAAGGAAGTGGCGGGGGGAGGAGGGGATACACACCATTGTGCTCCTTCTAATCTAAATAAACGCGGGATGTTCAGTCGCCAGCTGAATGAACATTGCTGTTATTGGTTAAACAATTAGTGGATGAACAGTCCTGTCATAGGAGCCCGTGGTAATATATGTGCTCCTTTTGGTCGGACTACAATCGTTTATCACCGTTGTAGAAAATATTAAAGGTACATGCTCATCTTTCTATGCTGATGAAACACAGATTGCTGAAACGCCAACGTAGAAGGCGTCTCCGCCATTTAAGTTTCCAAACGATGGATTTCCATACACTCAACATCCAAGAATGGATCGTGATTTTCCACTAGCTTAAAGTCGATCGAGGAAGAAAGTAGGAAAACAGATTTTATCGTAAACCATTTCAGTTCTGTTCGGCATATTTATGTAGTGGCCATCAATGTGAGGGGAAATTAGGCTCTCATCTAATTTTTCACGGATCTAAGGCGGGGGTTTTTCCTAATGGTTCGCAGATCAAATCCCCTCGTAGGCATGAATGGCACTTGTTAAACAGCTGCAGTGGGCAGACTCTATCAGCCAATTCGAGGATCATTTCAAAGTTTTTTGAGTCAGCGTTTTCTTATTTTTATTATTATTATCTCAAAAACTTACAAAAACTCACCGTCTATAAATAAGAGAGTATTCCTGAGTACTACAAACGTTACACAATTTCTACAGTCAGAATGATTCTTTTGACATTTATCTTCAACCTTCTTCGTCCACAAGGCATTCACCACCAGACGAATGCCGTATACAAGTTAGGTGTAATACACAGCTTCCTCGTTCCAGTCGGATGAATGTTCAGATCATTAAAATGTTTTAAATAATCTTAGAAAATTCAATTTCGGAAAATATCAAATGAAGACGTAACCTAAAACGTCAAAATCAATCAATAAAGAAACAAAAAAATAATACTTGAAAAAATTTACGTTAGTGCATGCGCAGAATGGACTAAGTATTTGAGAGCAATTAAATTAGTAGGAGACCGTCTACAGCCTAACCCGCAAAATCAGATTTCATCAAAATTGGATGAAAACTGTGGGAAGCTATCAATGATACAATGTTGTTGAAATTGATATGGATTTACCAAATCGTTTTCTCCCATCTATCCTCCAAATTCGAGCAAGGTCGGACTGCTAGGGTATGAGAAAATGATAATTACTGGAATTCACGTTTGCGCATGCGAATAGTGAAGTATTGATTGGTCAAAAATGAAACCGATAGGAGATCATCTACTGCCTAACACGCACATTCCCAGAAAATATAATCGAAATCGAGTGAAAACTGTAGAAATTAGGGTTGTTACAAAGATTTCACTCTTGCACATACGCAGCAGCTACTAAAGAGACGATCATGTAGAAATTTATATGGAAATTAAATTGTCATCTCTTTACAATCATTCAAATTCGAGCGTGAGAGAAAAAGAGAGGGTGTGAAAATTGTGCTTCATAGGATTCTCACTTGGGCATGCGCAGAGTGAAGTATCGATTTCGGATTAATCGATTCGTCAGCTGAAACGGAGAGGGGACCATTTACACCTTATCCCACACATTCCCGGAAAATTTCATCGAAATCTGATTCAGATTGTGAAAATTAAGCTTGTTGCAAGGATTTGCGGATACAGGAATGAAAGTTGTTCAGAATGGTCTGAAATGGAAATTGCAAGTGGAAATTTTGATTAGCGGGAAAAAATGTCACTGCCGAGAGTGAAAGCAATAGTTACCCTACCTATACGAATGACTGTATGTAGCTATGGTGAATTTCTTTCCGACTTTTGCAGGCAGACCTCATCGTTTTTGCATGCAGTTTAGCTGAACTAAAATTATTCTTTATTCAAATGATATCACCGAGTTGCTTCGTTGATTACTGCGATAGACTTAGAAAAGATTCTCGGAAATCCGTTCCTTGCTCGATCATAGGAGTCTCGTCCTCCTAATGGTGACTACAGTGTAAAATTGCTAGCTTTGAGGGAGGCTGAGAAGGGTATGGTCTGGGAGTATGGAGCCAAGCCCCGGATTAATCTAGAGGAAAACCGCGACGAGCGGTTCACCGACCACCCTCCGCCAATCCACCTTGAAAGCTATCACTCTCGGTCGCAGAGTCTCATTAGGTCTGACTCAAACCTCGACCCGCGTCAGTGAACAGAGAGGAGCCCTTGAATCAAGCCAAAGTCTCCATTTTCCAAGGTGATCGATCTAGGGTGTTCGTATTTATTCCCTCATTTGTCGTCCACATATGGTTTCACGAGTGAGTTCGAGGAATGACAGACCAATAATAGGACTGGCCGGGACAGTACGCTAAGCTGCTGTGCAATTGAAGAGGTATTTGATGAGCTAAAGATTTGCGTGGTTGGTCTTCAAACAAGTCTTTCAATACTACAGGACCAATATATGTACATACATCCTTAAGGGTAGTGAACTGATGATCATACGCTTGTATCAACGCAGGTTGTCCTCATCCTTTAATTAATTGAAATTATAGCTATCAATATCAGCCAAAGATCACCCTTTTTATTCCTATAGTGTGTGAGGTATTGATTTTATCTACTTTTCATCCATTCAATTTTACACTTTGGGATTGATTGAAAACGATGCCGAGAATACAGGCACTTCCCCATGCACTTTTGGTTTATTATTTTCAATAATTTTCCATATTTTTTTTTTCCTATGAAACTTACACATCTTGAAACGTAAGCCAACAATTTTTTGTAGCTGGAGAGTGTAATTAATAAACCAAAAATTTGGTTGAAATCCGCGATGGGTTCTTCCTGTATAGCTTCATTTATACTATAGCGTTGCTTACCCTACTGATTGAATATAAATATATATTGATATTTTTACATTAGGAATGAATTGTTTTCTCCAAGATACATTTCGAGAACGTCTTTCGATTTATTATTTTCAATTGCACCAATTTCGTGTTGGAATTGATTTCGATTGGATCCTGCTCATTCAGAGATCGGAATATTTGTAGATGTTCAAATATTTTTTTCACGGCACAACTAGGATCACATAGTCGCATGAATACCATAAGTAAATTAGCTTTCCTTATGTATCGCCTAAGTCGACTGCTTGATCAGAATTAACTCAGCAGGCGGACACCTGTCTCTCATTACCTCCTAAATAACCCTTGAACATGTGGGAGACTGTAAGACCACAAAACCCTCAGTTGACACTTTGCAGTGATCGAGGACGCGCCTCACTCATTCCCTAGTAATCCAAATCTCTGTACCTATCTACCTTTTCACTAGAATTTACCCGGTCTCTCAGACATACGTTCAGCTTGATAAGAATGGATTTCCTGTCTTACGGACATATGCATTCTTCTAAAACAGATACGAAGATTCGCATGTCTGTTGAAAGTATGTTCCGTTAAAGAGGGTAAAATGTCGATTACGCATATATAGATATGGTTAGGAGTGGTAAGTAGGTCTCTGCCTGAAAATCAGATGTTTGGTTGAAAAAGGAATGTTTCTTTGAAGATATTCAAGACCACCTAAACTATTTCTGAGTCGTCCTATCTATGAGTTAGATATCTAATTCTTAAAAAATTAACACTTTGAAACGGGGTTTGAAACCTTGGGATACAGGGGTTCTGCTAACAACTTGTTCGGGGTTGTATAAACTTTAATATGAAAACATATTTAATATGAATCACTTCTTCTTATTCGTATATCCAATAAATTACTCACACCAGTGAATTGTGAGATTGAAGAATGAGGAGACCGAAAGACTGCATGTCCTTCAACTTGATAGCCCTTAGACCCTGGTACACCCGCGTCACCTCCGTCATGATGTGGGTGCCTCTCTTGAGCATCCCGGTACTCAGTCGTCCTTCATCACTTGCCTCTATAAATTGAATACGTGGACTCATTGGTAACTGTAAATTACATTTTATGAAACATTCAATGTTTTTGGGCTGTAGGAACAGCTACCTTTATTTTGTATGGGATCTATATTATGAATTAGTAGTACATATATCTTATGTATCTGTAATTCGGAATTTGATTCTTTTCAATTTTGGCTGAAGTTGACTTCGCAATTGTTTAACTATATTATTTCTAATAATGAATCATTGTGTTCCTTCAACAAATAAATTATTAACCTTCTGCCATCCTAAAAGTTTTATGATACTCTTATCAAGACACGTGGAATCCAAATATAGAATTGAATATTATGTATATAGGTTTACTAATATTCAATTCCGTCTGCCCAACCGTCACACAGTGGTCCAGAATTGACATCGGCATCTGGGGAAAACGTTTCGTTTTATAATCTATTTTTATAGAAAATTTTGCGCTGATTCCGAACATACCCCTTGTTCTTATACATAAGACGACTTTTTCTTGGAGTGTTCAATAGAAAATCGTCAAAACACGCTATTTTGTTCTTTTTTTTTTAAATTTACGAACTGAATTTGCATTCCTATCCAATTTTTTAAGATAAAGAAGTTGCATACAATTAAATTCTGCGTCGATTGAGCACAAACGCAACTAAATCAAATGAGAAATAAGAAAGTTAGGGCGTTACGAAATTTGAATGTTGATAAAATCGCTTTTAATCGTACATATAGCCCTCAAATATTCATTTTATCGAATTTTTCCAAACAACGATGTTGTAGAGCATCCAATTTTGCGTCGATTGAATACCAAAAAATTTCAAAACCTTCAAAAAACTGAGAAGTTATATCACTCGGAATTTCACTCCGATAGATGTTTTTTTTTTTTTTTTTCCCCCTATCTCACTACATGCTTGCTGAGTATCCTACTGACCCAGCCATCGATTTGTTTTACCAATCAAATAGTTTACAGTAAAACCGAAATCATCACCCCATTTACGTACGAAAACGTGATATAAGCTTTTTTGTAAGTTTTTTTCAATTTTACGTAAATTTGTCTTCCTATCCTTTTTCTCTTTTAAACAAAGTTTATAATAGGTATATAATTAAATGTACGTTAATTGAGGACAAAATCAGCTAAATCGGATGAAAATATTCATTGGCAAAATTCGAAAAAAATGAATATTTGAAAGCTACATGTACGATTAAAAGCGATTTTATCAACATTGGAATCTCAAAATGCCATACATTTCTCATTTTTCATCGGATTTAGCTGAATTTGTACTCAATCGACGCAGAATTTAATTTTCTGCGACTTTTTTGCTCTAACAAATTGGATAGGAATGCAAATTTACTACGTAAATTTGAAAAAACGAACAAAAAAGCGTGTTTTTGTCGTTTTTTTTTTTTTTTTAATTGAAAACTCCAAGAAAAATTGTTTTAGGTGTAGGAACAAAGGGTATATTCGGCGCAAAATTTCCTATGAAAATAGATTATAAATCGAAAATTATTCCCCAGATGTCAATTCTAGACCACTGTGCGACTTCCAGGCGATAACTCCCGAACGCGTGGTCAGATCACGATAAAATTTGTTCACAAGTTAATTACGAGAAGGATCCAAATGATCCAGGTTCTTTCCGAAAAGGTTCAGAATTTTGTGGCGTCAAAAATTATAATACCAAATTTGATGGGAAATGAGAAAGACCTGAAGAATTAGAGACCTATCAAGATATTCATTGTGTTACGCCGGATTATCGAACGCACTCTAGACCGAAAATTGCGGATGCGGGTTCAATTCCATTGCTTGTAAAAGGTTTGTAAATGACTCGCCAGTGACCTACATTGACGCTTTTACAGTTACAGGCTGTTTGAAGGTGTCGAAGGAGGAAAAATTAAACTGTTGTATAGTTATGATAGACTTGGCTGATCAGCATCTACTCAACACATTAGACTCTCCCTCCTAATTTGTAACTTCTGGTAGCCTCCATGGCGGTGGGCGGTTCATTCCAGAGGGGAGTACCTATCTAAAACCCGATCAAGTCTATTTACATGAACCTTGAGGTAGCAAAGGGCTCTCTACTCTCACCCTCTTTGTTCAACTAATGTAAGGACCTTGTAGGGAGTTGTAGATCCCGACGTGACAGTAGTAGGTACATAGGTTTCAAATCCAACCTGGACTTGAAAACACCATTGCATCGTATTTTTCGCGGATATTTGGTAATCAACAACAACCTATAAAATGACATAGCTATGACTATTGTAGTTAAAGAATTGTTTGCCTGTGTAGGAATGACGGTGAATTCAGCAAAGTCGGTCTCAATAAGTATACAGAACGGCAAAATGATGAGTGGCAACTAACGCTAGCCGATAGCTCCACTATCCCCTCAAATTAGCATACAGATAAAATTCGCTATTTACTGCTTAATTTCACTGATGAAATTGTTTTTGATGCAAATAAATTTTTGGAAGCCTTGGATCAAACCCTGCAGAAGATGAAAACACCAGAGCTATAGTGAGAGGGGACGAGAAAATGAATATAATAAATATTACAAATATTACATTGTATTATAGTGAAGTGGCATATCAGTATATCCAAAATTATTGAATCAACTAAATATAGACAACTTAGGTTTTTTTTATTTTATTCATTTTATTTTTTGTTATTAATTTTTTTAAATTTATTTATTTATTTATTTTTTTTTAAGCGGGTGGATATGTTGTTTTTCAGGGAGTGCGAGAGATCTGGTTAATACCTTACACCCCACTTCAAGTGCATTATTCTACCGAAGCATCCATTCGTGCAAAGTTGTAGAATGCCGAATTTCAGGAATGGGATGCACTACGCCAGTAAGGAAGTGGGGTTCTTTGGAACAGAGTATTTCCTCCTGACAAGAAACGAATGGACCAACGCCATTAAAGTCTCCATAAACATAATCTCCAACAGGTCAGTTCCAGACGAAGTGAGGGTAGCCGTCACTGAGGTATCCAGCGTGTAGTCAGACAAATACAGTGGAAGTGCTATCTCACATCCCTGGTGCTTGCCCCTAAACGGAGACGTTGAGGCGTTGAAAAACTCAGTCCATCATAGTGTGCGAACGACCTTGACAAACTTATTCCGATCGAAACCGTATGAAGTATATGAAGAAGTGCAGTGCCAGGGCTTGTCAGGTATCCATACTTTTTCCAGAAGAGTGGACATAATTGTGATCGAGGATGGATTCCGGACCCTACCAATCGATGGGAAAAAGACGAGAGGATAATGATATGGACAAAGACGAGGAAAATTTTGGAAGAAATCGATGAGCCATGCGTTCTTCCCAACAGTACAATGTTCAGACCTGAAAGGTAATTGGACTGTGGTGCAGCCCACGATACTGCATCAAAGCTTCCTCTGTCATTTTTACGGGCTAACCAAATCAAGTCTCGCACTATATGCACGAAGGCATTGCTTGATACTCTCGGAATTGACCAATATTTCCTCTACATAAGACCCTTGGATGGTTACCTGCTTCCAATGTTTGAAGTAATAAAAGTTAGGTAACACTGAAAGTGGGCTGGTAGTCGTGACTCAGGTGCTGCACAGATCCCTTCATTTTATATATTTTCTTGACTACTGCTGTTTTTCTCTGTGTGTAATTCCGTCTGTAAATTATTAATGAAAAAACAATATTGCAATGAAATTATTTAATAGTCACACATCCATATCTATAAAAATTAAATTATGTTTGTTTGTCCTTTGTGCGCGGGCGTACCGTTCCTCCGATGGGGATGAAACTTTCCCAACTAATTCTTTGCACTACCGGGACGATGATAGGCTATCGGAATCTTCCCCAGATATACTTCTCGTCGTGAAACTGTCCGCCCTTCGCAACGGGTAAATACGAGGGAAAGCGAATAACTTTACTACAAAAAAGTGGTAGGTACGCGTTGATATGACAACTACCTGGAGCAACAATTTATGGCAACTTCTTAGAAATGAAGTGGACCCATACCTATCTCAACCAAAGTGAGGGCAAACTATAGTAGGTACTAGAGTAAAAAGTAGTTGAATGTTTTAGCGCGTTGTGGAAAATTATTGTTATTTGTAACCATGGCTGTACGAATAATATGTTAGGCGGGACAAAACCCACCAGGTCAGCTAGTAGTTTATAAAATGTGTTATAAAAATGTATTGCGCAAACTAATTCGTCAATTTCTATCGGAAAAATATATAAATATCCCTTTCGAACCTGAAAACAAAATTTTTAATACATTCCATACACATTGATTATTACTAAGGTTGAATGATTATACAATATACATAGAGATGTAAAGATGACTCCCATATATACATACTAAACATTGCCTTCCTTCTGATCCTGCATTCCTTGCTCCTATGGTCAAACAGTAAAACACACTTTTCTTAACTACAAACCTATTGCATTTGATCTACTGAAATATTTTCAAAGGTCAAATAATAGGTAAGGTAACAACAGATATCGACAATTGGGTGTTTTATATAAATACAATATTATTTATATTACGTTTCAGTTTTTCTTTTGTAAGTAATCTTAAGGGTCCAAGGATCTCTTGTAGCTCCAAACATTCGTTCTGATGTCCCGGGAATATCAAACCAGGGCCCGTTCTTTCCAAGTTGGAATCGCACAAGAGGAACGTGTATTCCTTTGGAAATGGTTGGCATTTTACTTCCAAGTTCCTGGAATCAATAAATTAATACCGACTGAATGGAGAACTCAAATTAGAAGCTTCCATTAAATACTAGTTTCAAAAATACATTGATTAAAAGAATGTTTAACATTACATTATCTAGTAAATCCTTAAGGGTGCGTAGAAACTAACTTGCACACAAATTAGGGATAGTGTAGTACCTATCCCACCTGTTTCGTAGGAGTGGCGCAGTTAAGAATGTGATGTGCTCAGAAAATGCAATGTTTGGAAATATGATGACGCATGACGGTATTTTCACGTAATTGTTAATATCATTCCAGAGAATATTGCACCAGCCCACATGTTGTTGAAACATTGTATGAATACTTCGGCTTGTGTGCTAGAGCAAGTAGAGCTGTTGTTCAATTTCGCTGTTAACTTAATGAGATGATGCGGTCAACGCTTAGCAGAGCCGTGTCTCATTGCCAATTCCGAGAGCGCATCCCGGTTTATTGTGGCCGAGGCGGTTTATGGTTTAGCGAGAGGCCTTAAATCTCGGTTAGGCGGTTCATACGTACAACAGTGGGGAGGTGCTACACGCGGCTTTAACCGCTCGGCCACTTCGATCGTTAGTTCACTAATCGCGATGTCACGTTTAGTTTCCTGTCACGTACTTACCAGCAATCTACATATGTCAAGCATCCCTCACACGATGTGATAATCGTCAGATGGTCAGCGATCGTGCTGGAGCTGCTATCAACCATCTCCTGAGCCAGGAAGCACCTCTTAGCTTTGCAAGTCCATCTGAAAGAATTTCGATTACGTCTCAGTATATTCAAACAAAGGAAAGAAATGCAAATGAAAGGTTGTAAAATTGTATGTTTTATTCATCCTCTCTCTTAAAATCAAGACTCAAGATGGCTCAGCAAGCCGAAACATATTTTTTTAACGATTTCCATGGCTTTAGAAATTAAAACATGCTAAAACACAATGTTAAAACAAATTAGAACTATATAGTAGAACTTGGAAGTAGAGTTTGTGTTTCCGTATATGAATCTACTATCGCTTTCGAACACTGGACTATCATTTTTCAACTGTCACTATTACTGTTTTGTCTCCTGTGACAAAGAGGACTAACTTGTATTTGAATAGTTTAGAATTAACAAAATATCTGATGTGTGGCTTCACACAAGTTCCACCATGAGTATTCAATTTTCATGATGCCTCGATTCCTTCTTGCAAAAAACTGAGTAAATTGCTGTTTTTAATAATAAGGTATCATAACTGCTCAGAATTTGCTAAAGAAAATAGAATACAGTAAGTAAAGCGACAAATTTTTTAAAAATAAACTATAAAATAAAAACTCAGGTATTTCTATAGTGACAGTGCAGTAACAGTAACTCCATCGTTTATGCCGCCACCCATTTTTTCAACTACATCTATAGGAAACATTTCATTCTTGTCACAGATAATGAGCCCCTGTCACGCATCTTCCACCCGGATAGACCATTGCCTCAGATGACATCTGCTCGATTATTGCGGTATGCATCGTTCCTCAGTGGCCTCGATTACACTGTGAGGTGCAAAAAAGGCAAGGACAATGAAAATGTTGATTGTCTCTCTCGGGCTCCCGTCTCTCCATCGGGGGGTGTGTTGCCCGTAGCAATAGATGAAGAAGTCAACATTCTGTACGCTGAGACCCTGCTTCAGATTTCCAACTCAGCTGTCACAGCAGAGACGGTCGCCGAAGAGACTGGAAGGGACCCAGAATTGCAGAAAATCATGAAAGAACTCAAGAGCAGCCGCATTGACAGCCCATACACTATTTCTGGTAATATGCTTTTCCGTCTGGATCGAGCAGTAGTTCCTAAAGCTCTCCAATCGTCAGTTTTAGAAGAGCTGCATGCATCACACTTGGGAATTACCAAGATGAAGCAACTTGCCAGAAGGTACGTGTATTGGGAAGGTTTAGATAAAGACATTGAACGGCTTGTCAGAAGTTGTGAGTCCTGCGCAAAAGTTCGCCATAATCCCCAAAAAGCGCCAGTTCATCCATGGGATCAACCCGATGAGAACTGGGAAAGGGTGCATATCGACTATGCAGGGCCTTTCGACAGCCGTTTCTTCCTCATGTGTGTGGACGCCAGGTCCAAATGGGCGGAGGTCCGCATGCTTAAGGATGCACCATCTTCGGCCTCAACAATCACCCTGCTGGAAGGAATTTTCTCCGTGCATGGTTACCCCTCTGTGCTTGTATCAGACAATGCCGCTATCTTTAAGAGTGAGGAGTTTCTACACTACTGTAAAGAGCGAGGGGTTTTCCAGAAATTTAGTGCGCCACATCATCCAGCGACAAATGGACTCGCTGAGCGCAGTATACAAACTTTGAAAAGGAGGCTGAAGGCCTCAGCCAGTGACCCGGCCTCACTTTCTTCGAAACTGCAACAGATTATGTTTCGATATCGAGCAACACCCTTGGCTTCTGGCCAATCTCCAGCGGAGCTTTACCTGAAGAGGAGACTTCGGATCAGGCTAGATGCCCTTCTGCCAAATGACCGAGCTCGAGCCCCCTCTAGTCGTGCGTCCAGCCGTGTCCGTTCACTTCAGGTGGGGGAGAGAGTTCAGACAAGGATTCAGGAGTGCTGGCAGTTTGGTACCATCACTAGGAAGCTGGGCCAGTACCACTATGTGGTTGAACTTGATTCTGGCCGCAGCTTGAAGAGGCACATAAATCAGCTGGTCAGCACCCTGGTACCAAAGAAACGTGTGGTTTTTGCGCCTCCACAGCAGAGCCGGGGGATTCCGTTTTCCGCAGATCTACCAGAGCATGAGATGTTGCCGCCTGCCATGAGTCAGAGCCAGCCTGCGGTAGCCCCTGGCAGACCAGCAAGGGAGCGTAGAGCGCCTGATCGTCTTAAGGACTACGTGCTAAATAAAGTGGGGGAGAATATAGTGACAGTGCAGTAACAGTAACTATTATGAACTCATAATGTAGTATCTGTGTTTATCCGTTGCTATATCAATTATTATTCAATTATATTTTTGTCCGTCTCGTGTTATTCAGTCTCTCTCTATAATAGAACTAGTTAATCGTATATTACGCGTGCAAGTGTGTTTTCTTTTCGGCCCTTTTGTCACAACAATTGACATTGAATCATTACTTTTTTAAATCCTAATTGTGAATTTTGAGAGCTGATATTTTTTATTACTGTTAGTTTAGATAACAGCCCTAGAGTTGGAATTCGTTTGAATGGTTCTTGAAGTTCCATACAGGATGACCCACAAAAAGGCACGGTTACATACATATTTTTCTGTTTTCGGTCTATGCCAAAAACCATTAGGGGAGTTCCAGATAATTCTAACGATCATCGGAGTAATCCAAACTAGGATTCCAGATATTTCATTTACCCATGTTGGGGCTTATTTATTATTCTTTCAAATCCTAGTGCGAATTTGTGACGCTAATTTATTATTTCTAATGATGGACTGAGAGGGAACAAAGCAGAACTATGAAAATGCCAGAACGTTTTCTAACTTTCGTAGAACTTTTTCATCGATTGGAGTTCTTCACTATTTGAACACCATGACATTCGGATATTTTTTTTAATCATCAATTGACTTTTACTAATATATAGATTCGTTGCTTGAAATTCGAAGTTACGTAATGGCGGACGGCGCACAGTGGATCAAACGCCTAATTAAGCTTTAGAAAAAAAATCTTTAGAATTACGAAACTCGTTTCAGAAAAACACGTTTATATGTGTACAGGATGATTAATGACGGTCCTAATTCATCAGAACGTTGCAAAAAGTAAACATCGTCGTTCAATTTCAGATATTAGTCGGCATTGAACCTCTGTACGGTTTTGCACACTCCACCTCAAAAATTCTAATTTGAGTGTTCAATTTTTTTTTTTTTTTTTTTTTTTTTTCAAGTTACATGTTTTGTGACAATTTGTAGCGTATGTTTCATAAATTTTCACAACATCCATAGATGTTAGACTACCAGGTAATTATGCACGTTTCATACTAACCGAATTTCCCTATTATGAATCTTTTATGGCGGAAAATAGAGGCTTCTAAGAAGTTTTATTTTGTTTTACGACAAGATCTTTTGGACTGGCTTCATTTATTCCTACCTAATCAATGATTTCCAATCTTTTTATCATCCCCTTCATCGACCTCTTTCAAAAGTGGAGAAATTTATGGTGTAACTATGAATATTCGTGTTTTTAACGTCAGCAGTGACTATATTTTACGAATAAGTATTAGAACGTGAAATATCAAATAGCGAGAAGGATTATGTTATTAAACCGTCATTGGAGGAGCATAATAGTTTATTATGGTAAATAAAATAATCCAAAATTAGGTAAGCAGAAAATTGAAAAGGGCTTTGAGGAATATATATTTGAAGGACAGAAAACAAGGCAACAATTGTCTGATTTTATCAAGTTTCTATTGCCATCTCCTTCGTACACAGATGCCGAGCAAAAAAGAGAAAGAAATTGTTGGCGTCAGATTTTTCTTTACTCCATCTCATGTGTCTTCACTACAACATTATAGGAGTTATTAATTATGGAACTTTAAAATGAACAGTATATTTTTGGTGATGCATCCGAATCTTGAAGTAAGAACACTGCAAATGATTACACACAAGTTTATTATTTCTGTATTATTAGATAGCACGTCTACGGAGAACCGTACCTTACAAAAGGGTTCACATCTTTACAGCTTAGGACCCCACAATTTTACGGTTTATAGTAAGTAAATGTTGAAAATTTTTGTTAAAATGTCAAAATAACCAAACAAAAGACTTAATAAAGCGGCAGTTTGCAAAGGAGAGAAATTAGCCTCAAAGGCCCCATCAGCTATTCAGTGATCCTCCAAACCTCTTAATTGTTTTTGGGGTGTCCCGAACGAGCTCCATGAAATTTCAGCAACGTGAATCGATCAGGAAGGAAATTAGCCCCAGAGGTTCCGAAGCTGATCAGATAACACTAGAACTGAAAATATTACTGCAATATAAAATAGCCAGGTGACTGAGAAAGAGCAGAAGTTTCATTGACCCTCTGTTTGCGCGCAAATTGAAAAGAACGAGAACTTTTTGATAAAACTCTACATACATATTTTTAAAAAACCTTAAACTCAAGGAATTTTAAAACTAATTTCCATGAAGGAAATTTTGGATGCATTGCAATAGCTTAATTTTCTTAGAAAATAGGCTGAAACGTTCCGACCTTGATAGACTAGGAAGTAATTAACCTTCAGTTGTTGGAATAGAAATAATAATTTAATTAGGAGTGATTCCCAAGTATTCACTAATCAATAATTTAATAAATTAATATAATTGAAGTACGTGACTACGCTACAAGCCAAATAGTATACAGAAGTTGTAATAAACTCGATTTCGTGAAGTCAGAATTCCATTGGAATTACGATATTATCTGATATCGATTACGATATTTCGTATATTATCTGCAGACACAATTGTCATCGTTTTCAAGGCGATTTTTGATATGTTTTACTGGTTACGATTCAGTCCCGTGTTGATGACTCATGTTTTATCCCTCAGGGAAAGCAAGCGAATAAACGCATAGCGACCGGGGTGGTTTCGTTCGATTCTTTGACGCGGATACCTATAAATAAAACTAAAAAAATCATTGCTGTTACATAGAAAGATTTCAAGATCTCGATTTTTGAATATTTCAGCCCTTTGGTGTTGAACGAACGGGATGCCAATGCTGGCACATCCCTGTCCGATAAATTATTTGTAAGCCAAATTTCTTACAGTTTGGTCCAATACTTTTTGAAAAAAGCTTCGGACGGCGGACGGCCGGATTTTTTTAATTCGACTTTTGATTGCTCGCATCTTGAAATGTAAACCAAAAATTTTGAGGGGAGGTTAAACTTTTTTTTTCTTTTCCATTACAAAGGTTCATTATTGAAAATAATCAACCAAAAATAAAACATTTTCAACCTTACCGAAATATTTCATGGTAATGAGTTAAATAGCTGCGTTTTTGTAGTACGAGTTAATTTTTGGATTCAACAAATCCTAAGACTTTACATTTCTTATTTGACGACAATCATAGATCGTACTCAAACAGCTACCGCTTTATTTGGGGTTCCTACTGAACCATGACTTTAAGAATGTAAAGAATCAAGTTTTCTCGTAAGCAATTCTTGTGTTCCTGATGAATGTTCGTCATGTTATCACTTCACTTACGGTAACCAGTTACTCGTGTAGTCCCACGGGTGGTGTAGGAAAATCATCCTCATTCGTTGAGTACATAACATATCAAAATCTTAGGTAATATTAACCTCAATTATGTATCACTATGTCGTACGTACGAGCTTATGTAATTCTTGAAGAGGCATTCGAGAAAAGTGTAAAACGCGACCACTAATGAAGTAGTCCTTCCCAGTCCCGCTACTGGTGGGAGAGAACTTACTGCTATGCAATCGAATCCCTTCACGATTTTTCCTGAAATTAATTTAGACTGAATGAACAAGGTGTTTATGATAGCTTTCAGAAAATTGTTATCGTTAACACAGGTAAGAAAAAAAAAAAAAAAAAGAAAACAGGAAATACCAAACCTTAATTTAAATCACGAACTGACACGCAATATAATTTGTGAGTCATCAATAACCTAAATATTCTGAGTAACTCGTCCTGTTTTAATCGCTAAATAATTTTCAAGATATTTCCACGGCCTGCCGGAGAAGAGCTTAGCAAGACTAGAAAAAGGCCCAGCTAATCGCATTAATTTAAGAACCTGATGCTTTCTAATAATCCAGGTTCCTGGAGTAGGAAATCGCGAGCCGTGATGATAAAGAGGGCTATGAGGGGCTATGAGTGCTCAACGCTATAAGGGGAGAGCCTGGAGTAAGATAAACTCTCTATTTTAAGCTCGCCTTTTGTGTTAGGTTCAGACCCCCTTCAAAGTGAAGGAATGTAATTTCATTCAGAAGATTTTAGTCGATTTTCCATCTAATGCAATTCCCAAAGAGCCATTACCGACATTAACTAAATCGGAATGTCGGTGCGCGTTAGCACGTGCCCGCTTCGTGCAGTAGCATTGAAGAGTTTACTCGTTATTTTAAGGTTCAAAGCATCTGCTCTAATCCAGAATAGGGCGGTAGAGGTATCGAAATAGCGGAACTTTCAGTAGCAAATGTTTTTGTGCACTTTTACAGCAGTATTTTGTTTTTTAAAATAATTTTAAGAATGGTTAACAGGACGTTTCCTTTTTTCGACCATCACGTCACGGCAAAAATACTGATTTTTTATTGGTTTTCACGTAGAAACAATGCGTTACTGGGGAAGTGTAACTCCCGTAGTTTTCATAGCAGGAAAATCGTTCGCCACTTTTTGGAATGCTCTCATTTTATCTCAGCATCTCATAATCCCTGAACCTCTGTAGTGTCATGGAAAGCTGATTTATTACGCTCAGTTATAAACTAATATTGCTGAGTAACCATACCGAACTAATAATGTGTAAAATTAATCATTATTATTAATAATTTGACTGATAATGATCTGACTGAAGAACCGTTCGTAGGTCTACCGTCCTTTTTTCATGGAATTATTTTTGGTTGGATAGATATGTTAAAAATATGGTAACGTTATTTGAGTATCTATATTTCTTTTGCGACCATTGAAGATCATGGTAAGAACAGCATTAGGTGAAATTTGTCGTAAAAATCGCGGAACTGAATGCAAGTTTAGTGACATTTCATGTCTTTATTTTGGCACATAGAATCGACAAGTGTTACTCTTGATTTTCTGATTATTATCGCTTACAGAAACGCTACGGAAACGTATCATAGGCATTTATCATCGTACAAAAATCGTTCGCCAGTCGTTGGAAAGCTCTCGATTTACCTAACTGTATTACGTTAACCACGGCGCAGTGTGGCTAACAATCTGACGTTTGAGCGTGGTTGTCTGAATAATATTTTACATACAGGTGCCTTCTCAGTTAGTTTTGTAAAAATGATTGCAACCACTATTAATTAGACTGTGAAGTGAAGACATGAAATGTCTCAATGTCTTGCAAACTTGTATGCAAGATTTTCGGCATTTGATATGATTTAGTTGTTCCGAATTTCATCGTCTAGTTAAGGAAGGTATCTTAGCATCAGATAGTTTTTTATATCTAAGGAATTGAACCATTTTGATAGATATGTATTCTGACTTTCATTCTGTACTTTTTTAATGAAAAGGATGGACTCTGATTTGGTTAATTGTAAAAAGATGAAGAAATTAAACACTTTGCGTTTTTAATGAGTAAGTACCTACTCAGTATTAGGAATGTCAACTCAAAAATGATTGAACTTCAAAAATAATTAAGAGATCCTATTTCCGATTTCAGAACCGACATTTTGGCCATACGTTAATTTTTTTCCCATAGTATTTTTGATAAGAACTTTTAATGATGTTTGTACGTCGTCAGTCGGAAGGATTTTCTATTCGGTGTTTGTATTCTGGGTATCTTGAAATGATACACTGCTTCTCGTCACTACCTCGTCACTATAAAATCAGAGTCCGGAATGAGCAGAAGAATCAGACATGTTAGCTCTATCTTGCGATCATCCTACAGTGTAACCCCCATTATTAATTACGCTGAACGATATCCTTTTCAAATCTAATATCGTAATGACTCACTGAATCAATATTCCCTCGATCAACTTTTATGTTTCTCAAGAGAATGGTGGACATTTATCTTCATGTAGCTTAGAAACTACGGAAACCTAATTTTGGAGTCCCATCCGGAAGAGCGCACACAGGCCACCGTTGTCTCCACTCAGAAGTCCGGATACGTATTCTTACATTCAATCATTAAGCCGTGAGCGGATCTAGGTTAGTTTGAGTGGACTTCATACAGGGGGCAATACTGTGTGTGTGCTGCCGCCATTAGGTATAACCAATCGAATAGCCTCCAAGATTTCGCTAATAGGAATTTCTTGTGACAAGCCCCACTCACTCGACTTTGATATAACTTTGTTTAGGGTTTTAATGGTATTTTGACTGATTGAAATCACGAGGTCCACTAGGAACCTTTTTCTGCACTTTATTTGAAAGTTTATGTCCGATTACTTGTTAGTCAATTAAATTGGCGGATATGATTAAGCAGGTACGTCTTGGTGTACATGTCAAGTGCAGGATAAGTCCAGCAGTATCTCCAAAACTATTGAAGCTACATATTATGAACCTTATCCTCCACTTATTTGTAAGTTTGGGGCAAATCGCATTACTGAGTCATGAGATATAACGGAACTCTGGTAAATACATTTTTATCGAGAGTGACTGTATACTTGATATAAATCACATACTGTAGAGGGGCTTTCCCTGGATGGGTTTTTAGTGGAATTAGCTCTTATCAGACCGTCAGCGGGGCCGTCGCATCAGAGAGGTTCGGAAAGGGGGCCAACCCCTTTATTTTTCCGCCAGATGGGAGAAGTAAGAATAACTTGCCAACTCCCAAAGAATTTTATATACTTTTGACGGTATCCGAACTATCCGAATTCATAATTTGCTAATATTTCATCTTCTTGTTTTCCGTCTCCAAAATCAGCTTCCATTCTATAACCCTGTGATTTCATAACTTAGACAATATCAAATCAGTCAATCTGTTTGGTTGGAATGTTTCATGTGATTTTTCTGAAGGCTTAATTCCCGATTTGTCAATTCGTCAACTCCTACTTTTCCTTTCACCAATTTATTTACCCCCCCCCCCCCCCTTCCGATTTGCTTTATTTGGAAAATGAACTTCCCACTTTTCAAAGGGGGAGAATCAAGAAAATTTTGAACTCTCCTATTTGTTTTCAATTTGTTTGATTGGAAGTTCTCGTACGATTTTCCGACTGACATCCCACCTTGCCTATGTTTTAACTTCTAATTATCAATTTACCTTTTTTTTTTAGTCTCACATCTCTATATTTTAAACCTTCAATTTTCCAATCGGTTTTGCCAGTTTTCCAACTTGGAAAATTTGTGACTCGCCAATTTTTAAGTCTCCCCCTTTCCAACCAACCATTTTCCAATCTTCTTTCCTTGAATTTCGATAATTTCCGAGTGAATGACACCTAGAGTGTCACATAATACGAGACACTTTCTTAGATGGGTTCTGATATTCAAAATTATTGCAAGTGTCTGTAACTGAGTCAAACTTGGGCCTCTGGATGAACGCTTGTAAACCCGGCTTTAGCGAACGAAGGCATAACTTGATTCAACTGCCGTTTGTAGTCCCAAGGGTGCCGTACAACTTCGCTCGCAACTCCTAAGTCAGCGCGTATCTCCCTAACCTAATCATGCTCCTATTTATTACGGATTGCTACACGAGAGAAGAAAACATTTCGAGTGTAGAAATCGAGTACAATAAATACCGTAGCTACCAGTTTCTTTATATTATTTTGACTTGGATACGGAACACAGAATGCCTATTCTCGATCAGACCATCTTTCTCCATGGAAAACATAAAAATTTCCAAATCTTTTTTGAATTGTCGAATATTATTTAGAACAAATCTCGAAGTCATGACATTGGTAGTTAACTATTTCTTTGCATCCATAGCTCTGAACATAGTGCTCAAATTTCCAAACAATATAACATTAATATAATATGAATATTTACTAAAATACGCTCATATGAACATGCTGCATGATTGGAACTTATAAAATACTTGTTTGACTATCTGAATGTATAGATATAGTTTTATTCAAACAACATTACCGCAAGGTCAATCATTTTGGACCCGCCAGTGTAACAGATTATATCGGCGTTATCCATAACTTCTGATCTTTGTTCCCATTTTGTTCTAGGTTCAACCACAGTTTTAATGTTTTTATGAACATTAAATTCTTTGTTAATGTCATCAAGTTGAAACTTAAGTTTCAGAGAATTGGTTCATCATATCTATTACCATTTTCTTGTGTCCTTCTTTTCTACTTTTATTAGTAATTTGAAATCGATCATTAGCGAATTTTCGTAGAAAATGAAGTATTGAAATGGCTCAAAAATTTTTAATTCAACAATTTTTGAAAAATTCCTTTATTGAAATCCGTTTTGAGGCATTCTGAAACTAATTACATATGTGTCATTCCAGACGTTAACCCTCCTAAGGATTGAGATAAAAATTCCGTTCTTGCGCCAAAAAATTAAGCTTTCAAAAAGAAAGGATTAGTTCGTTGGTCAGCACTTTTTGAGCACATTAAATTGGTCAAATTTCTAATAATGGACTAAAAAAATTCACTAAAAATCGTTTAATTTATATTTTTGGCAGAATATTGCTCAAAAAAACTTATTTACTATAAAATGAGACATTCAAAAAGTTATGTACAAAATTATGCTGAAAAATCTACTTAAAATTCACTAAAAATTTGCTAAAAATCGATTAAAACTGCAAATTTGAATAGGAGATTATTATTCATAATACATTTTTTGCCATGAAATGAAGAGCTGATAATTACCTTGCACTCAAAAAGCTCTCATTTCAAAACAATTTAACATTGTACAATAACATAATTTACAAAAATTCGCTCATATTATCTTGCTGCATGACTGGAACTATTTCTTTAGCCTTAGTAATCCCCTCATAGCCTCTTGTTTGATTTCCAATTCCAGAGGAAGTATACCAGTTAGAGTTGACAGTATCAATGTTGGTCCCCAGTGATGGTCATTAATAAGTTTGTCCAGTTTCCTAAGTTCGTTTAGTTTCATTGATTTGAGCCCATTCCAGCACACAAAATATATATTGGTCTTAATATAGCGGTGTAAATCAATTTTAGGGCTTTCGGAGTACCTAAGTCCCCAAGTTTTCCCAACTGCCCCTTTTAGTTGATTCAACAGTAGGGTAAGGGTCTGTACCTTGGGTCAGTTGTACCTCGGGTCATTGTCAAAATCTGCGGGAAGAAGTGCAGACAGACATTAGTGTCTATCAAAGTGAAACCCTTTGATCGAGACAACGTAAGTGCAACCACTTTCTTCTTCACTGATCTGATATTGCACAGCTGTAGATAGGCACTCACAAAGTTTAAAGCCACTCTCTTAGCAAAGTTTGGTATCGAAAAAAAAGCTTCCCATGTCCTAAGATATCCCCCCCCCCCCCCCCCCCCCCCCCCCTACTTTTGTGTGTGCTTCGTGTAGTCTAACAACTAATGAATTTGGTGATACCTATATCTTTCTTTTTTTAGATTATGTGAGCTGATGCCTCATAATAAAATATTTACCATTTCGTGGTGGAATGGTGTACCTTGGGTCAAAATTGGGTTGTACCATGGATCGCCTAATCAATTGTTATTTTTGTGTAAATTGTTATAAACTAGCAGAATGGCGAGGAGAAATTGGTTCTTGTTCGGTTTTTCTGCCCAAACACTACCAACATTTTATGAGGGTCACGTGAAACAAGTATGTGAAAACAGTCAGACTGCAATAAAACTTGCCCAAATAAAAAGTAATTTAAAAAAGCAGACACCAACATCAACTTTTTACGATAAGTAATTTTCTTTTGTATGATTCTCCAAAATTTTAGCAAAAGGAATAAAACTTGACCTAAATGTCTGATTCAGATATTAAAAATAATAATAATAATAATTAAATGAAAAAACGGATCATGTTTCCTGCCTACGAAGTTCCATCTTCATAGGTTGAATAGCAAGGGAAGGAAGAGATTGGGTTTGTGAGATGCAGTGACGTGTTACATAAATTGAGAGCTTTCCTACGAGTGGATTACGATTTTTATAGGTAGAGAACCGACTGTTTTCGCGCAAAAAAATCCTTCATACATTAATGGTAAAGTGATTATAATGAAACCAGGTAGTCTGCCATGGTCCCAAGTTATCACCCAACTACCTGAGATTAAAAAAGTATTGATTTTTTCCATTTCAATCCCTTATCAAGTTCTACTCCTAAATATATTACTTCATCACTTATGTTTATATCTATATATTTTATTTTAATTTTAGAATTTCCGAAATTGGTTTGTTTTCTTAAGAATATGACTACTGTCGTTTTATTTGGGTTGACACTAAACCTTCAGTTGGACAACTATTTCCTAGTGGATTTACAAAACCGGGTTTAATATAACTTTTATCACCTGTAGATGGAGGTAGTTGATTTATTTTAAGTAATGAAATTATTTCAGTCGGTGGATCAGCTCGTGGAAAGTGTAGGTGATTCAATATAATCAATTTCCCTTCGGTAGGCGTCTACATCTATGGAGTATATTTAGAATATTCAGATACCTAATGAATCAAAAACTTCTTCAATTATTATAGATTGATGTAGTTCTGCGTGGAAGGGCTATCCTATACAGAATTTATAAACTTTCGAGTGATAATGTACAGCATTTTAACACAGAATGTGTTTTAGCCATGGACTAACTAGCCGAAAATGGAACGCGGGATGGTAACGAAATGTGTGACGGATGATTTTCACGTACAACCGAGTCGTTGCTAGGGAAATGGTACTTCGTCGTTTTTCATCCCACAAAATTCGTTGACCATTCGTTCGAAAGCTCTCGATTTATCCAACAATATTATGTTAACTACTGCGAAGTGCGTGTCCAACAAACTGAGTTATGAGCATGGTTATATAAATAATTGTTTACACACAGGTGATCATTCTCAATAATTGATATTGTGAACATGATTGCAACCGCTTGTTAATTTCTGATGATTTCATTGAGCTTGTGTTTCGATGATTTGATTCATAGCAGGTGATCTGAGTATTACGAAAACGGTTTGATTTGTGAAGCGGAGGTTAAATAATTTGAATAGGTAATTTCTATACTTTACACTCTAGGAAGCTGTAATTTCGTTTGTAGCCTCTTTAGGACATTTACTTGACGATGCTCAGGGTCCGGATCAGATGTGTGGCTCTTAAAGCTAATTTCTATGCTTTACACTCTAGGAAGCTGTAATTTCGTATGTAGCCTCTTTAGGACATTTACTTGACGATGCTCAGGGTCCGGATCAGATGTGTGGCTCTTAAAGCTAATTTCTATGCTTTACACTCTAGGAAGCTGTAATTTCGTATGTAGCCTCTTTAGGACATTTACTTGACGATGTCCAGGGTCCGGATCAGATGAGTGGCTTTTAAAGCTAATTTCTATACTTTACACTCTAGGAAGCTGTAATTTCGTATGTAGCCTCTTTAGGACATTTACTTGATAAATCGCTCTTGATTTATCACGAATTTATTTCGTTTTTTTTTTTTCGTAGTTTCATACTATAACTATATAAATTGATGTTATAAATGAATAGTAAACAATGACGCTTGTTTGGTTGTCACTTGGTTGCGCGACAACGCAAACACATTCTGTGTTTCAATAATTTAATCCGAAGTATGTAAATAGAGGTAACCGGGGGTCCAGGGGGCTTGCCGTCGTTCACAACCGACCGGGCCGTGGTCCTGAAGTGGTTAAGTGTGATTGCTCATTTCCTGATTATTATGTGCTTATCTATGTACAACTTTCCCCAAAAAAGTAACCTACCACGGAATCTTTCAATATTATTCGATAAATTCAATGATTTGTACCTACATTTATATTAATACGAGATTGTTTAAATCATGGATACGTAAATCGGTATACACCTCACCCGACTCAGCAGACTTATATATATAAAATATTTATCTAGATATGTGGAGAATGGGGATTTCTCTTTGATGATGAATTGCTTGTGAGGAGGAGTCATGGAAAGGAAAATAAACCGTACCTACCTACTATCTACACAATTCTTAACCGATTTTTGTGATTCATTTTTTGTTTTTTTATTCTGCTATTTTGCATGAAATGTTAGGTCTCTGTATGGAACGATTCTCAAAAAATTCAAATTCCTTGGTGATGGGAGGAGGGGGATACTGTAAGTTGTTATGATCTCAACCTCTACCTGTGAATATTTCTTTTTTCGACTTTACAATGGAAAAGTAATTCATACTATATAAGATTGAGGGAAATGGTGGAGGTGGGGGGTTGGTTCCTTATAGCTCATTCCTTTCAGGCTCGTCGGAGGGGATGCATCTACTGAAATCATGATCCATTTGCTATTCTCACCAAAATCGTATACAGACCAGACGTAGGGACGTCTCCGTTATGTTATGCATTATTGCATTACACATCATTGTGCTTTTATCCTAGCTGGTACTGAGGGCTTCAATGACAGATTCGTAACATCTACTTTACTCAGCCAGTACTCAACACCTTATAGTCGAGAACTAAAATTTTGACTACCCTATATTTTAGTTGCTCAAGGTTTTAGGCAAACAAGTTATTCTGTTGAAAAAAAGCACCAAATCACTTAGTAGGTTTGACAGATAGTGACCCTGATTATTTATAATATTGCGTCTGCTAAAAATAATTATTTATTCGAAATCATGGTACAGTAAAATTATCAGCTGACTTCTAGACTTTAGGTACTCCATTGAGAGTGGTTTGCATTACCTACCGTGGAAAGTTCGCATAACGGCTCTAAAAAGATTGGTCCAACTTTCATTGTCACTTTCAAGAGCTGCGATGGCAGGCAAAATGAATGAAGCGTGAGTCGGTTCGCTCCCGGCCACGTCTTCTTCCACCACAATATTGATGATATCGGTGTTATTTATAGCGCCAATAACTGTCGATCCCATGGGTAGAGCCTAAATAAATGACAGTGAGCCTAGAATATTCTACAGCTGGCATTAAACGTTACGTAATTAGTAAAGTATGTTTTGAATCGATTATTCCGAGAGTCGGCTAATTTACTAGGTCAGTCAATTTGAACAAAGCGCGGGGAAAAGAATTTTAGTATCTCTCCATTTCACAAATACTCTTCGTTTGAATTCCGCTCCCTAAGCTTGGAGATGGGTTTGAGAAAATGAGAAAACTAATTAACAAAGATAAAAGAAGATGAAAATAGAGGAAAATTGGTTTTCCTAATCGTTGTTTATCATCTTTCTTCTACCAACTCAGGGCTTCTAACCGCGATGCCTTTGTGCACACGCAGCTCAAATTTATAAAAGCCCTGTTTCTCATTCATTCAACATACCACACTCGTTATAATTGATGGTGATTGCCTGTGGAGGGTCCAAAACTATTACTGAACTTAGCTGGCGTTGGTCCAAGAACAAAAGTTATTATTAGAAATCTAACAACGAAGTAAATTTGAACCGAAAGAGATACGTTTTAATAATTACTAGATTATCTTTCTGCTTTTGACGTATATCATAAGTTTCTACTTATGTATACTGCTGGATACCTTGGTGATTAGTTTGAAGCTAATCTTCATCATCTCAAACCCCCTTATGAGGGAGGAGTCGATATTTTCTTGTGAATAATTTCCAACTGTACTGAAGAGGCGTTCACCTCAACTAGCAAGGAAAGCAAAGGGGATAAAAATCAACGCCCCTCCCTGCAGACCTGTGATTTGTTCACATTATGTTCACCACACCATTATTTTTTCGTCATGCAGGGGATCTTAGAACCACGACAAAATAATAATAATAAAATAATTTAAATTAAATAGGCAATACTCCATATCATATAAAATTGCCAAATTAAAGTGTCATAAAACGTTAAGTAAACAGGTATTATTGTGAATAGCAAATTTAATCAATATTTGGAAGTAGGAAAAGAAAGACAGTCTAGCTTTTCAGGACATGCCTCAGAAGCTAGGTCATACATGCAAGGCTTCTTATTTAAGAGGGACGACCTATCGGAATTGATCCATCTCGTAAAAAAAAAACCCCCCGATAGGTGTAGGTATACATGTGTACATACATACAGGGTAAAAAAATATTAATTTCTTAAATTGTATGGAGCTATTGCAATAAATGCCTTCTTTTTTCATGAAAATTTGATAGAAGCGTTAAACTCCATCAGAAATCGGCCCAGAATCCCTCAAAACGGATTCCCATGAAAAAATATTATTTTAAATTTGTTGGAGTCATTTCAATAGCTTCATTTCCTACTGAAAAGTGCTAAAATGATAAAAACTGAATTATGAACTTACCATTTGAATGACGCAACTGTTGTTTGCATCGCAATGTTCACCAAGTACTGGCAGTCGCCCCGGGGCATATGCCGCCGTGGTTGGTGGAATATTTTTATTGAAGAAATGTAACTTGTATTGCTCAACACCGTACTCTATCTGAGTAAATACGCCCACCGCCACCTTTGCTTCAGCTCTTTCCCTATAAGACAAGGACAAAATGAATCCGCATGTATGTGTATATTTTTATCTACTACCCTTATTTAATAGTAAACTGAAAATTTGAGTTGTAGGTGATCCTTTCATGCTTTCAGATAATGCCAGTGATCATACAATCATCTCGGCGTACCAATTAATGAGTTTGATGTGTAATCGTTAACGCTAGCTAGCTTTCGAAAGCGTACAGAAATACTAGGATGAAATTCAGATATTCGAGTAAAATGTAAAAGTCATGATACTTTTGATGGTAGCCCATCCACTCAAATTCAACATTTTACCAAAGAAATTCAAAATTTTCATCAATTAAAAAAGAGAAAAGAATCACTTAAAAACTAAAATGAATTTAAAATACTACAAATCTTTACGCAAAGGTTCACTCTTTCTTTAATAGATAACCCTCCTACGCACATCATTGGTCTATGATTCTCAAACTTTGTCTATGGGACATAATAAAAATATAACTGATTAGTCTTAGGTACCTACTGAGGAGAAATTACTTAAATTAAATAAGACACCAAAACTATACTTGTTTCTCTGTAAGTACCATGAGTTGTTATCAAAGTAGGATGAATCATAAAAATCTATTAAATATCGACAAAACTTGGACGTCCACAAACTAAAATGAATAAGATTAAATAAAACCACGCTTCACCTATACATTTATATGTGAAAAAAGGTATAATAAACTCCATTCCGTGAATCCCATTGGAATTATATCAGCTGATGACAGTAGTATAAACCTGTACACTTACATTCAAACGGTCATTAAAATTGACGTCATCACGAGGGAGGTGTTTTTTCGCAAAGAAACGCACGAGAGTAGCTGAGGGTAGGTTTTAAGCTCCGGTCTATCCTGAAGCTTTTTCACTTGGAAACGCACGAAGTCATTAAAATTGACGTCATCACGTGGGAGGTGTTTTTTCGCAAAGAAACGCACGAGAGTAGCTGAGGGTAGGTTTTAAGCTCCGGTCTATCCTGAAGCTTTTTCTCTTGGAAACGCACGCAGTCATTAAAATTGACGTCATCACGTGGGAGGTGTTTTTCGCAAAGAAACGCACGAGAGTAGATGAGGGTAGATTTTAAGCTCCGGTCTATCCTGAAGCTTTTTAACTTGGAAACGCACGGGGTAAAATTACGCGATGCCCGCGATGACCGTGGTCGAGAGGTGAAATATGGCAAGGGGCGCACAGTGGTGGCCGCCAGGAAACGGGCGTATAAAAATATTATATTATATTTTTGGTTTATTATTTCCAATAATAAGCCTATGTGATCGTGTAGCAAAAAATTTTTATAACCCCCCCTCAAACTTTGTCACTTTACGTTTCAAGGTGCGTAGAATCCAAATTTGAAATGTCCGTCCGCCGTCCGCCGTCCGGGCCATAAAAGGCCTAAGAATTGACTTAAAAAACCCATTCTTTCGCACATAGACTCCATTTGGGGTCTAGTTGGTCCTAACGTTTAACCATCCCGATCGCTTTACTCGCATAGATGCTATGGGCCAAAAACGGGCGAAAAAGTGTCATTTCAAGGCTTTGTTAGACTTACGCACGCCTGGCACGCTTGGCAGGGGGTCACGGTGGGTGGTGAGGGGGGGGGGGTGAGCGGGGGGTGGAGTGAGAGGAGGCGCCGCGGCACCTTGTGGTGGGTACGGCGTTCCTTCGAGGCATGAATATATGTTTTTTTCTAGGTCATATTTGTGTGTTAATACCAATGCTTTTCCTACTCATATTTAATAACATATCCTCTCGACTTTTCGTACGTGGTTAGATAATGATATTATTAAGGCAATAACTATTTGAATAGATAGGAGCTCAAATCGAGAAATATAAACATGCGTATATAATTAGAGAAGTATAGGTTGTGGCAACTCGAAATAGGACACGCCGAGGAGTCTGGACGGGCCTTATGACGTACGCAAGCCAACTAAAACTACGATCATACTCAATTGAAAAAAATAATAAACCTTTGTGAAATAATTTGCAGCGTTTTTCCTTACTAACTAACAAGCGGGCATCGCGTAATTTTACGTTTCCAAGTGAATAAGCTTCAGGATATACCGGAGCTTAAAATCTACCCTCAGCTACTGTCGTACGTTTCTTTGCAACGAAAAAACACCTCCTGCGTGATGATGTCAATTTTAGTGACTGCGTGCGTTTCCAAGTGAAAAAGTTTCAGGATAGACCGGAGCTTAAAACCTACACTCAGCTACTCTCGTGCCTTTTTTGGCGACGAAAAAACACCTCCCACGTGATGACGTCAATTTTAATGACCGTTCGAATGTAAGTGAAAAAGCTTCAGGATAGACCGGAGCTTAAAATCTACCCTCAGCTACTCTCGTGCGTTTCTTTGCGAAAAAACACCTCTCGCATGATGACGTCAATTTTAATGACCCTTCGAATGTAAGTGTACAGGTTTCTACTACTGATGACGTTATTTCTTTCCTGCCAAAGTATGTGTTTTTCTGCCCCTTATAAATGGTACCCCTTACAATGGATAAACGTACAGCATTTCAAGTGGGCTTATTCGGCGAAGTGAATTTGAAGTGATGTCTACCTATAACAAAAATAAAATCATTATTCTCATTTACAAAATTCGTTTCTTGGTTCCAGGCCTTTAATTGTACCCTTTAGGTTGGCCCAGCAGTTTCGGAAAAATAACTCCAGACGGCCATAGTTTTATTCCTTTTTTTTTTTTTTTTTTTTTTTTTTGGATTCCAAGCATTTTTAAATTTAAATTAACGCATTTATAAGGGGGTTTAACTTTTTTCCTCAGTTGACTACGATGGTTAACTAATAAGAATAGTAGGTAAACAAAAATGTAAAATAGCGATTTGATACAATCAAACTTTAATTTTATACTTCTTTACGTATTGATAATGCAATCCCTAAATATTAAATCAATGCAACGTTAAATCCTACTCCGCTGAGTTATTAATGAATAAAACGTGCGCCAACCAATTGCACCCAAGCTAAAAATTAGTGCTTGAAAAGAAAGAAAAATACAAGGATGCACGTAGTGCACTGCAATTAAATGCTTAAAAGACTTCTCAAACGATCACACACAGCCAAAGCAGATGTAAAATAAATTCCAAGTATTGCTAAATGTTTTAGACAAGTGAATTGAGAAGGCCAGCATGTTAACATGTAAAGATAGGTAGTACATTGTTCCTAAATTCCAAGTGGGATGCGATTGTAAATCCTACCTGTTGCCACAGAAATAAACTGTGGTACCGTGATATTTAAGCTGCGGGCGGCGAGAACTCCAATTCTTGAGACACAGGCCACAGCCCGGATGCCTAATCGTTTCCATTTAATTTCTAAACAAATACCTACTTGAGTACGCGGTAATTTCATGCGTGGAAATTGAATGCGTAGAAGGACTACCTCGCGAGAATAGTTTGGAAGGATTACAATCTACGTAATGCGGCTGTAGAAATGCATAACTACGCGACTTGTGCTGCAAAAGTCTGCGGGAGAAAATAGGTTGTAGAACCTGCTCTTGCTCAACAATGTTATCTTTAACGGGTACCCCGTTTTTTATTGCAGATTTAATTTTACGTGAAATTTTGTGAAGAAGTGACCCATTACTTGATTTTTTAAGAGCATTAAAAATTAAACGGGCATTATTCCGCTACAAAAGTACGCAATCCCACTCTGAAATTGCAATGAAAAAGTTATGTGAAATAGGTACTGAGTTTTTGAAGATATTCAATTGCCACATTTAATCATGATTTTGGGGTATTTTTCTGTGCTGAACCTCGTAAAGATGTTCATTTATTAATATTTGCGATACCCGCTTGGGTTAACACCGAAATAAAAAAAACTTATTTTAGTACAATTTATATGTACTTTGTGAGTGCTAAAATGTGTGAGGAAAATTCAATTCTGGTTGATTCTTTTGTGTTTTTCCAAGTCAGGGTAGCATCATGAGGTGAGGAAGATATCCTTAGGAATGAGAAACCCTCAAAAACGAAGGGTTTTATAAATGCCATTGAAAGTTTGACAATTATTTTTTTGTCGAACACTCACGTTACTAAGAAAGTGAAAGGACAGGTTCCTTGAGACTTGAAGGTAGCGGGTTTCAAAATAAATCATGGGTGGACGGCAATCTAGTTATTGGTTCGGGATTTGTGATACCAAAAGGAAACTAGGTTAGAATCATTTATTTAAATGCCCATACAAATGTGAGGACCAATGTGGAATCGATGGAGGAGTTTGCTCCAGGTGTTTCAGCGGTCAAGTTCGTGAACTGAAAAATTCATGAACTCATTTCCACTATTTGTGTTCTTACTCTGAACTAGATCATGATCTATTCACGGCTTCGGAAGAAACCTTAGGTAGGTAAGTGGTCGGCCAGTGTCGAGAAGCACGTAAAAGAGATAGATGACTAATATATAATGAGAGAGGGGTTTTTCTATTGGTATAGGTTGATTAATTTGTTTGTTTGAAGTTTGAAGGGAATACGAAGAGCATAAACGCTTCGAGTCTTCCTTTTTGTAAAACATTATAGTTGTTGAAAATCCTTCGTTTGTAAATGGATTCCAAATTTACATCTGAAGTAATGTTGACTAACTTGGAATTTTCAACTTGAGAATATTGTTGTATGTAAGAAACAGATTTAAGGAAATTCTGTTAGGGGTAGTAGAATGTACTTACAAATTATAAAGCTTAGAAGAGATGTCCCCAGCCCCCACACATGGGTCAGCTTGTATGAATATGGTTGCACTGTCCAACTTCCTTCGCAATAAAGCTAGGATTTCATTCAGCGAAATTTTTCTCGTCTAGAACGGAAGTGTGTTGAATTAAAATAATCATCTCACAAGTAAAATCAACAGAACCAGGGTTTGTATATATTAAAAAAGAAAAAAAAGTGCAGTCAACTCAAACGTATTTTATTCATCGTACCAACGTTATAGTGCTGCTCCCTAATCCTGTGCCCGTCATCCTGGTTCCCATCACACCTGATACTCCAAGCGTGAGATCAATAAATACATTCAGCTCTTCATTAGAAATATCAAAATCATACCTGTTATAGGGGAGTAAAATCAGAATCAATAACGGTGAATTGGTGCTCGTAACATGTAAAAAGTCTGCCAAGTTGAGTGAACAGTATAGCTTCCTAAAAATTGTAACATGGACGTATAGAATTATTTGAAGAACGAAGTACAAGTTGACATGATTGATGAGTCGACGTTATAAGAAGTTAACGTTTGTGCGTTATAAGAAATTAATACTGCGCACAGACTACTAATACTCCAACGGCAATTAAATTCATAGGAGAACGTCTAGAAGCTAATAATCTAGCATAATCCTTGAAAATTTCATAAAAACCGGTCCATTAATCTTGGAGTTTTCTCTGTGTCGATCAAATTAGTTTTGCGCATGCACTATTGCTATTATTCCACCAATTTCGATATAATTCATGGGGAATTTTCCTAGAACATTATTTAATCCCCAATTTTGAACGATACGGACTAATAGATTATAGGAAATCGACGATATAATAAAAAAACGTATGCGCATGCGCACAGACTACTATTCATGTGACGGTAATGAAAGTTACAGAGGACTGTTTTGAAGCTATCCCGCATACTCCCTGAAAATTTCATCAACATCTTTTCATTAGACTCAGAGCTTTGCCTAAGTCAATCGATATTAGTTTCGCGCGAGTTATTACCCTAAAAATCGCAATATAATTTGTATACCATTTTTCTAGAACATGTACCCAATTACCTACCGAGTTTGAACGAAATCGGACCAACGGATGATAAGAAATCGACGTAATGAGAAATTCACGTTTGCGCATGCTGATCAATTCGACCCAATTCACAGGTTACTGTTGATTCGACGTCTTTGAAAATTATAGGGGATTTTCTAGGATCTAACCCGCACTATCCCTGTCAGTTTCATCGGAATCAGACTGTAACTTGGTATCGTTTGGGCGTGCTAAGAATTTACCACAGACAGACATTAGAGAGACAGACATACAGACACCGAACCGAAATTGATCAGCGAGCTCTGAAACGCAAAAAGCAAGTGGGAATTTTGATTTTGGATGAACAACAATTTTTTTTTTTTTTTTTTTTTTTAGACGAACACAAAGCTTTCCTACCTTTGGTAGTGAGGAAGCAAAAGTCAACACTTCCTAATCACCAGAAATCAAATACCTAATTGTTCCATAGACAGATTTCCCTCACTAATTATCACGGCTCTATTTATAAATGCCTCCTGATCGACATTGTTGGCAGTAAGTTCAAACATAATTATTATAGTCCTCAGTCCTGCTAAATACTACCTCATTTAAAAATGTATTTCTTTATTTTTAGTATAATTGACTATAAATGTTGGTCGGTCTATAAACTCGAACTGTTTCTAAATAATAAGCTTTTTGCTCTGTTCTTTTACATTGCAGTTCGAAAAATAAGTTTGAGCAGCTCCCTTGTTAAGTCTAATTCAACTGAGTAGTTCATTAATTACAGCTTAAGTAAGTATTCCCATTAATGTAACTAAATCATTTTATGCTAACGTCATTCAGTTCAGTCAATTCAAAAGCAAATGTTTCCAAGATACTACACTTTTTTTTAAATTATAAATATAATATTTTCTAAAATTCAATGCTTGGAAGTCTGTTTTGGGGATCTGAATCGATGCATATTAATCATCATATAATAAGAAAATTTTCAAAAAAAATCGCTCGTACGATAATGCTGCAAGGCTGGAACTTTAAAAAAATTTCAAATATGTTACTTGCATAAATTCAAAACCAGGAGGATTCTTAAGACTCCACAACTTTTAAATGGATAATTGAAATTTAAGATATATGCCTTACATTTGTCAACACGTTATACCTTGCTGAAATCTGACTCTGATTCATTAGCCTTCCTAAATGTAGGTAATTCCTCTCGTTGATGGCGGTAACTCCTTTCGATACTCTGATATTCTCAGCTAAAACGTGTCTTATCCTCATGGAAATATCATCAACCGCTGCTAAGTCATCTTTGTGAACTGTCAATACAAAATAACATTTAAAACGCATGCCAGCACAGTATGTGCATCCCACAAGTCTAATGTCCTCCGTACCACAAAAATTTAACAAAATTTCTATTTAAGCTACAAACGAAATCACACTAATGTTATTCGTTTCTTTGTCCGTTTTCTGTATCGTAGAATTGATGAGCTGATTCTGATAGAGTTTAATCCAACAGATTTTCGTAAGCACCATTAAAATCCATCCAACCTCATTCATCACCCTAAAGTGCGCATTGCCTCACAGTTTCACTAGATTTTAGGAAATAAATTAACTGAGAAAAAAGTGCCAGTCATGCAGCATGACCGTTTAAACGAATTTTCGTATCGTAGGTATAATTATGATTTAAATTGTTTTTGAAATTTGGGCACTTTGATTTTAACCTTTAAACTTTTAACCATCAATTTTATGGCAAAAAAACTTATTCTAATTAATATTCTGATCTTATAGATTTTTCAGCACATTAATAATGAAATTCAAGTATTTACATTTTTCAGCATAATTTTGTGCATATATTTTTGAATATTCTAGTCAATAGTTTATATACATTATTGGAATATTCCGCTAAAAAGGTCTAAATTTAACTAGTCAATCAATTTTGCTATTTTTAGTGATTTTTGAGGTACATTATTTGAAATTTGATTATTTAATTGCTCAAAAAGTGCTGTCCATTGTTCTCATCCTTTTTTATGAAATGGTAGATAGTTGGTGGAAGAAGCGATTTTCGTCTCGATTCTAAAGTGAGGCTATCTTCTAAAATGACATAGGTATATATAGTGTTGACACTTTTGGTTCGAAACCTTCAAGAGATAATTTATTTATATTGAAAGCTTTGATTTTTTCTCGTATTTTGACTTTTTGTTTTAGGTTCCCTTTAAAAACGAAAATGAGCACGCCGTTGGAAAAATCATAAAATTTTCCTTTAAGAAGGTCACATAAAAAGTTTTTGGCCCATTCACTAGGACGAATCTAAGTTAGCATTGACTATATGTACTTGTATATACCTGGCTATTTGTATATACTTTTACTTGTATGAACTTACCTTTCAGATGGGCAATTTGCATTTCAGCGAGACAACTCACCCCTACGATGGCCAGTGCCTGTTCACATTCTTTTCTCCTTTTTTCCATCATGTCAGCATTTCTCGCCTTGGTTTGAACGAGTGCAACGACAAAGGCATAATTCTCAAGGTTCAGTAAAACTGGAGTTGCTTCCTTTTTACTGTAGTAACACAAAGCAGGGATCAGCTCTTCCGAAATCGGACTGTTCAGAGTTTAATCCGCGTTATGCGTAACAGATCGTTAAAATGGTGATTGTGACTTTTATTAGAGATCGCAAAAATTACCATTTTGAGAATTTGAAGATTCCGGGCAACATAATAAAAAAAAGAGAAAAAATATGTGCGTCCAATTATCATCATTTGTCATTTATAGCTTTCGTACTAATTAACAAAATTCGGCTCGAAAATTACTCTTTGGCAGTCATTCTTTGCGTCACATTTCATCAACCCTATGCCGCCAAATATACGCAATACTTAAACTGGTATATATAGGTATTAGTGAACTGTTTTTGAATAATTCTGTAGCGTTGTTTGTGTTACTAGTACAATATCTGTGTGTGTGTGTGTGTGTGTGTGTGTGTGTGTGTGTGTGTGTGTGTGTGTGTGTGTGTGTGTGTGTGTGTGTGTGTGTGTTTTGTGTGTCCGGCATAGGCTATATAACAGAATTTTTTCAAAATAATTAGTGAGTTCCCTACCACGACATGGGCCATAACTCAAATGCCAAAAACTTCCCTTGACATCATGACATAAGGCTTTCAATTCCGGCCGTAAATCTTAGTTAACCGAATGTTTGTAACGTCTCGTTTAGTGATGAGAATTTTATACCATATATCCAACAAGAACAAAACGATTTCGGCCCTTTAAGCCAAACAGATTTTTTCTCAGAGGATAAGAAGGTTAATTCGGGGTAACATACAAATCCGGTTGCTAGCACATGTTAGCCTACACATCTGCCAAAGGATGCAACAATGCGCTTCATGGAAACATTGGTCATAATTTTCATTAGGTATAGGTATTTTTAGGTGGTAGGTACTGAGAAAAATATTTCAACCGTAATATAACTATGATAATTCACGATGATCTGATTGTGTAAAAGGCGGGAGAAGCGAGAGGGAACAGCTATCGTCTAGACCTTGATAAATTACTAATACCTATTGTATCCCTATTCAACTTGAGATGCTAAATTTAAAATGGTGCTCCGCTGGTTGTGGTAGAGTGCAGCTGCAGCTTGAGGAGCCACTCTAATCAGCTGAGTGCGCTCTGTAGCTATTTTCGTTCATAACCAACTTGAAGAGCTAAAATTTGGAACAGGGCACCTCTAGTTTCGATAGAGTATAATTAGAACACGGTGAACCACTGTAATTCGGCGGGACCTCTCTGTTGTGATTAGACGATAAATTCTCGGGAAACCAGTAATTCTGAAGGAGAGCTGTTGCTAAATTTGTTCCTATTCAACTTAAGATGCTTGAATTCGGAACGGTATCTGATCGTCTCTTGGTGTGACAGAGCCTCTCTGGGTGCAGTAGAGTATAATTACATTTTCTTTTTCTTGAAAGTATTGATACCATCGATTAGAAATATTATATGAAGATGATCTACAGTTAGGTCTTAAACTAGTGAGCAAAGCGAGCGGCAACAACTAGTTAAATATAATGAATGTGTTGTTACCCACTTGCAGTCGATGAAAAACGCCTTCCCTTCTTGACCCATAGTGATTGCCAGGCAGTCTGCATACGGTTCCGGAGCACCAGTAAACTCTCGCTCGGCTTTTGCGCATATACTTGCTTTTAATGACAAGCTGCCAATAACAAATTATTGGTCAGAACAATAGTTACGATCGATTCGTGATTACAGACACTAGATGTGGTGAGTCAAAATGTTTTCATGTTAGCGTAATGTTGTGTGTAAAAATACTGCTACAAAATATCAATTTAACAATTTTAACCCTTTTTAACCGTTTTAGCGAATTTTCTAAAACTTTTAAAATCTAAAAGATCTCTTCTATAGAATTTAGAACAACTCGTAGTTTGCTTTCAGTTCTTTTATTATACGAAAAACAAAATTCATGAAATAAGAGGTGTTAACGTGTTTAAATTTAAATATAAAGATATTTAGAAACAAGGTACCAATACAGAGGAGGGGGAAATTCATTGGTGGACAAAGAGGGGGTATTATTGCACTTCAAATGAGTATAAATAAATTTATATGTAAGAAATGAATTGCTTACTCCATCGTCCATTCTTTGGTGATGCTTTCCAGAAATGTGTAAGCGCAAACTATCAAGCTTGAGCTGCTACCTAGACCATACCCACGAGGTATGTCTGACACAAAAACTACGTTGAAACCCTCTAAAATGAGACCTAGAAAAAAAATTGTCTTGTTTCCTGATTCCATATAAAAAGCCTTAGGTAGTTGTGATAGGAAAATATATAACTGAATATAAAGAAATTGTATTATTCGAGCTCTTTATTAACCGAGGGGTTTTTCAGAATTCACTACCTACTTCGACTCTCTGAGGTCGACAAGTAGGTACCGGCAGAGGAATTTCGTTGATGCCAGGTACACACACATCAACATCAAAATATACCCTGAGTTACCTACGCTAATGAAGGCCCTTGAGGCGTTCGAAATTACCTTAAAATAAGTCGAGTAGCAGCTTCGATGATAGACATCACAGCGGTGAGAAACTATGCAGCTATCCAGTGGTTATCAGCACCCCAACCGAAGGTAATAATTCAATATTTTGATATCTGATGATTTTGCCAATATTATGAACATCAGAACTATGTATAAAATTACAATGTCTTTTTTGAACTTGTCTTTTAACCGATGTTTTCGATTGAGATTGCCTCCGCCCTCCGACCACCAATAGGGTTTATACAGCAAAATTAGTCCTACGCACATTACTGCAGGTCAACTTGTCACGTATGTCATCACATAAATATAAGATCAGAAATGATTATGAAGTAAATGATTATGGTTTTTAATGCGTTTTCCACCCTTGATTGAATTGTTCAATTTAATCTTGATTGTTTTAATTTATTTACAATAATGTGAACTTACATGTATCCTACAAATTTGTTAAAAGGTTGTCGTCTAGTTTTATTTTAGTTTTAACTAGCTTCATAGTTAGTTTTAATTAGCTCACCATTTTGAGAGAGTAGGGAAACTCAACTAGACAAAAGTATGCAAAATGGAACATACCAACAAAATGACAACAGCATTTATAAACCACTCAGATGACATGATGCCCAATTCGGCTCCTGGAGGAAGTGAGATTCTCGAATGGCATAGTAAAAACCCGGCAGTTAGATCAGAGGGGTAAAAAAACACAGCTGTCCTTTGTGCTGAGGAATGCATTCGTTCTCCAAGCACTGAATGGATGGAATGGGTGCTGTCCTTTGTAATGAATATCTCTACCAAAAAAAAAAAAAAAATTAACAGTAAAAATATGGAGGAAATGTGGGACTGCTGCTAACCATTCGATATGATATTGGAGAAGTAGGTGCCCCCTAGAAATAGTGTTCCTGATTTGGACCAAAACTGGGGTCCTCAAGTCATGGAACTGCGGAATATTATGGGAGTTCTACTTCAGTGTTTACCCTCAATAAGCCTGGGAGTCAGGCAATATCCACAGCAGAACAACAAAAACGTCCGTAAAGATAGAAGAGGGAAATTTTCCTTCATGAGTACGACCAAAGTACCTACAGCTATGGGTGTAGCTGCACACTTCCCAAGGTTTGTAGGAAACTCCAACGGGTCTGTCAGCTTCATGAGCGGCTACCCTTGATCCTTCATAGATTACTGAATTTAAGCTACAGTAACGGCCAATTCCTAGACTCATCCAGCCAGATTGTAATCCCACATTTGAAAATTCAACTCACCCCTTAGCGCAGGTGGGTAGCTCATATGCTGACCATATTATCGGAAACTGTGTGGTTGGTCCATATTATGCTGACCACATTACAGAAAGCTGTTGTTAGAGCCATGTCAATACAAAGATCCGCTGACAAACAAATCATTATCTCCAAGGAACCTATTTAAACTAACGATTCGCTTAATCACTCTATCCCATATTGCTATCAAAATTGTAATTCAATTCTGACAATACTATTTTTCTACTTTTAACGTGGGTATCAGAAAATAATCGTAACTCATGCAGCGTCTGGCAAAATTATTTTATATCGTTTAATTGGACACTCCATTTCTCGCATTTTGACTTCTAAATTTTCTTTCACAATAAATCGTTCTCGTATCAAATATACGTTCAATGTTGGATAATTGGTTTGTTCCACCCCTCCTGTAGGTGTGAGAAAACTAAAGCGTCAAGTGTGGCGTTAATGGTGCAATTAATTGTGAAATGTTAGCCACTTTACAATTTTAAATTTCAGCTTTCATAAAATATCCAGCAACAAGAACAGCAATTCCTGGAAAAACTTTGGAGAAAACCAAGAGAGATCCAAATTCTCTACTTCACGGAGAACTAATGAACCACATTTCAATGATTTTCCATCAAATGGAAACAATTTGCTTCCTGGCTAGAATACACATCAAATTATATGTATTTCAATTTTATTTATTTATTCGCATTTTTTCTTTGTTTTTCAAGTTTCTAAAAGCAGAAACTGAAAACCAAGACGATCCGGGCCCACCTTTGTTTCACCCACAGCCAAACGGCTGAGCATTGATAAAAGTAGATCACACTTCCACCTCTGGTGTTGTTAGTAGTTAATCCCTACCAAATTTCAAAATCCTAATATTGAAGGGAAAGAATTTAGCTCACTCAGACTATCAGGATGGGGTACTTCACTCCATTCGACTGTTGTTGTCACAGAGAGGCTTCCTGTCAAATTTAAATTTCCCAAGTTACCAGGAGAGAATTTATATCACTCAGCTGATCAGGGAAGAGCCCATCATTTCATTCGCCTCATAACGTTCCAGAAAAGCTTCCTAATAAATTTCACATTCTTAGGGTAAAAAGGAGCCAATTCAGCTCACTCAGCTGATCAAGAAAGAGTCCGAAATTTTCATCGTATGTTAATACCCCGGAGACTCACCTTATCAAATTTCGCCTTTTTTGGGTGAACAGGATAGAATTTAGCTCATTCAGCTGATCAGGAAAGATCCCATAATTTCAATCGTCTCTTATTGTCTCAGAAAGTCTTGCTGTCGGATTCCAACTTCCTAGTATGAAAATCGAAGGTTTCGTTCACTTCTCTGATCAGACAAACATTTCTTAATGATCCAGAGTGTCATCCTATCGAATTTACCCTTCTTCGGGTGAGACTGAAATAATTTAGCTCACTATTAAATTTCAGCTTCCTAGAGTAAACAGAATTGAATACAGCTTTCTCATCTGATCAGAGCTCGTAAATTCACATGTCACTCACTGTCAATTCACATGTCAATTCACCCTATCAAATTTCAACTCCCTTGGACTAACAGGAGACAATTTCGCTTGCTCTTCTGTTCTGCGAAGAGCACAATCTTCCAATCGTCTCTTATTGTCCCGCTATCAAATTCCAACTTTCTAGGGTGAACGAAAGATAAGGTAGCTCACACAGCTGACCATGAAAGAGCCCGTCACGTCAATCGTCTCTTAATGGCCTAGAGAGTCACCCTATAAAATGACATCTTACTTGGGGAATTTGAGGGCATTTAGCTAGCTGAGGTGATCAGGAAGGAGTCCATCACTTCTATCGTCTCTAATGTCCCAGAGATTCTCGCTATCAATTTCCCGTTTTGTAATAGTTTATTGTAGCTACAATTTACATATACCTACTACATAATAGTACCCTACCATGCAGTGGCTTCATTTCGTAGTAAAACTAATTTCGTAGGACGAGATCTAACGAAGTTATTATCCTTTAGCAACGAATCTTCAGCAATGGCTTCCTTTTTACCGGACCTCCAGCCTCACTATTAGCCAACTTTACGTTGAAGGGGAGTATTACAGAAGTCGGCACGGCGTAGAGTGGGGCAGAACACCCGAATTCATGGACATGACCCTTACTGCACGAAATGGTGGTCGAACAGACTTGAAATTCGGAAGGTCTACTCGTTGAGGTCTCAGGTTTATGTTAGAGTCAACATTCATGCAGCATGAGCTAATGAGCGAATTTTCAACGAGCCATTTGCAATCGATTTCTTTTAGCGATTTTTGAACTACGCCAATTTTTTTTTAAATTGATGGACTACCCTTATTTGAAATTTTGCGCTGATTCCGAATATACCATAGGTTCCTATACTTGAAGTAGTAATTTCCTCCATAAAACGTGTTTTATCGATTTTCGACCCTTAATTTTCAAAATTCGATCCCTTTGAGTACTTATAAAATGCTGGCCAACGAACTTAGCTTTTCTATTGACCTTATTGACATTTAGTCACCATTTTGGGTTTTTAGGTCGTTCCTAGGGGCAGTTATCATCGTATTGAGTGACACATATAATACCTATACATATACTATATATAATAAAAAACTGAAAAAAAGTTAAAAATCCAAAACCTCTTTTTGAAAAGCAGATTATTATTTACAATACGTTCTTTGCTTTAAAACTTATAGTTACAATTTCCTTGCAGTCAAAAAGCTTAAATTTCAAAACAATTCAATATTATACCTGCAATACAATAATTTACGACAATTCGCTCATACGATCATGCTGAATGACTGGAACTTTTTGATTTTTATAAGCATATTGGATACGCTATGGAGGTGTTTCTCGTGACCAGTCGACACTACCTCTCAGTAAGAGAAAAAATTCTCACGAGGCTTTAGAATGGTAACTGATACGTTTGAAGCGAGAACTTATCTCAAAAAGCTGTTTTTTATTAGTTGTGAAACATTGAAACCCGATTTCTCTTGAAGGAGCAACGTGGAGCGAAAATTTCCTTCGCGATCGGGTCACCAGAAGAGTAAACCAACACGCTGTGAAAAAGGTTTCGTTGAATACCATTAAATCCGTACAATTTTAAATGAAAAATCACAGTCATATCGAAAAAATTACAGTTTTTTGTCCTATTAACACCAAGAAATGACGCTAATAAGCAATCAATACAACTAGTTGTCCTTTCTGAGCCACGTATTGCACTTAGTTTCACTTACCTGGGGTTGGATGATCCATTTTGGCGAACGGTCGCGGTCGTAAGGAACACGAGAAAAATAAACCTTTCCGAACTCATTATAACCTTTACTGCGTTTTAAGCCTCGAGAACCTTACGCTTTGGACCCAACCCGCACAGAATCTGTTGATTTGAGCCTAACTGAACACAAATAGGCATTTTTCGGTGTTTCCGAGTGCCTTTCGTTTTTCAGTCGACCATCTTCAGATGTCCAGGACTTCGGGTGTTCTACCCCACTGTGCGGCATCACTTGGGGATGAGAGTGAACTTTCTTTACGTTTAAGAGAGAGTAGAACACTTTTACAATAGTCCTTCATTTTCAGATTCCTTTATATATATATATATATATATATATATATATATATATTTATTCATTTATTTATGGACAAAATGTTGTGCTCACTACTTCTCCGAAACCGCTATTCCGACTTCACCCAAATTTTGATATGTTGCATTACCTTGTCAGAACATGTGCCTCGCTGACTTTGGTGAGGATCTACTGACCACAAGCCGTAATATCTGTGATAATGATGGCAAAATCGTGCTCAAATCTCTCCTATTCACCGTAGGACGTCGAAATTTGATAGGGAGCCTCTCTGAGGCTCAAGAGACGAGCGAAGTGAGGGACAGCATCCTGATCAGGTGAATTAGCAAAAATTCACCTGTTAACCGTAGGATGTTGAAAATTTATAAGGAAGCCCTCTGGGGCAAGAACAGTTCATTACAGGCTCCATTCTGATCAGCTGAATGTGCTAAAACTTATGTCGTCTGTCTGATTACAACGAAATTTGATAGTGAGCCTCTCTAGGACATCAAGGTACGATTGAAATGACGGGCTCCACCCAGCGCTCCTGCTGATGAACTTCAATATTACAAATCCCAATTTTAACAATTCTTTTTTCTTCATTTAGGTATGTTTCCTCTTTTCTGATTCATAAAAAATAAAAGTGTTCTGAATACTTTTCACCTACTTATATTTTACCCATCTCTATTCGAAAATCTGGGTCTGCTGATGCAAACCGCTTAGTGTTTTCCATTATTATACTTGAAATATAATAATCAACATGTACTTATGTTAGGAATGCATCCTACGAAGCTGTAACTGTAAACATCATTCCTTAGCGAAAAGCACGCTTTGGGTTCTCCTGATGCTCCATTTCGTGACGTTTTTCAAGTTTAGGTGACAAACCAAAGAAATGGAAACGTTGAAATCATATCGTGAGGATTGCTGTTTCAAAATAGAGTGGTTCGTATGAAGATTTAAATTAAAGTTATCCTAATACATACCGTTATTAGGAAAAAGATGCCAAATGTACTTATTTAACTAATTTTATGGAATTTTCAGAAACTATCGGGTTATCTTCGAGAAAGTTCCTTGTAGATTTCATTCTAATTGGACCATTATTATTAGGTTAATAGGTACTTTATTATAAATTAGTAAACAGTACATTCCCTAATAATTTCATCTCATAATTTTGTAACCTACTGATTCTGGCACTCATCCTTTGGTCGAAAACATTCTGCTTGGAATTCAAAAAATGTATGCTTCTGGGAATTCCGTTACATTTTGCTGGGTTCCTGGACATAATGGAATACACGGAAACGAAGTCGCAGATATCAGTGCAAGGGCAACCACGTAACAGCCAACATCCACTTTCATGCACATAAGATTACAAATCCGTTGTGAATAAAGCCATCTGGAATAATTGGAGGTCGGAGTGGCAATTAATGGAACACCAGAAACTATGGGAAGTAAGGAAACACGTATCCTCATTGGCCTCATCTTCTCGAACCATAAAGCTCCCTGATGGAACAGTCCTCAATCGTCGTCGTGAAGAAGTAATCTTGACTCGTCTTCGCATAGGCCACACACGGCTCACTCATCATCACCTTATGTCCACGCAGCGAATACCACCACCGGAATGCACAACATGCAGATGCCAACTAACGGTTCGTCATCTACTTACAGAATGTCCAATATTTTGTGATCTACAACCAGACACACCAAGAAATCTTCAAGAACTGATAGGGAACAATTCCTCACATTTGAACAATTTATTTGAAAAGTTGATAACATTATCAGTGTTCTACAAACTGTAACATTTTTTAGTTAATTGCATCAAATGTATTCAGCGCCCATGACCACTTAAAGGTTGCATGCGCTTTAATAAAGAAAAAAAAAAAACTGATTCTGTACGTAGCAAACTTTTTGCTATGGAACTGTATGTTACAAAATAGAGGAGGAAGAAATAAATTATTTCTGTAGATTACATAGCTCTTATAACATCGAACTCTCCAATCAGCTATTCTGCTCCTCAACTCGGGTAGGAAACTTATTTATCGTTTTGATGTTTCTTTAGGGGTCAGCTGTCGCGTGTAAAGTTTCCGATATGCTTTATTTATTTATTTATATGCTTTATTGTTTTATCTATATAAAATATTTTTATTTATTTGCCTTGTAAATAGTGGATAAAGTAAATTTATAGGACATTTTGTATATTGCGGGCAAGTAGATTGAAAAATGTGCAGCATTTACCTTGAAAGGTCGACACAGCAGCTTTGATCAAATTCGCCCATTCAGGCTGTCCTTTTTTTACTGGAAGCATAGGTGGAATAGGGAACTCCGTTTTTTGTACATCTTGTGAGATGATATCGACGTCAACCACCTTGATAATATGATCTTCATTTGGAGCTCCAACTGCTACGGTGTAAAGTGGAAGACTCTACGAAATTCACATACACAGTCGAAGTGAAATAACTTGAGATGATACCTACTAATTAACCAAATTAGTAAGTCTATATCTATTGCCAAAATGTCAAATAGTGATACTGATAATGTACAAAGAAATTAACCTGTATCTTCACATTAGTTTAAGTTTACGATTCGGATTCAATATGGCCTTTGCGAGCTATACTTACCTAGTTGGGGTGACATAATTTTACTGCGAACTCGCTGGCTACCCACATAATATCACTCCTTTTCGAATAGGGGTATTAATAGTCCAAGGAATGTCAGGTATTTTTCATGCACCCGTGCCTATTCTAATAATGTGCTAGTTTTCTCACCTTGACTCCTGCATTGATTCGGTAGTCCAAGAACAAAGTGAGAGTACCTAACACTGATGAATATTAGGCATAGGGTTGCCAATAATTGGTGCCCGTAGATTTTCTCATAATTTATCACTTTAATAAATTCAAATCAATTTACCATAGCAATTGCATAACTTAAAATGATTATATATATATATATATATGATGATGATGATTTGTAAACAAAGATCTACCTATAATCTGGAAGTTATTTTATTACCGTGAGTTGTGCTATGGACGAATATACGAAATCTGCCCTTAATGGTGCCAATATATTGTATGGTAAATATTCTTGTCAGGTCGTTCTTGTATGATTGTGGTTAATAAAAACGGGCAAACACTATCATCGACAAACTAAATAGGTGGAGAAAACAGAAGATACTAGTGTCAATTTTCACTAATATTACTTACCTAATATCAATCGAAAAACTAGCTATGCATTTATTTTTCCCTACATTGAGCTGGCGGACCTACCACGGTCTACCGTTTATCCATTGAAGCATTTCATAAACACGTTAAATTGGTCAAATAAAAAAAAGTGCTAAAAAAATCACTAGAAATACTAAAAAACAGCTAAAAATCGTTAAATTTATATTTTCTAGCAGAATATTGCTCAAATTAAGTTTATTAACTATAAAGTAGAACATTACAAATGTATGTACCAGACTATTCTGAAAAATGTACTTAAATTTCATTGAAATGTATTTCAAAATCTAGAAAAAATATGCTGAAAAATCTACTTAAATTTCATTAAAATGTGTCAAAAAATCTAGAAAAACTGCAAAAAAAGTTAAAAATCCAAAATCTCTTTTTGAAACGCAGAGTATTATTTAGAACGAACTTTTTGCCGGATAATTGGTAGTTAACAATTTATTTTTCCTCAAAGTCCCTACTTTTCAAAACTGATGTAACATAATATGTACGATAATTTACAAAAATTCGCTCATACGATCATGCTGCATGACTGGAACTTTTTCCCTTCTTTTGAGTTGGGAAAACTTTTAGTCCAGTTAGGAATTCCATGATGCTCCCCTCCCCTCACTATTTTTGTCTAGCGACGCCCCTGCAAAAACGTTCCAGAAATAGAAACCGCTACATCAAATTGGATCTATTAAAAATAATTACACTCACAGTACTCACCATATTTAAAGTATACCCTCCAATATATTCAGTGTGATCACCCAAAATAGTTACTTTCGCCGGAGCATATACTGCCGCGTTCGGCAATGGCTTACCGAAATGAGTCTTGTAATAATCCATTGCTTGTTGGACCATGTCATTTTTAGGGTCAGGTTTGACGTATACAGTCTCGCTGGCCATGTTTCGTGCTTAAAATAGTTACCCTCTGTAATTCTTCCTAGTCGAACATTCCCCACCGAATGGTTATTTTTTATTCACTTGAACAGTTTCTGGTGTTTGTTCTTCTCTAGGTTTGGACAGTTTTAGAATGTGTATTTATTATGCTTCGTGGTTACAGCTAATCAAAAGCAGCATTATAACCACTAGAATGGCTATCAGAAATTCGGCTTATTTATCATATACTTAATAGGGTACCTATGAATAGGTATTTCACCAAACGGCCAGTTATCAATTTACGGAGCCTAATGGGTTAAACTTCACTTAAAACTGTAGAATTGTGTTATCTTGTTCCACCAGATCGATTGCATTTTGCCAATTACATGATTATGGGATTCGAAAATTGTTCGGTAAACACTATAACATTTCAGTTATGGATGTTAGATCAATACTGTCAGTGCAGGTGGAGTCATTGGGCGTAAGAACAACCGCTCAGGTGACTTATTGTTGACACACCTGATTCGTCCAAAATCGAGATCTCCACCCTCAACAATGTACCCACGTTGAATACTCGTGACTCGCTTTCCATAAGGGCTTGAACATTGACAAAAAAAAAAAAAAAAAAAAAAAAAAAAACCTTCAAATTTCTAAGCGCGAGAAGATAGAGAAATCATGAGCAGCGAGCGGATCTATTGATTATACGATGAAGCTTTAAATTCCATCAAAGATCGCCAGATAGTGATACTGGAATATACAGGGTGGATGGAGATCAGTGTGAAAATTTTTTTTGGGTAAAACTACATCGAAAATGGAGTAGAATGCCGCCAGAGTGGGGGTCCTATCTCAGTCCATTGGATAGTTATGATTTTTTTAGTGTTTTCACGGTCAACTCCGACCTCAAGTCATGAAATCGAGTTTTCTGGAACACTGAAGCGTCCATTTTAATTTTATTATACATTTTCGGATTCAAACCTTATAAAATTTCGATAACTCTGTTCACAATCGCAGTGAAAGGGAAAATTTGAAAAATTTGAAATTTTTCGATAAAATTCGAAACAGAGCCGACGTTCCAAAAATAGGCCAAGAAGTTGTCAAATCTCATAAAAACTTTCTCATTTCATGAGCTTTCCAACGGTATACTCAATTTCAGGATTGCGACATTTTTTCTTTGAGAAATTAAGTTTCAAATACAAAAAACCAAGGTGGGGGCGTCAATCTTGGTAGGGAAGGGGGTGCAAGGAGTTAACTCACGTTCTCATTTCATTCTGTTTCTTTATTCTTATTTTCTGTTAAAAAACCTGCAAATTACAACAAACAAAAATGAATTTAGGTTAACATTTGTTCGAACTGACGTCCCCTGTTACGAATGCATAACCTAGCTCGTTTTCGAATAGATCCCACAGTAACTGAGAGTGTTAACTTCTCCTGAAGTTTTTGAGCTGCTGCTACAATGTTTCCCTTCAACTCTTCTTCAGTGTTCACCTGCGTTTTGTAGACTTCTTGTTTCAAAAATCCCCAAACGAAGAAGTCCATGGGGTTGAGATCAGGGGACCTCGGCGGCCACGCAATGGTACCACCTCGCCCTATCCATGTGGAAAACCGTTCTGATAGCCATGTTCTCACTGCCGTAGAATAATGCGGTGGGGCCCCATCTTGTTGGTAAATCAATTGTTGAAGAGTTTGAGGTTGAAGATCTTGCAACAGGATCGGTAAATCGTTTTGGAGGAACTCCAAATAAGTCACTCCATTCAAGTTTCGTGGGAGAAAATGAGGTCCTATCAGTTTATCCCCGACTACAGCAGCCCACACGTTAACAGAGAAACGTCGTTGAAATGAGGATTCTCGAGATGCATGTGGATTTTGTGAAGACCAGACATGCATATTATGGGTGTTGAATACCCCCTCTCTAGTAAAAAGAGACTCATCAGTCCACAGAATATTCCTGAGAGCGTGGTATTCCACAATGTCCCTCTCGAGGATCCACCTGCAAAATTCTTCACGTAGGGCGAAATCGGTCTCTTCTAAAGCTTGCACTTGAGTAAAATGATACGGGTGGTAGTCTTCTTTATGTAGAACCCTAAGTACATACCAATGAGAAGCACCTATCTCCGCAGCTATTTCTCGAGCGCTGATAGTGGGGTCACCCAAAACACGATCAAGAATAAATTCTTCAACACCAACGTCAGCAACGGTTGATGAATCTTCCCTTCGCGATCGCATTACTGAGCCTCTGTTTAATAAACGCTGGTGCAGCCTCGTGAACACTGCGTGTCTGGGACAACGCCTATCTGGGTATCGAGTTCGGTACTCCCTTTGCGCTGCAAGTGCGTTTCCGTTACACGAGCCGTAGACATAATGCATTTCTGCGTACTCCCGAACACTAAACTCAGCCATGGTCAAACGTCAACTGTCCCCAAAACGGCGAAATGTATTCATTGCTGTTTAAAAAAGTGTAGCCAGATCAGTGTTTATTCGTAAAGGTCAACGTCCAGGAGCTGGAGGAAATGAGAACGTGAGTTAACTCCTTGCACCCCCTTCCCTACCAAGATTGACGCCCCCACCTTGGTTTTTTGTATTTGAAACTTAATTTCTCAAAGAAAAAATGTCGTAATCCTGAAATTGAGTATACCGTTGGAAAGCTCATGAAATGAGAAAGTTTTTATGAGATTTGACAACTTCTTGGCCTATTTTTGGAACGTCGGCTCTGTTTCGAATTTTATCGAAAAATTTCAAATTTTTCAAATTTTCCCTTTCATTGCGATTGTGAACAGAGTTATCGAAATTTTATAAGGTTGAAATTATGTTTATCTTATAGGAAATTTAATGCTAAATCCGAAAATGTATAATAAAATTAAAATGGACGCTTCAGTGTTCCAGAAAACTCGATTTCATGACTTGAGGTCGGAGTTGACCGTGAAAACACTAAAAAAATCATAACTATCCAATGGACTGAGATAGGACCCCCACTCTGGCGGCATTCTACTCCATTTTCGATGTAGTTTTACCCAAAAAAAATTTTCACACTGATCTCCATCCACCCTGTATAAAATTTGCCTTGTAAATATCAGCAGGTATAATACCAATATTGGAATTATCAAGTGATATAGCTCGAATGGAATTTATTATAACGTTACGAAATCGAGTTTATTAACTATTGTCTGTGCGATGTACCTACTAGTGAAGTATTGGCACCTAAATGCTAAATTTCATCTCTTAAATTGTTTCCAAGTCTACTTATAAGTAGCGGAAGCATTGTATTCATTTTCGAGGGATTTTAAAGTTGTGGTCTCCAAAAACATCAAACGGCTGTTGTTTTTTTTATAGTGATAAAATGTCCACTCGCATTTTACGTTTTAGGCTATTCTGAACAACTTTCGTTCCGTGTCTTTCTCTCTATCTCTGTGTTGTATCTGTGTATGTATGTCCGCAAATCCTTGTAACAAGCTTAATTTCCACAATATTTTACCGGTTCTTATGAAATTTTCATGGTATGTGCGGTTTAGGGTGAAGTTGGTCCTTTATGAGTTTCGTTGTTCCCAAATCAATACTTCAGTCGGCGCATGCGCAAGCGTAATTTCCATCAACCATAATTTTCTCACCCCCGTTATCCGATATCGATAAAATTTGGAGGAGGTTAATTTGAGCATTTGCTAGCAATTTCAACATAATCCTACCATTAGTAGCTATTGAGCATTCGCGAATATGTATTCCCTTTTAAACGAGCTTAATATAAACAGTTTTCATCTGATTTTGATGAAATTTTCAGGGAATGTGCGGGTTAGGCTGCAAATGGTTCACTGATAATTCCATACTTCTCAAACAATTACTCCATTTTGCACATTCTCAAACGTAAATTCTCCCTAGCAACATTTTTTTACGCTTTACTTTTCCAATCTCGCTCAAATTCGGTGTGTAGTTGGAGAACTATGGTTTAATTATTCCATGTTGATATCAACATGATTGCATCATTATTAGCTCCTGAGCATGCTCGAAAGTTTACTCCGAGGAACAAGATCTAGTTTTCATCAGATTTTGAATATATTTTCTGGGAATTTTTAGGTTAGGCTGTAGATTGTACCCTACTAATTTAATTTTTCTCAATCCATTACTCCATTCTGCGCATGCGCTAACTTAAATTACCCGTTATCATTTTCCCGTGATTTATAAACATCTTTACTAAGAAGCAAAAACTTGCGGGGTCTTGGAGTTGTAAAAGTGTGAACCTGTATGAATGTTCTGATCATAAACATATTACATACGGGGTTCAATAATTATAGACCAATGAACTGCGCTGAAGTTCTATCTAAACCATTATGTAATAATTTGCAGCATTTTATTTCCTTGTTCACTGGCTTGTCCCCTCCTTTGAGAAAAGCTTAATACAATAATATAATAAAATAAAAGCGAGTGTGTCATTCCTAGAATGACACTCCTCAGGATTGCAATTTAGAAAATCTGTTCTTTTGCAAAAAAAAATCAAGCATCCCAAGAGAAATGATGAGTTTGTTGGACAGCTCTGCACTTTTTGAGCACAATAAATTGGTCAACTTTAAAAACAAAATGCTGAAAACCGATTAAAATTGCGAAAACTAAAAACTGTTATAAATCATCACATACACATTTCTCAGCAGAATATTCATCAAAAGTAGTTTATCAACTATGAATTAGAGCATTATACAACTTATGCTCTAAATGCTGCTTATGCTCATAATTTTACATGCTGGGAAATCTAAATAAAGCCGCTAGTTTGAGCTAAAAAATCTACTACAAATAAACTGCAGTAAATACTTGGAATCTAAGATTTTTCTTGACTTGCAGATTATCATTGTGAACAATAGGTACTACATTTTTTTCACCCCAACAGTTGTTAGATAAAAATTTCTTTCACAAAACTATTTCACATAAATATAATACAATAAGTTACAGAAGTTAGCATCAGCAATCTTTTCGCATGACTTTTTTTGCTGTCAGGAACTTTTTACGCTCGCCGTGGGTAAGTAATAGATGAATCAAGTAACTAAACTCAACTTGAGCAAACATGGCCAACAGTTTTACATATATCGCCTCTTATTCCGAGCGTGGATTCCACGGTTTAATAACAACGAAGATAAAACGCGGTTTTTGCTACGTATAGAAAATATTATATTGTGCAACACCAGTGGAAAAGTAGGTAGGTAATAGCGTTTTTTCCCCAACTGGAAAATACGGTTGGTCGATTGTCAAGAATCCCACCTCCTACCCATGCATTGCAGCCTTCATTAGGCTAACATCTAACAGGGCCGTCCTAACCTCCTTTTCATGTCCTTTTCATACTTTCCAGCGAAAACACTTTTTCATGGGGTCTCCCGCATTTTGACCTCGTGTAGGAGGGGATCGTATATCCCCCTCGGGTCCCTAACCGTGCTCGCAGGCTTCCTTCTAGTCGCCCAATTAATAAAGAATTTCATTTTGGTCCATGCCAACGCCCTCCTATCATCCAATTTTCGTCCGTTATGTTCCCTCCCATCATTTCAATAACTGTACCCCCTTCCGTTATATCGTTAACTCGTTCGAATATCCAATCTTTTAGGATCCCACCGTATAAGGCGTCGCATCAAAACCGATGCCAATTTATGCAAGACTGAGTTTAATCATCACCAAACAAAACACGAGCAGCAGTATAAACAATTTACTTAAATTGAATCTTATGGCAGTTTTTTATTTCTATTGCAATTTACCTTAACCCAAGAATTTGTTATCAATAGTACAAATCAGCATGTTCAGAGTAGAATTGTTTGCATCATTCAGTAATCTACAAATAAAAATAATCAGTGTACCAAAAAAAGTTGTATAAACAAAAGTAATAAATTAGTAGATCAACAGACTATGAAATAACAAACAAAGATTATGTATTTGCACAGTATAGTTGGCGTATTTTCACGGACGTATAAGTATTTGACTGAGATTGGTTTCCGAAATAAATTGGAACATTTTGAATGAAATAAAGACCTTTCTATTAAGCCTTAATTTACAAAACGTTTGGAAAAATGTAGTTGGAACCAAATTATGAATTTTGGAAAGTTACGTCATGGATAAATAATAGAAACTGTCCTTCTTGGTGGCAGGGTGATAATAAATTTCTGATCATCACATTCTCTCCCTGGTATTTTAGGACGTAGTCCACAAGGCAAATCACTTCAACGACATTTACCATCTAAACCTATATACGGGTCCAACCAAGAGCTAATGGCCCCAACCACCATGGCATGGTTTTGACCATTCAATCAAAATGTTTTCAATAACCCTGGATTTTTTACAACCAATTACAAGTTTCCACATCCGCAAAGATTACTACAACCTATCGCAACGATATTCACATCATACCGTCCCGAAACTTGTACCCCGCCAACCTATTTGAACGAATAGAACCAAAATAAATCGTCAAAAATCGGCGTTTCAGGAAATTAACGTTTGCGCATGCGCACACACTACAATACTCAAAACCCTTGAAAATGTAATTTTGAAAATAATAATCAGCAAGTTGGTATAATTTTGGGTAAGTCAAGAAACAGGCACACACACGGTTCTAAATTGTCCACTAAGGTCCTAAACGCGAAAAACAATTGGAAATTCCGGCTCTGAATAAAAAAAATGTTTTTGCCTTCTTGCTCGAACACAAAGATTCTCTACCTTTGCAGGATACAGAATCAAAGAAAAATAGTTTCACAAATATTCCCCATTGCCTCCCCTTGTTAACGGCAATTTGATCTACTTTGCTCATCCATAACTTTGGAGACAGTATATTTGATGAAAATAATCTTCATTCAGGTCACAAAAATCTAACAGAACTCCTAAGTGAACCTATTGCAAATCATTTGTTTTTCTAAGATAGAATGGTAGGTATAGGTGAGTCTCGTTGGTCTGTTGGACGGGCGAATTACTGAAACAGCCCTTTTCGCCCATAAAACGTTGTTGGACGGAGCAGTAAAAAGGGGTAGGAGTGAGCTAGGGAGAGAAAGGAGTCATCAACCGTTTGACTGGCCTTTCAAGACGATACAATGGCTTACCTAAAGCTTTTTGAGTGCCCATTTCCATTCTCAGAGGCTTCAGGCCCCCAATAGCAGCAGTTTCATTACTTGAATGAAATGGGGAAAGATAAAAAGCCCACACGTAAATTGAGAAGGTAGCTCTGTATTTCGATGGAAAGCGAATATGAATGTAGTTTTCTCACGTATGAGTAGCTCTTAAATTTTATTCTTGATGCTTAATATTGTCAAGATGGAATATTAACATTTCATTTCACTGGAATTCGCTCTAAATTGTTAATGTAAAGTAACATGAAATGAAAATATAGTTAGCAGATCAGATGGAAGAGAAGGGGAAGAAGTATGAGTTGTCCATTCGACTCATAACAAAACGAAAAGTTCCACGATCAAGGCCCCCCTCACTGTTGTATGTATAAATAACATAATAATGAAACATTATGTAGATTCGGTGATTCTACGTGCCTCAGATAATCCAGGAACGGTCAAATTACTACTGGGTGAACAAATTTTAGAATAGTTCGGAGGATGGTACAGAGCGACCCATATGTTTTGCGATTCGCACTCTATTTGCAGCAGAACAAAATTACAGTCAACTGAAAAAAGAAGCCCTCAGCATTATATTTGGAGTTCGCAAATTTCATTCTTATGTTTGTGGTCGTAAATTCACACTTATTGCATATCACAAACCTCTTATTTCAACTTTTCACCCCCATAAAGACCTTCCAAATGTCAGATATTAGGATACAACACTATGCTATGCACCTTCAAGCATTTGATTATCATACCCAAAATAGGAAGTCTAAAGATCTTGGTAACGCTGATGCATTCTACTGATGAAAGGTGATGATCCAGAAAGTTTCACCGGAGCTGAAATTTATTATACACACTAATAACCGATACTCCTAGTTACCACCACAGACATGAAAACAGAACATTGTAAAGACGTTGAAATTCAACCCATATCAAGTGATGTGATGAAAGGTGAAGCCCCACATAATAAAACTGTATTTGGACACAATATTTCTGTTTGTAGGATCGCAAACGTCTGCCTATTTTGGACTCATAGGGTGTATATCCCTCATAATATTAAGATCCCGCGTAATGAACGATCATCACGAAGGACACCTGGGAATCGTCAAAACTAAGGCACAAGCCAGAAGTCACATATAGTGTCCTAAAATCAATTAAACATAGAAATAATCAAGTATTTCAAACTGTGTTCCTTACCTGCATACACGAAACGATCCTCCTCAATTATTCCTTCATAATTGGTAATACTCAAAAGGCCCAATGCAGCGACTTCATGTTGATTAAGCAGGACCATCCGAAAATAAATATTTTTTAGTCGTAGTGGACGCTTTTAGTAAGTGGATAGATGTGCATCCTATCACATTACCAACCACTTTGAAAACCATTGGCTGCCTGTGCCGGTTCTTCTCAACATTTGTAATTCCCCAAATCTTGATTTCAGACAGAGGTGAGTAGTTCAAGAGAGGCGAGTTCCAAAACTTCTGCCTGGATCTAGGAATCAAACATAAATTTACTACAGCATATTGTCCTGCAACTAACGGCCAAGCTGAACGAAATGTTCAAACGTTGAGGAATAGTGTGAAAATCGTTGTGCTGACAAAATATCAGTAGGGGTCTCTCAAGAGTGGCATTCAGAAGTACCTCACACTCAACAATTGGCATATCCTCAGTCAAGTTCTTGAAGGGTAACAAGGTTTGATTTATTAGGGGAAGAGGAAATAAAGATTGAACGAACATTGGAATTAATTCCTACAACAACACTGAAGAATTACAAATCCAGAAGACGAGTTGTTGTTCGGTTCTATGGTCAAACCGAAAAATAGCGTTTTGGAGTGGTTATCAAGAGACAAGAATCTCCGCTGGATCTGAAACGCATCTTCGGCATATCAACCAACTACGGAAGATCAGACCCAATACAAACAAGCTTCCGGAAGAGGGACACGAACAGCTAAGAAGGAAGAGTAGTATATTCCCTCCAATTAGCAACGTCCGGAATCCAAACATATGTTCAACCATCATTGTCTAATATCATCTGCTGCTTGAACTTGTGATGTACAACTTGAATTTATGTTTCGTTTTCATAATATAGTTCTTCTATACTTTGTAATTGTACCCTAGATGTCCAAAAGGAGCTCCACTTTAGGTTTCAGCACTATAAATCGATTAAAAAGCAAATTAGGCTGATCCCTCAGTTGATCAGAGTGGTGATATTGAATTTCGTGCACTGTTTTCCCAAGTTGGTGTTAGAAATATCAATAAATTAATATCATTAATTACGTGGTTCAGCAAGAAAAATACCCCGAAACCATGTATAAAATGTGGCCATTGAATATCTCCAAAAACTCACTATTTCACCAGTTTTGCACTTTTAGAGCGGAATCGCTCCCATTAATGCGCACGAATGGCCATTTTCTTTATTTTACGTAAATTTGAATCTGCAGTAAAAAAGGCGTTCCCATTATGTCAATCACGCAAATTTGTGCAATTTTGTCATTTTTGAAATCTTCAAAAAAAAAAAGAAGAATAGCGGTTCTACGATTTTTTTACTCCGATAATTTTAGAAAATAACGGGAGGAGGGGGGGAGGGACATATCTCTCGGACCACTGTGTATAATTTTTATAAGTCAGAATTAGATATAATAGGTCAGCTCTGGGCCTTTACCATCAACCAGTGTGGATTTCTGCTCATTATGTGTGTGACTGTGACGGTACGAAGTCTAAGACCGTTCAAGCCAAGGCTCAACCGGTTTTAGATTCTAATTTGCAAGGCAAACTTCGATCGTTAATTTACTATGCTGGCGAAGCGTCATCTTTCTATAAAACATGGTAGTTGATTGCATTAACCCTCGTTAATTTACTCCTAAGTAATAAAATTCAACTTACAGCTCATTAGGCTGAAATTATCGGAGTAAGTTTCATTCTGTGAACGATTACCCTTCAACAAATAAGTGGAAAAAAACAACGAGTGGAACTACAGTTTATCAAGTAATGGATTATCTGCTATATTCCATTGAAAATAAAATAAGTAACTGTCTGCCTATCAACTAAATCAAAACAAATTATTAGAAGAAA